>QLTV01000774.1:2383730-2402445 GCA_003457575.1 Thermophis baileyi | reverse complement strand
TCCCTCTCCCTCTCCCTCTCCCTCTCCCTCTCCCTCTCGTTTTGGAAATTAATTGATCCCAGAATAGGCAGTAAGAAAGACAATCTTTTTATTTTCCCACTTGCAACGTAAGGTTTTTATCCCACCCAATCATAAAGAACTGCATTTGTAATAATTTTACTGCAGCTGAAACGTATCACAGAAATGCAACAGATGAACACAATCTATTTGTTTTGGAGCACAATGCAACAGGTGACATCTTAACAGAAACTATGTGAGAAAGGAAAGGTTAAACAAAGACTTACCCGTTATTGGCCTTTATTCAGCTGTTGACAGGACCTAACTATATTTGCATAGCTGGTTTTGCAAACCACCGATATCCAACAGTATCCTGCTGTCTTTAAGCCCTACCTGACTTATGCAAATATTATCCGGCACAAACTGATCTCAAGACAACATTATCCACAATGCTATTGTTATTTCTCCTGCCTTAAAACCGGAGCTTCTTAAATGAGGGGAACTGCAAGCAAGGCAATGACTGAAAACAAACGTGAGGAGGGTCACGATTTGGGGGACATTTGCTTCATGAAACTGGACGATCACAAGGTCACTGTGCCAACATAATCAGGCAGAGGGAAACTGCGTTTTCACACAGTTACAGCTTTCTCTGCACAACCTGTTGGCTGAGAAAGTTAACATACCTGTGCGATTCCCCCTCAATTGGCTCAGCACACTTTCATGCCTGGAATCCATTTTGAGCATTGGATCTTCAAGCCTGCCACATTTAGGACTGTGGGAAACTGGGAGAGGGGATTGTAGGAGATGGGGAGATATATAGTCAAAATAGCATTCCTTTCTCCGAGAGTCAAGGTCACTCTGCCCTGCACCTGGAGGGGTGTGACTAGGAGGTATCTCCAGTTGGGACAGTGCATTGATTGGACCATGTGATGGACATGTGGGTACTGGGGCAGGGACTTTCTTTTGGGTGGGGAAAACCCGGAAGCTTTCAGATTCAGGTTTTCCCAGATGTGCCAATATGACATCTCTAATAAAATGGAACTTGGAGGAAACTCAAGCCTCGGAGTTTTCTTTCGTTGGGGGTGTTTCTTGGAACCCTGACACACACAGGAGTTGCAAGGCTGAATAACTTTTCTATGGGGAGAGAGGCCCGGTGGCCAATAGGAGTGAGAAGAGTGGGAAGAGAAGGGTTATTTTGTTGTCACAGGCATAACACATGTATATTTGAATTAGGCCTTGAAATAAGTTTCTAGTAATGCCACCCCAGCTTAATCCGGTAGCTATAGCAATAGCACTTAGACTTATATACCGCTTTACAGTGCTTTACAGCCCTCTCTAAGCGGTTTACAGAGTCAGCCTTTTGCCCCCAACAATTTGGGTCCTCATTTTACCCACCTCGGAAGGATGGAAGGTCAACCTTGAACCTGGTGAGATTTGAACTGCCAAATTGCAGGCAGCTGGCAGTCACCAGAAGTAGCCTGCAGTACTGCACTCTAACCACTGCGCCACCACGGCTATACAAAACCTACAGCTGCATAGATTTTGTAGAAATGAAAGAGCAAACGATTCCAAGAAGCAACTGGATTAACAGAACAGAATAACAGAGATGGAAGGGACCTTGGAGGCTTTCTAGTCCAACCCCCTGCTCAAACAGGAAACCCGTGGTGGCGAACCTATGGAATGCATGCTGGAAGCAGCATGCAGAGCCATCCCGCATGGGACACGCGGCCTCGCTGGCTCCTCTTCCGCATTCCTATGCACACATGCACGCTGGTCAGCTGGCCTTCACGCGCGCGGGAGCATCAAAACCCAGAAGAGCAGCGTTCCGGCACGCATGCGCGCACCGGCACCCGAACTTCCGGGTTTCTGTCACGCACATGCGCGATGGCCAGCTGTTCGTCAGGTGCACATCCGTGCCGGAAACCGGAAGTTTGGGTGCCGGCACACGCATACACGCCAGAACGCTGCTCTTCCGGGTTTTGGTGCTCCCGTGCACGCGAAGGCCAGCGAGGCCGCGTGGTCCAGGCGGGATGGTTTTGTGTGCCATTTCTGACATGCAGGTTGGCACGCGGTGACGTAAAAGTTTAGCCATCACTGCCCTATACCATTTCAGACAAATGGCTGTCAGGTGCTTTGGAGAATAGGTTGACCCCCCTCTTCTTTGTGGCAGCCTATATCAGGAGCACAGATCCTGCGATACAAGGCAGCTGTGGAGTAGAGCATCCGGGCAGATCATAACCATCATAGGTTTTGTCTGAACTCCCTCTGGATGCCTGGGTTGTTAGCAATAGCAATAGCAATAGCACTTAGACTTATATACCGCTTTACAGTGCTTTACAGCCCTCTCTAAGCGGTTCACAGAGTCAGCATATTGCCCCCAACAATCTGGGTCCTCATTTTACCCACCTCAGAAGGATGGAAGGCTGAGTCAACCTTGAGCCGGGGAGATTTGAACCGCCAAACTGCAGCTAGCAGTCAGCTGAAGTAGCCTGCAGTGCTGCACTCTAACCACTGCGCCACCTCGGCTCATACTGGCCTCCCTGGCCAGTAGCTCCAGTCTGTTATTACTTGGATCGATGCAGTCTTGGTTCTACAATCCAGCCTGCAGGCTGAGCCCCATGGTTTGATCTTAGATTTCAGGGCGCCACCTCGGCTCATACTGGCCTCCCTGGCCAGTAGCTCCAGTCTGTTATTACTTGGATCGATGCAGTCTTGGTTCTACAATCCAGCCTGCAGGCTGAGCCCCATGGTTTGATCTTAGATTTCAGGTTTGAAATTGCCAGGGAATCTCCGATAGCTCACCTGCAATAAGTCATTGGAAGCAAGCCTGTTTGAGTCTGAATATGCTCAGAGGAAGCAAGTTTGCTTCCCTGCCTGGGCATATTCTGAAAGCTCAGACTGGCATGCAGGCTGTAAGGGCAAATGAAATCCTTCTTGATGCAGTGGTGCCCAGGATATATGGTGGAGTGGAGAAAGAAGGTTGGAGCTTGATCAGGCAGAATGGAAGTGAATTTTGCAAGCAATCTAGCTTTGCATGCAGAATGGAGAATGATGGCTTGTTACTTGTAAAGTACAACTGATGGCTTGTACTTTGCAAAGCTGGATTTCTGCCAGAATTGGGTCTTGCTCTGCCTGGACAAGCTGGCAGTAGGTCCAAGTTTTGATATGGCTCCATTTTGAAGGTAAAAGGAAATAATGCCCGGGCTAAAAAAGCAAAATCGTGTTAATTGGATAGCTGCCACATTCGCTACTACTACTACTACTACTACTACGGAGTGACGCACTAATTTTATAGCAATAGCAATAGCACTTAGACTTATACACCACTTCATAATGCTTTACCGCATTCTCTCAGCAGAGAGTCACCCCCAACAATCTGGGTCCTCATTTTACCCACCTCAGAAGGATGGAAGGCTGAGTCAACCTTGAGCCGGTGAGACTGGAACTGCCGAACTGCAGCTGGCAGTCAGCTGAAGTAGCCTGCAGTGCTGCACTCTAACCACTGTGCCACCTTGGCTCTTAGACTTATATAATGCTTCACAGTGCTTTTACAGCCCTCTCTAAGCGGTTTACAGAGTCAGCATATTGACCCCAACAATCTGGGTCCTCATTTTACCCACCTCGGAAGGATGGAAGGCTGAGTCAACCTTGAGCCGGTGAGATTTGAACCGCCGAACTGCAGCTGGCAGTCAGCTGAAGTAGCCTGCAGTACTGCACTCTAACCACTGGGCCACCTCGGCTTATGCATGGGAGGCGTCACAGAAATTCATATATTGTTTTGGGGTCCTTGGGTCACAAAGTTTGAGAAGCTTGTCTTAAAACAATCCATGGAGCAGCTCATGGTTGATGAGGTAAAATGTTTCTCTCCTCAACAGTTTTAAAGACTGCCCCATACGTGCTTTTGCAATCTGAAATGTTGTGGACATTTCTACCAGGATATGCTTCATCTTTCAATGATTCTAAAGTGGTAACCTCAAAAGAGAAATCAAGAATTAGCTTCCTTTTACCAAAGTCTGTAGAGATTCTCAGACATCCAGGTCATGGTTGTCCCGAAGGTGCTTTTTCAGGAGGCAACTGGACTTCTTAAAAAAAAATAACACCACCAAGAAAGTCCAGTTGCCTCCCGAAAAAGCACCTTTGGGATAACCATGACCTGGATGACTGAGAATCTCTACAGACTTTTTAACTATACAATTTGGGATGAACATCCTTCGAATGGTGCGGGACTAGGAATGGATTTCCAGAGGAAAAAAATTGCAAACTACAGGAACCAGGAGCATCACTCAGGTGACCCTGAGGACACAGATAAACCTCCAAGAGCTTCAACGACCTTCTAAAAGGATGCAAATGACCAGCTGTCTGCAAGGAATATAAATCCTTCCATTCCCCACTATCCTGTCAGAGCCGAAGAAGCTTCTTGGATGAGAAGCGAAATGACTTCAAAGAAAAAAACAAGAAAGTCCAATTGCCCCCTGAAAAAGGACCTTTGGGACTTCCTTTTTATCAGGATTATGTTTACCTTCTCTGCTATCCATACTTAGCCAAAGCAGATTGGTTACATAGCATGATGGCACCGAACAATCTCTCCTCTGAGCTCAACTCAACTCTGCTTCATGTCCGCGTAATAGAGAAATAGTTTTCGCTGTTTCCTTCCAAGACATTTTATCCCAGTGCAGTTCTGGAACTTCTCAAAAGCATCCAATCAAACCATAGCCAGACCCAACAACACTTTTCACCTTCTGAGCCCAAAGGAACCAGGTCCTGCCATGGGCAGAGATATCATTGGGGTGTCCTGTTTCACATCATCCCAGCTTGTGAGCCAGAACCAAATCAAATTTTCCTGCCTAAGCAGGGGGTTGGACTAGAAGACCTCTAAGGTCCCTTCCAACTCTGTTATTCTATTCTATTCTATTCAAACTTTTATTGTCAATGCACAACACGTGTTCAATGAAATTGAATGAGCCTCCCTTGGTGCATCCCTCCCCGAAAACACAGAATACATCTCAATAACTCAATAAATAAAAGAACAAGAATCCCTAAACCCAAATAAGTAATAACTAGCACACATTCCTATATACATATATGTGTATATAACATTATATTACACCGGTATAAACATGTTGCACGTTGCGCTGGCCCTGCAAGTCATATCATACTAAACCTGATTGTGGTGTTATGTTGCGTTCAGAAGTCTGACGGCCCACGGATCAAAGCTATTTTTCAGCCTGTTCATTCGGCTGGCTATGCTTCTATATCTCCTGCCCGATGGTAGGAGAGTAAAGAAGTGCTGACCAGGGTGTGAATCGTCCCTGAGGATTTTTCTCACTCTGCTAAGGCAGCGGGTCCTGGCGATTTCATCCAGTGGGGTCAGGGGGCAGCCCATGATTTTTTTTGTGCTGTGCTCATCACCCAACCAGGACTATGTGATGCAGATATGGCTCCTAATTCAGAAGTCAGTTGTTATCAGCACCGAACAGCCATAAACTGATATATTTGTTTTAGAGAGCGATCACGAATTCACTTCAGGATTCGTGCTTGTTGCTATGAAGTATCTTGCCTCAAAGGAGATTAAATGTTATGTGTTAGGAATCCTTGTATATACAGCCGGGCCAGTGGTTAACCCTGTTTAGTGCTTTCTCAATCATGCTGAATAACATGTTGTAATATAGGCTGAGGGTTACGGTAAGCATGGAACCGGATTGGGAATATTGCTCTAACATTACAGGGAAAGATTCATTTCATTTATAAGCTTCCCTTGTTTTAAAGAGTGTATAAATACCACATGATCATCCCTAGGATTACAGGCAGTCTGCAATTTGTATAGTTACAGTAGAAATATGATGCAGTTACAATCCATTGAGAATATATTTGGCAAGGAAGAAAAAACAATGGGGAAAAAGTATGCTTTTCTCATACGGGTTACATTTAAATTTGACTTGAACTCCATTTGACTTGAACTCCATTATGCCATGGAGAATGTGGCCTGGCAGACATCTGTTTTTTTCAGAGCTTTTGATGATCTTTTGGTTCATATGCTAATGGACATAATTCCTCAATATTCGTAATTTTATATAAACAGAACCGTAAGCATGTGTAAATTTGTCGGTACTTGGAATAATGTGAATTCAATATGATATCGCAATCATACAGTGTTAAAGCAGCTTGCCTAGAGGAGAAAAAAATAATGATATTTCCTTCTGTACAGAGGCTGGCTTTAAATTGATGAGGTTTTCCCCTATTAGCTTGGTTTTCCCTCCTGCTTTCTTTGGAAAAAAAAATATTTGGAGATTAAAATTACAGTATGGAATGAAAAAGAGGCAATCATCTGACCTAGCATTCTTTGTTTTCCTATGTATTATGAAGGTAGAATTACCAAATCTTTGAGATATCAAGGGTTTAAGGCAGGCCACTCTAATAAACCTTACATTATGGAGGTTTGCTGAAAAATGAATTTAGTTAAAACATGTCCAAATAAAGCAGTTTATTTAATATGTGCATAAAACATGCTAATAATTTGAATAACATCAAGAAATGGTCACACACAGCAGTAGAAGATTCTACTTGTTTTTTAGGATTTTTTTAATAGCATATTATATGTGTGTGTGTGTGTGTGTGTGTGTGTGTGTGTGTGTGTGTGTGTCCTGTCTCATATTCTGAAAGTTTCCAAGGAAAAATGGGGGGTGGGGGGAGAGGTTTGTGATATTTAGCTGAATGCAATCGCAGGGCCCTCCAATAAAGTTTGAGAACTTTTCTGGATGACTATTTTATGAAGCCATCCTTTGAGTATTTCTCTGCTGTTCCCCCCCCCTCAGAAATCTACTCTTTCCCTGCATCATTGAAACAAATGTTTCTGGATACCAAACAGGCCATATGGAGAAGATAGAGTAGGTTTACCAGGAAGCTAAGAGATGTAGAAGCCAGCCCTATGAAGAATGGTTAAAAGGATGAGCATGTTTAAGCTACCAAAGAGAAGGTTGATCAAGTAGAGGTCTACAGGTATCCAAAAGGCTCTCGTGAGAAAGACACATTGACTTGTTCTCTGTTCAAACCAAAGATAATGCATTGCGATGAAACCAAAGATGATTGAGGCTGCCTATTAAGCATGCTTAGAACCATAGAAACATAGGGCTAGAAGGGACCTTGCAGGTCTTCTACTCCAGCCCCCGGTCCAAAGCAAGAGTCCATATACCCCTCCTAGACAAATGGTTGTCAAATCTTTTCTGAAAACTCCAGTGATGGAGCACCCACAACTTCTGGAAGCAAACTGTACCACTGATTGATTGTTCTCACTGTCAGGAAATTTCTCCTTAGTTCTAGGTTGGATCTCCCTTGACAAGCTTCCACCCATTGCTTCTTGTCCTGCCCTCAGGTGCCATGGAGAATAAATCAACCCCCTCTTCTTCCAAGTATTGGAAGACAGCTATCATGTTACCCCCTAATCTGTCTCTTTGTTAGGCTAAACATAGCTAGGTCCCTTAGCCATTCATCCTGTGAGTTAGCTTCCAAACCCCTTATCATCTTTGTTGCTCTTCTCAGCACTCTTTATAGAGTCTCAATGTCTTTTTTGTATGGTTGTGACCAGAAATGGATGCAGTATTACAAGTGTGGCCTCACTAGTGCCGTATAGAGTTGTACTATCACTTCCCATGATCTTGATGCTAGCCCTCTGTTGATGCAGCCTACGACTTCATTGGCTTTTTTGGCAACTGCAGCACACTGCTGACTCATACTTAAGTGATGATCCACTGGGACACCAAGATCCCTCTAAGTCCTCTAGGACAGTGGTCACCAACCAGTGGTCTGCGGACCACTGATGGCCAGTGGGAAAATTTTGGTGGTCCGCAGAGAAATCTTTGCATTTCTCTCGAGGAGCCCGGCCGAAGTTCCCGCGCTGCTCGCGCTTCAGCGCTTTGACTCCCAGGGACAGGATGGGGTCCTTCAGGCAGTTAGCTTGGCCGCCTGTTAGCGGAGAGAAGCGCCCAGGCTCAACCCTAGCTTTGTTGTCTATTGCAGACGCTAGATAGGCCCCCTGCAAACTCTTGTCTCTTGAGCAGCGCTCGCTGAAGCGGCGCGGGAAACTTCGGCCGGGCTCCTCAAGAGACGAGAGTTTGCAGGGGGCCGATCTAGCGCCCGCAATGGACAGCAAAGCTAGGGTTGACTCCAGCTGCTTCTCTCTGCTCGGTTTACCGCTCCGAGCCCCAAGTGGCAGGAGACGAGGGCTGTCTTGGCACCATCAGCTGGCGCAAATATACCGCGGCAAAGGCGGAATGCTGATGCCGTGCAAATGCAAGTAGCGCTTCGCTCCTGCATCTTCCAGCCATCACCACCGCCGCTTGGGCCGCCCCCCGCCACAACAGCACCATTACTTCATTCTGGCTGGCAAGGGCTGCGCTCCTTTTTGCATGTTGCACCACCTGCAAAGTTGTACATTGCACGTGTCACCCCATATGGCGGAGGTTTCCAGCCCCATCATGGGCCGGTCCCATATTCCAGAGCTGTAGTAGTCACAGGACTGGCCCTTTGGTCATCCCAGAGCAGCTCCTCCACCCGGGTGCAGGAAAGGGAAAGGGAAAGGGGAAGGGGAAGGGGAAGGGAAAGGGAAAGGGAAAGGGAAGGAAGAGGAAAATGGAAGGCCATTTCTTAATGAGGGACTACAGCTACAGCTCTGGAATATGGGGCTGACTTTCCCACCAACATCAGCAAGCCACCGTCAGTCTGCCCGTCTTCGTTTTCCTTCACTCAGATTGATCAAGCTTCTTGAGAGAAGGAACACAAAAGAGGTTTCCAGGCTGTGTGCCTGGACCAGGCACTTTCTCTTGGGCCTCCCACTGGAGGCCTTGCAGAAGCAGACAGGTAGGCTCGAAAGGCGACTGAGCCTCCCCCCCCAGTGGTCCGCGGGATTTAAAATTATGAATTTGGTGGTCCCTGAGTTCCAAAAGGAGACCCCTGCTCTAGGACACACTAGATCCAATAGTGATTGCCTTCTCCTCAATACAGATTTATCAATGGGGCCTGGATGGGACAATTCAGTTGTAGATGGAGTAGTTCATACAGGATTCCATGATTTCAAGATGCTTACCTCGATAGTTTCCAAAGAGCTTGTGCCGAACTTATAAGACAAAGAGATGTCTCTGTGGATTGGCAGACTCCTCCTCCTCCTCCTCCTCCTCCTCCTCCTCCTCCTCCTCCTCCTCCTCCTCCTCTGGAAACAGCCTGCCATTCCTGTGGAAATAAGACAGTTTTATGAATTCCAAATAGCAAAAAGGGCATCTAAAAACTCTTTGTTTTTCCCTTCCAAATCTTGGAAATAGAATGAGCTAGATATTTGGAAATTCCCTGGATCTTGGGAAATGGGAGCATAAAATACAAGAACACCAGGATTCTAACTCAGATGGATACCCCTCTCACTTCTCCATATGTTTCAACCATTTTCCAGTAAAATATTTTCTATGTTATTAAAAATGAACTGAATAGATTGGGGGGAAAAACATGTCCTATGGTAAATGAAGCAAGGATGAGCGAGATTTATTCATATGATCCACTGAGCACCCCAAGATAATGGCAGTCAGGTTATGCCTCCTTGGTTAATTTGTTTTTAGAACCAAATAGATTTTCTGAGAATACAACTTAGTTGGATAATTAGAATACAAATGAGAATACAACATGGTTGGGTAATGAAACATTTGCAAGCAAACAACCAAGCTCAGAGAGCACCAAGGACTCCACAATACAACATTATGTTATGAAGCATTATCTTTAACATGCTTTATGCTTGGTATATTTGTGTTATATTTCTTACAGTGATAGGCAGGAAGCCACCTTGGCGAATTGAGTCGTGGAAATATAGACTGCAATATGGACTCCAATTCCGCAGGAAATGAAGATATTGTAGCAAACAAAGCAATCTTGCATCAAATTATATGACATCATGCCTAATGAAGAAAAAGACTATTAATGGCTAATAATGCATTTGGATTTTAGAGCAATTTCATTTCTATGACTTCCTGATATCTTATTAAAAACATCTGTTGACAACTAAAGCTTTAATTTTGAAGGCACTTATTATAATGTAGTTCAATAATACACCAGAAGTGGACAGAAGGTAGTTCCAGAACCGTTGGGTAATTTGCGGAGCCTCCCATGGATTTTTGCTTCCTAAGTTTCAAACAAGAACAGCAACAAAAGTAGCTGTTAACAATCAACATTTGGGGAGCAATTAATGATGGATATTTTGTGAAGAACAAGGGAAATAAAGTCTTATACTAATTACATGTTCTGGAGTGAGAATGTGTTCATAAATCCATTGACCTAGAAACCATGAACTTCGGAATGGGACAACTCAGCAGTGGCCATGCTTACCACTGCCGAGTCACCCTAGGACAACTCAACATGGCCAATTGGCCATGGGGACAACTCACTGTGGGCAGCTGGAGGGAAAGCCGGGTGGGTGGGTGGGTGGGCAAGTGAGCAGGTGGGCAGAGCACAGAGCAGCGGTGGTGGCCAGGGGGCTTCCCACTGGAGGGCGAGCTGGGTGGATGGGCGAAAGAAGGGAGGGCAAAACGCAGAGCAATGGTGGTGGCCGAGGGCTTCTTATTTCGCATTGGCCCTCTAGATTTAGGTAGCATGAATGCTGGGAGCTGTAGTTTAATATCATCTGGAGCTGTAGTTTAATATCATTCAAAAATTTTTACTACCGGTTCTGTGGGCATGGCTTGGTGGGCATTTTGTGGCTTGGTGGGCGTGGCTGGGAAAGGATACTGCAAGGGGTGGGATGCAAAGTTTTTTACTACCGGTTCTGTGGGTGTGGCTTGGTGGGCAGGGTGTGGCTTGGTGGGCGTGGCTTGGTGGGCGTGGCAGGGGAAGGATACTGCAAAATCCCCATTTCCTCCCGATCAGCTGTGACTCGGGAGGCAGAGAATAGATGGGGGCGGGGCCAGTCAGAGGTGGTATTTACCGGTTCTCCGAACTACTCAAAATTTCCGCTACCGGTTCTCCAGAACTGGTCAGAACCTGCTGAAGCCCACCTCTGATCTGGAGGGTCATACTTTGGAAAGTCATGCATCTCACATGGAAATAAAAAAGTAACTTTGATTTTTGCCCAGCATCATGAATGTCATTAATGTAATCACACTCACAAATATTCCCTAGAGATAATGCACCTGTGTCCTATTGGCTCAAGTGATACATACGTTCTTCCATTTGTTAATTATTTCAGAGCACAAATGGCAGTCAGTGTTGGCTTTAAACTTGATCAAAATGGATACCAATGTGGCAGATATATGGATTTTAAGGGAAAATGTTGCAAATTTGATCTGGATCTAGACTCATTTTGTATATATAATGCATAAATTTAAATGAACCACCAGTGTTTAAGGCAGGGGTGGGTTCTAACTTACCTCGCTGCCAGTTCGCTTCCTCCCGTGCCACGTGGGCACGTGCGTGCATGCGCAGTGTTGAAAATCCAGCTTCTGCGCATGCACAGAACAGGGGTGGGTTCTAACTTACCTCGCTGCTGGTTCGCTTCCTCCCATGCCGCGTGGCTGTGCCTCGTGGGTGCACACGCGCTTCGTGCGTGCACGCATGCGCAGTGCCAAAAAATCCAAAAAATTCCCCCCAAGAAAGCCAAAAACAAGATGGCGACGCATGCGCAGTGCCAGAAACTCGGCTTCTGCGCATGCGCAGAAGAAATTTTTTTTAAAACACCCCCCCAATTTCCCCCCCCCAAAAAAAATTCCAAAAAAAAGATGGCGGCGCCCATGGACCGGCACCGACCGAACCAGATCCATGACATCACCGTGATGTCACCAGCGGGTCGCTACCAGTCAGGCAAACCAGTCCAAACCGGGAGGAACCCACCTCTGGCGCAGAAGCAAAAAACAGCTTCTGCGTGTGCGCAGAAGAGAAAAACAAGATGGCGCTGCCTATGGTGCCGCCGAGAGAGCCAGTTCGGGGGCGTGTCCAGCCAGCCATTGCTGCCGGTTCGGCGAGCGGGGGGAAATTCCCGCTACTGGTTCTAAAGAACCGGTCCGAACCGGCAGGAACCCACCTCTGGTTTAAGGAGAGGAATCAGGTTATGGTTCTTCATCACCTATTTTTTTTTTTTCAAAGCTGAAGGTCTAAGGATGCCCTAAAATTCACTACAACCTCCAATATTCTTTGTTTGTCTGGTTTTTTAAGCTTGTTTTTGTTTGTCTGGGGCCAAACCTAGTTCAGTGAAATGATCAACCATATTTTGAAATGTACACAATCTGAAACAACTTTAATAGTTGCAATGTCACTTATAAATGATACTGGGACAAATGAATATTTCTGTACAATATTTGCTACAGTTATTATGAAACAGAACACCTTCATATATAAGAAATGGGCAGAAATAATGAAAAAGGGCAAAATATTAAACTGCAAAGAGCGAAGCATTATTCACCTAAATCTTTTTCAGGATCTTCATAATTTTTAGTACCCAGCTCGGATACTCACTATGCAGATTTCACTAGAACATTCTGATCTCCACATCATTTTTAAATAAGAAAAATGTGGTTCTTAAATTGATATCTGCTTTGAAAAACTCACATTTTTCTAATCTGTGTGTCATTTGAAGAATCTGCTTAATATAATTTTCTTTCCTGGAACATTTTCTCTCTCTCCCCTAGTCTATGGTTAGATGTGCCAGACAGAAAGATATCAAGTTGAGGAGGTATCACAAAGTAGGCCTCACACAAAAATCTGTCCATGGAAATGTGTGACCTCAAAGACCCATCCATGGCAAGAACAGTGCTTGCTTTCTTGACAAGTAGCAAGTGGAAGAATTCACAAATCAAAAGCCTATGGTAAGTGCCATCTGGACAGAAGTCCTGATCAGCATTGCTTCCAAAGTTGAAGAATGTATTTCAAAGAGGACAGCAATCTCTTAAGCCACCTTCATTTCCAACCAATTTTGGTGCTACAGACAAGGAGCTTAAGGCTGCCATTTGGAAAAGTTCCTAGTCTTACTTTTCTGGTTTTTTTTTTTTTATGCTAACAGGTTCAAAATACCTTCCAAGAAAATGTTTGAATTTATATTCTTACCTTAATCTCTCTTCTGCCTCACTAACATATTTAAGAAAAAATAGCACCTCCAATAATACTCAACAAATGTAATCTTTACAACAATCCTGCCAGTGTTATTTTTCACCCTCCTGTAGATGGAGAAATTGAGGCTGCGTTTCATTTAACAGGCATCTAGTGAACTCATGACCAAACAAGATTCCAAACGGACTTGCTATTCAAAAGTGAGTTTATTTTTTATTTATTATAGTAAATAAATTTCTCAGCAGTTTCTTAGCCAGGGCAACCTGCTAGTTCTCCAGCCATTAGCATTCTAATTGTAGCGTTGTGTTTTCTGTCTAGTAAGTGGCGGAATATATGATATGCTTTGTAAATATGATGGATTTTTCTACACAGATCTAAAGGCACGAAAACTGGGTTTGAGATTAGGTCACAACAGACTTCTTGGCATTAAGAAGATGAGTAATAAGACCGAAGTTTTCATAAAACAATCTCATATATCCTCAGGCTGAGGGTGAAGGATGGCATAGACACAAACAATACAATTAACATTAGAGGTTAATTAGGCCTCCAAACCCTTCAATTAATATAATTAATGTAGAAGATTCAGGTTTATCGAGAAATGCCAACCATGTCATCTACAAACAGGATTATATTTTATATCAAACCATGAACCTGACTACTTTTCCTAATGCGGAGGCTAAAGATTCAAACCCAAATGAAAGTGGGGAGAAGACAATCCAGCAGGATGTGCCGCAAACTTCAGTGACAGCAAAAAGGATGACACGTGTGTAGTGTGACATCATGACATAAATCCCGCGATTAGATCCCAATCATTTTGACAATAAATATACTGTAGATTCAGTAAAAAGGGTTTGGATCAATCAAGTTTGCTCTTTCTTGTCTTTTTGGAGAAGAATAAAATTGTACTCCTTTAAAACATTTCTGAAGAGAAAATAAATACAGAATAAATCATAGACATTGCCAATAGATTTTATCAAAGGCCTTCTCTGTATCCGGTGAAATGATATTAACAAGATTTACCTTAATGTTATTTAAGCTGCAAAATGTATTAATAACCTCACATTCTCACCTGCTTACCTATGGTGAATAAATCCTGCATGATCAGGTAATTAGTGAATTTATTACTGCTTCTGGAATAGGTTAACAAGAATCCCAGATGTTATTTTAACATTGACTTTCATTAGTGAAATAAGTATAATGAGCACAGCATGTATAAACTTTTATCCGGTTTAGAAATGACTACAATAGAAGCTTAGAGAAGCTGGTAGAATACCAGACCCAAACACGTTCTGATAAAAGCTGAGGAAATATAATATGGTCAGGTGATGCTTTACATGATGGTAAAAGAATTTTAAGTATATTGTTATTCCTTCATATTATACCTATCAACAAAAATGATTAGGGACCTGGAGACTAAAACATATGAAGAACGGTTGCAAATTTGGGTATGGCCAGTCTAGAGAAAAGAAGGACTAGGGGGTGACATGATAGAAGCATTCCAGTATTTGAGAGGCTGCCACAAAGAAGGGGGAGGGGTCAACCTATTTTCCAAAGCACCAGAAGGCAAGACAAGAAACAATGGATGGAAACTGATAATATGTTTGACTTTTTTCATCTCCAGCAAATATAAACATAACAAATTTATTTTAGAAACAATGTGATGGGGTTAAAAAAAAAGTTTGCAAGAAAACCAGTAAATTTGTTGATCTCCATGAAATCACTCTACATTGCATTTTAATTACTTCTTATTTATTTGCTAAATTTATAACCTGCCTTTCCTCAGACTTCCACAGGTAATCGTCCTCCATTTTTTTTCTCCCCACCAAATATGACGAGGTAAATGGGTTGAGAGATAATGACTGGTCCAAAGTCACCTAGTGAACTTCCAAGGTGAAGAATAAATTTGAGTCTCAGTCTATCTAGTCCTAAACCAACACCAGAGGTGGGTTTCTCCCGGTTCGGACTGGTTCGCCCGAACCGGTAGCACCTTAATAACTTTAGTTTCCACTGAAAGGACTGGTCATGAAGTTTCTTTAAAAAAGGACAGTCTTGGTCTGCTAAATATCTTCTTGAGCTCAGAAGTAAGAAGATCTACCCTTACTTAGTATTTGTGTAAGGATCTTTTTATTCCTTACATCATTCAAAGTAAAACTAAGATCAGATAAACCTCCTTGTCCTTTCCAATAGGTTTCTTTTAAGAAACTGGTTTTTTTCCAGGCAAGTCAAAAGGAAGAAATAAGACCGTTTATTTTTCCCTGAAGCCTCTGGGTACTGGAACTGAATACAAGTTTCTTAAACCAAAACAAAAGACACGGAAGAACAGGAGGTCCCCTTCTGTTTATCATTAGTAGCATTTGTCAACAACACCTTGGGGTTGATGCTGTCAAGGAAGAGAAGGTGAGATGATACCATGTTACCTTGCCCTAAGGATCAAAGCCAAAATAATGTCCATCGGAACTTTATTTAATATGTTTACTTTGACCTGTCTCTAAATTAGCACAGTGCATCTGCCTTTAAAACAAATTGTATGAGAGCATTCTCTGGTTATTGTGACTTTGGATAAAATGTCTTGCTCGGCTTCTAATTTATTCAAAATCCACAGCAAGTAGAAAGCCTGTGCCTGATATCAGAAAATGTCTCGGTGTCACTCAAAACATGCTTTCTGTGAAGTTGTTCTTTGTATTCCTTGCTACGGCTGCATCACTGTAGATGGACAGACAGACATAATAATCATTTTTGCAGATCTAAAATTTGTTCATGGGTGGAAAACACCAAGAAATGTAGATTGGAAGGAGGAGGAATAGAAGAAACCAAGTAGTATTTTACATCAAGCCAAGGTCTTGCTTTTTCTCTGATTAATGTATATCCTGACTTTACCGGTTACTCAGACATGACTGAGTAAATTCACTGGCCCAGCCCTTACACAAATACGTAGAATGACTCTAAAAATGGCTGATACGCCCTTTTGCAGGCTGCTTTTAAATTCCAGATTACTGCAAGAGAACATGTTGCATCTGAAATATAAAAGTTGAACATTTAATATCATCAAAGTCAGGAAATTAAAAAAGTGATGTTTTTCAGTGTTGATCCCTTCCCTCTACCTAATAAGTAAGAACAGCTAATATTTACAAGCACATAAAATACAAAAATGGACCTAGCAGTTGTTGAAAGAAGCATACAGCTGAATTTCCTGAACTGTGTGTTCATGTCTCCCCCAACATCTTGCAGTAATCTGATTTTTCAGAGCTCTATCTTAAGAGCCTGTGTTGTTTTCATGTGCATGATCACAGAGTGTTCTTTTACTTTAAAGGCATAAAATCTCTAGTGCTGTCTGGTTTGATTGGACACAGGAATTAGACACATCAGGATTTCTTAAAATGTTTTTAAACTGCTTCTTGGGATAATTAAAAAAGCCATTCAGTGTGGATGTCACACCACAAAAATACTTATCTCCTTTGAACCTTTAAGTCTTAGCCATGAACTGCAAATTATTTCTGCCACTTAACCAAACCAAGCAATATGAAAATCTGAGAGCCATTTTGATATTAGCGATAAACATTTTTATCACAAACATATTTCGGTTTCCTCTCCTTAGACATTAATGAAATCTCCGTTCAATGTAGGGGTAAGCATTTCATGGTATATTTGTTTTTTATGAGATCCCAGCGAATCGTACAATTCAAATCATATCTTTAAGTTATTTGTAAAGCAAGCTACCAAGCAGCATAAACCAAATTTGTTATACAATACAGTGAAAAGTGAAGACCTAGGTAGCATTAAATTGACTGAATTTGACCAAAAAAGTTGATATAACGCATGATGGTTGTCTAATGAATCAATAAGTTCCAGATTCTGGCCAATAGATTTTGCCATGTTTCCTCCTTAGAATATCATACATGGAATTGACAATAACTTGACCCATATGATCCTTTCCTTTTTAATGTAGTTTTTAGTTTTATTTGACTTCATTCACATAATTTTTGTTAATGAAATCACATATGAATAATCTATGTAGTGGCCCCATCATGTCAACCTTATAACTGTGGTGGCAAAGTGGTTAGAATGCAATATTGCAGGCTACTTCTACTGACTGCCGGCTGCCAGCAGTTCGGCAGTTCAAGTCTCACCTGCTCAAGGTTGACTCAGCCTTCCATGACCAGTGGTGGGATTCAATTTTTTTTACTACCGGTTCTGTGGGCGTGGCTTGGTGGGCATGGTGTGGCTGGGTGGGTGTGGCTTGGTGGGCGTAGCAGGGGAAGGATACTGTAAAATCTCCATTCCCTCCCCATTTGAAGGGGAAGGTTACTGCAAAATCCCCATTTCCTCACAATCAGCTGAGACTTGGGAGGCAGAGAATAGATGGAGGCAGAGCCAGTCAGAGGTGGTATTTACCGGTTCTCCGAACTACTCAAAATTTCCGCTACCGGTTCTCCAGAACTGGTCAGAACCTGCTGAATCCCACCTCTGCTTCCATCCTTCCGAGGTTGGTAAAATGAGGAGCCAGATTGCTGGGCGGCATCACGCTGACTCTGTAAACTGCTTAGAGAGGGCTGTGAAGTGGTTTATAAGTCTGTGCTATTGCTATAACAGACACATTTTTTATACTGACCAACTTGGTAATATTATTTCTCTTATCCACATAGTTCTGAGATGAGACAAGGTCCTAAAAGGAAGAAGTCCCACAGAAGTGGCTTTTATGCTAAGAAAGAGGATGAAACAAAGCACCAGTCTGCCTTAGCAGATTGCAAAGCCCAACTTATTAAAAATTCTTTCTGAGTAGCACCAAGAACAAGCACCCTTTGGACAAAAAAATTTGTTGGGAGCCTTCTCCGTTCTGGCTAGCACAAACTTGAGCCAAGAGTATGGAGCACAATGCATCCTGCAGGTAGCACCAGAATTGCCTAAGTTTTAGAGAAAAAGTTCCATTTGTTTCTTTCTTTTGCTAAAGCTCCTGTACTGTAGGCACCTTTACTGTACCATTTTTATGGTTTCCTATCTCAAAATGCATGTCCATAGTTTTCAGGAATCACAGCTCCCAAAAAAATTATATTTGTAAACTGCTGTTTGGGAACTGCAGGTATTTCCTCGTTTCAGTCTGACCAGATCTGGTACCAACTACTCATTACAGCTTCATTGCGAGTACCAGTATCATACAGAGCAATGTGATTAAGAGACTATAGAATAGCCTTTCTCAAGATAAGTCCTTTGTGTGGCCTAGCTGTAGTAGGCTGTTCTAGAGTGATCATTCTGCCAACATTTAGCACAGAGGTGGCTTTCAGCAGGTTCTGACCAGTTCTAGAGAACCGGTAGCGGAAATTTTGAGTAGTCCGGAGAACCGGTAGTGGAAATTTTGAGTAGTTCGGAGAACCGGTAAATACCACCTCTGACTGGCTCCGCCCCCATCTATTCTCTACCTCCCAAGTCCCAGCTGATCAGGAGGAAATGGGGATTTTGCAATAACCTTCCCCTGGAGTGGGGAGGGAATGGAGATTTTACAGTATCCTTCCCCTGGAGTGGGGAGGGAATGGAGATTTTGCAGTATCCTTCCCCTGGAGTGGGGTGGGAATGGAGATTTTGCAGTATCCTTCCCCTGGAGTGGGGTGGGAATGGAGATTTTGCAGTATCCTTCCCCTGGAGTGGGGAGGGAATG
>QLTV01000774.1:2327064-2348540 GCA_003457575.1 Thermophis baileyi | reverse complement strand
ACCCACCCATCTATCTATCCCTACACCCATACACATTTCTGCGTCCTGACACTGCTTCAGTTCAGTGATCAGAGTCAATACACCTGAAGAAGCAAAGCAATGCGGTTTCACACAGTCGCAATGTGTTGTTGTAGGAACAGTATATAGGACAGCATTTGTAGGAATTTCCTATCATAGACGGATGTACCATTTGGCACATTTGACAAAAAATGGTTGGCTATCGCTGATCTGTAGAATCTGCTTTCTCTTGTGAGTCCTATAAAAGCACGCATACACACACACACACACACACACTCCTTCCCCCATTTATGTGTGTGTGCATGTGTGTGTGTGTGAGTATTAAAAACTGCTATGTTATTGTGCCCAGCTCAAAAGTCAGTGCTGCTGAATTCAGTGCGCTTTATTAAGGTATGTGCAGATGTAGAATCAGAAATCACAGCACAAATACTTTCATCAATAAATAGTAAAAACTTCAGCTGTACCAAAATACTTGGAATAAATTAAATCAAATCTGGCATTTTTCATCCCTTTTATTCAAAAAATGACAGTATTTAATACAAGTTTACATTCTCCTGTTTTGGCTTCCAGCTCCAAGTCAAGGGGATTGCATTCCAGGTAGTCTCATATTGGAATATTAATTTATAGATCAATGGACTATTCCCAGAAAACATTTTATAAATAGAAATGTTCATAACTCAGAATGAAGAAGGTGTCTACAAATTCAGAGCTCCCCTGAAATTTTATTTCAGATAACTCTGATTAATATTGCACGACAAACTACTTAAAGTAGATCTTTTCCTTCTACTTCTGTAATTTTCAGTTCTCCATCCCACGCAGCCTTATTCTTTATATTTATATACCATTTTACAGATGTTGTTTTTCTTTATAACATAGTACAAACTTTGACTCACTTCCTCAAGTCTCTTTTAGCAATTCTAAAAGGACAAGAGGAAATTATCTCCAATATCCTGAAAGGAACCTTTCTTTTTTAAAAAACACACACACACACACACACACAAAATATGCAGTTCATGGTTTATTGAAATGCAGTTATTCTCACATCATCTTCAGGTTTTTTTTTCTTCCTCTCTCTCCAAAATAATGTTTCCCACTTCTTAATCTTCTGAATTCTATTCAGAGTTTACATTTCTGATTCTGCTGAGAATTGGATTAAAAAAACTGGTACTTTTGAAGAGAAAGAACATGCAATCAGTTTTGATTCTAGGACCATATTATGTTTGGATCCTGTGTATAGAACTGAGAGCAGAGGTGGTATTCAGCCGGTTCGGACCAGTTCAGGCGAACTGGTAGTAGCGACCAGCGGGTGGGCCAGCCCACCCGCCCTGGCGCTATGCCGTCCTATTTAGGCACGTTTTGAAGCTGTGTGCATGCATGCAAGCCGCGCATGCGAGCAAAGCACATGCGCGTAAGGCTGCGTGCATGCGCAGAAGGCACGCATGTGCCCGAAGCAAGCACACACGCGCGCTCACACTTGCGAACCGGTAGGGAAAGTAAGTGAATTCCACCTCTGACTGAGACACAAGTGAATTGAAGGGGAACCATATATTTGATTTACTTTATGTTGCATTGAAGTTTAATTACAATTTTTTAAAAACGTTAATAAAACTTCTCCCTGTTTTTGTTCTGCTATCTTAACAGTGGTAAATGGATGTGCTCTGGGGATAGTTGTAGAACTGTGGTAGTGCTAGAATTGTAACTGAAGAGTGTAATCATTCACAACTTTCTAAATAGTTCATTGTCATAAAATGATAGCAATAGCAACAGCACTTAGACATATATCACTTCACAGTGCTTTACAGCCCTCTCTAAGCGGTTTACAGAGTCAGCCTATTGCCCCCAACAATCTGGGTCTTCATTTTACTGACTTCGGAAGGATGGAAGGCTGAGTCAACCTTGAGCCGGTAAGGATCGAACTCCTGGCAGTTGGCAGAATTTGACTGCAATACTGCATTCTAACCACTGCGCCACTATAACTCTTATGATAGACTAAGAGCTATCCAAAATTCATATTACTATTTGTATGTTGAATTTTTATTTTCTTCCGGATGGGGAATGACACAAAATGGATACAAAATCATCATACACGAATGACTGTGGTGAAATCTCTCTACTCTGATTGATACATAGATATGACCTCAAAGCATTTCTCTTGACTAGTTTCCTCAAGTGAAAGCTATGAACAACCTGGTTTTTGGAGTCTAAAAAGTTTTATTCCTCTTATTTTTGTTCGTCTGAAATGGGACTCCTTTATATGAATCACGTAGATTTAGACAGTTTCTTGAGATCCTGTCAGTACCACAGTGCATGTGAGAAACATTGATCCGTCTACATCAGTGTTGCTTATGTATGTAATGGGATGTTCTCCAGATGTTTTATCCCAGAACTTCACAATCTTCTGCCTTTAAGGCTTGCTGATGTGAGATGAAATGCAAAACAAGGGCACCAGATCGTCTCTCTCTGTTCTGCATAGGATGTCAGTTCTTCAGAATTTCAGACAGGAATTGAACCATATGCTTCTCCAAAATGCTCTAGGTCTTCTCTATTCAATACAGCTTCTTGCCATGCCAGGATGGTTTAGGAGCCGAGGTGGCGCAGTGGTTAGAGTGCAGCACTGCAGGCTACTTCAGCTGACTGCTAGCTGCAGTTCGGCGGTTCAAATCTCACCAGGCTCAAGGTTGACTCAGCCTTCCATCCTTCCGAGGTGGGTAAAATGAGGACCCAGATTGTTGGGGGCAATATGCTGACTCGGTAAACCGCTTAGAGAGGGCTGTAAAGCACTGTAAAGCGGTATATAAGTCTAAGTGCTATTGCTATTGTTCTACTCCAGAACATAATAGGTCTGGAATGGAAAAGATTTTTTTCTAGGGTTGCAGAATTAGAACACTGAATCTAGGATACAGATCAGAGGGGGTATTCAGCCGGTTTGGACCGGTTCAGGCGAACTGGTAGTGGCGACCTGCAAGTGGGCCCAGCCCGCCCTCCCGCCCTGGCGCTATGCTGTCCTATTTAGACATGTTTTGAAGCCGGGTGCATGCCTGGAAGCCGCGTGTGCGAGCAAAGTGCATGCGTGGAAGGCCGCACGCATGCACGGAAGGCTCACGAGCAACCGAAGTGAGTGTGCGCGTGCGTTCACATTTGCGAACCGGTAGGGAAAGTAAGTGAATGCCACCTGTGATACAGATGTCATGTGATCCTGTACCAGATCTTCTGGCAAACTCTTATGTTAAAAACTCTGCGGTTGTGTCACTGATAACAGAGTTATCTGTATTATGCTTTCCTTTGACATAATCTGCCAATAATATTTATCTTTTGTGTACGCTTTCTCAGAAGTACCCAAATCACTTGGCTATTGAGAATACTTGTGCGCGGAACAGTTCTTTTGAAAGACTTGTCAAGTCTGTAGAAAACACACAAGAAGGATTATTACAGACTTGACAATATAAAAGAATGATCTTCATATTTAATAGGTAGCAGCACCTGTCTGGCTTTGGAAATGAGATGATTACAGTAAGGAGTCCTAGGTTTATATGATAGAACCGGGAGTAAAACAAACAAATATCCTGGAGGAAGGTGATGAGAAACCAAGAAAATGACATATAATTGAAATTGCCAAGATTTGAGTTTAAATTTGAAGAAATTGCAGATGACCCAAAGCTGGGAGGGTTTAGGCAAAACTTTAGAAAAAAGAAGATTCAGAAAAAATTGATCAATAAGCTGAAATGAATAGAATGGAACTTAATAAGTAAAATGTGAAGTTCTGCATCTGAATGGCCCAAGTGGAAGAAGAGAGAGACCTTGTCTAGCAGCAGTGCCGATGAAAAAGGATCTGGGGATTTTTGTTGACCACAAATGAGACATAATGAATTTGACACATAACCCCGAAGCAAATGCTTTGGTGTGTATGAACAGGAATATATAGTCCAGATCATAAGAATTAATTGCTTCATTCCAGTTTACCCTTGCCAGGCCTACTTAGAATATGGTGTCCATTTCTCAGTCTCAGAATCAGAGATTCTCAGTCATCCAGGTCATGGTTGTCCCAAAGGTGCTTTTTCAGGAGGCAACTGGACGTTCTTGTTTTTTCTTTGAAGACGTTTCGCTTCTCATCCAAGAAGCTTCTTCAGCTCTGACTGGATGGTGGGGAATGGAAGGATTTATACCCCTTGCAGACAGCTGGCCATTTGCATTCTTTTAGAGCAGGAGTGTCAAACTGGATTTCTTCGAGGGCTGGATCAGCATTATAGTTCTCCGTGGGCGGGCCGTGGGGGGGGGAAGGATGGGACGGACGCCTCCTGCAGCACTCTGCTGGCCAAAATGGGGCATCTAACCCCCCACACCCCGTTTTGGCCAGCAAAGTGCTGCAGGAGGCCATCCAGGCTGAAAACGGGCGCCCCCCCCCATGGCCCGTTTTGGCTGGCAGAGGCACCGCAGGCCAGTCCTTTGCTATTTCCAGGCCGGCCCCGCAGGCCAGATTTAAGCACCCTGTTGACTGGATGCGGCCTGCGGGCCGTGAGTTTGACACCCCTGTTTTAGAGAGTCGTTGAGGCCACTTGGAGGTTTGTCTGTGTCCTCAGGGTCACCTGAGTAGTGCAAATGGGTGTGGAGCCTTCTTGGCTGCAGGATGTTTTTCTGCCCTGTGTCCCTTCACTGTTGAAGACAGGCGCAGGCTGTTTGGGGATGAGTTTGTGTTGTCTGCCTCTCCAACTGAAGTGCAAATGGTTCCTTCTGGGCACTACAGTTCCAAAAAGACCGTGACAAAAACAGGGCTACCAAAATGGCGACGGGTCTGGAAACCCAAGCCCTACGAGGAATGCTTAAATTATCTGGGTGTGTTTAGCCTACATAAAGAACTTGAGGGGATGTCACTTAGAAGAAGAAATGGACAGTCTCTGTTGTCCCAGAGGCAGGAGCAGAACCATTGACTTAAAACTTACAACACAGTTTGAGGATGAGGCTGGAGCTCATAAGTAGTCTCCTGACTGTATGACCTGTCAGCCAGTGGAACAGGCTACCACATGTAGGGATGAGAATCTCTTTCGCTAGAAGTCTTCAAAGAAGGCCTGGGTGGTCATTTGACAGGGACCTTCTGTTAAATGTTATACTGTATAGGAGTTAGTTAAAGCCTGTGGTAAGATGGGCGGCCAATAAATTTGATAGATAGATGATGGCAGGCAGGCTGGCTTGCTTTTACGACACTTGCCTATTCTAGTCTTCTGTGATTTTTGAGCTTTAACTTGAAAGAGGGCTTTTCTGAAATCAGTAGGACTATTTTATAAATGTGGTTAAGATTTGAATCCAAGTCTTAAGAAAGATTGTGGGTTTATCCTTCCTGGTTACACAAAATATGGTTGCACGATAAACACCAAGGAATTATTCCTCTTTTTCTAAAGTGATGTGGTGGCGAATCTTTGTAAACGATAGGAAGGATAGAGAATATTTTTAGAGAACTTTTTATTTAGATGTAAATACAACAATCGATATGGCGATTTTATTGAATTCTTTTAGTAACAGAAACTGATTGTGAACATAACTGATTACATTTATGTCATTAAAAACAAGTTGGCGTTTCCATCTCTGAATTGTAACATAATCAGTGTGATTGTTTAGAATGCAACAGGAACTTGGTCCGTCTATTCTGTTTCTTCACTTGAGCCTTTGTTTGAACTACGTACTTGATGGTAGGACAACCTCCTTCCGTTGATCTCATAGATACATCTGGAGTTTACTTTTGAAGAATGAAGCTGTGATGAACACACTATTAATGGATCGTTTCTTTGTTGTACTTAGTTTTACAATTTTATTAGGCATTTAGAGTTCTCTGATAAAAGAATTTAGCTTTGCATCTTAGTAACTTCAAGGGTTTCCCCCCCCCCTTCCTTTCTATTAAACATTTCGATTTGGAAACATGACAGATTATTTGTGCTGTTTGGAAGGAGAGATAACAAAGGTATTCGGATGTGCTGGGCCTTTTCTTTCCTGTGGGTAGTAATTGCAACTTGGCACTTCAACTTGTGACTGAGAACGGATGTTCCTCATAGCTCGCTTGATACTATTACAAAGACCCGATGGAAATACAGAGCTGAAGGAATAAAACCGAGTTTGACTGTCATATCTAAAAAGCACTTTTTTTTTTTTTTACAAACAGCCAGTTGGGTCTAGTGATTAAGGCACAAGGAGGAGACCATGAGTTCAAATGCCGCCTTAAAAGCCAACTTGAGTGACTTTGGGCCAATCCCTTTCTCTTAGTCCAACCCACCTCACAGAGCTGTTGTGAGAGAAAACTAAGAGGAAGTTATATTGGATATCTTTGCCACCTTGAGTTATCTGTAAAAATAATAAAGACGGGATACAAATGAACAAAATAACAGCCAAAAGCTGAATAATAGTTGTTTTGGACCCATACTGTTTTCATACTTATGTGAAAATAGGAACAGGGGAAAAAAAAAGAATATTGGTGAAAAAATTGCTGGAGTTTAAATTTTTCATAGAATAGGTTGTTGTCGCTCTTGCACGATTGAAATGAAATTTTCAGTCGTGGTTTTGTTATATGTTTTGCCAAAAATCAATGCTTTTCTTCTAATAGCGCTCTCAGTCTCTTTTAAGATTTCTGCTTTTGAAACTTCTGCATCTTAGTAACAGGTGGATTAAAGCTTTGCTTTTAATGTAACAAACTGGTTCTGAGGTTTTCCATCTGTTCGGGCAGCATTTATGAATCAAAGAACATTTCCTCATGAAAAGTGCTGCCTACTATTCTCCTGCCTAAGTTATCGTTATTTCAGAATAAAATTACAAAAGGATGCTCATGAGGAACCCATGGGAGTGTAAATAGCTATCATGAACGGTGCCAGTCACAACATGATTTGACTTTTTTTTTAAAAAAAGCTAAAGGATAATTAAATAAGGCAATCATTTCCAAATGATGAATCAGATTGATTGATTGATTAGTCAGAGCAGTTCTGTTAAATGGATATGTCAGATTACAGGTTGTGTATAGCTGTCAAAGATATTGCTCACAAATTGGAGAAGGAATGGCTTTCAGATCAAGGGAATAGGATCTGCTAATTGCTGTCACGTCATGCTTTTTACTAAGATAGAGAAGATCTAGATCAGTGTTTTTCAACCTTGGCAACTTTAAGAAATGTGAACTTCCAACTTCCGGAATTCCCCAGCCAGTGGAAATTTTAAGACATGTAAACTTCAATTCCCACAATTCTTCAGCCAGGAGTGGTTAATTTGTTTGTAGGCAGTTTGGTGTAATGTTGTAGCATCCAGCTAGAAACTGGGAGACTGTGAATTCTAGTTGCACCTTGGCATAAAACCCAGCCTGGATAACTCTGAATTATAACCTACAATATAGTTTATAACTATAAACTAGAACTACGCCGCCTACGGTCTGACCTAAGCTTAGTACACAAAATTGTCTGCTACAATGTCCTACCCGTTAATGACAACTTCAGCTTCAACCACAATAATACACGGGCAAACAATAGATACAAACTCAAAGTAAACCGCTTCAAACTCGATTGCAGAAAATATGACTTCATCAACAGAGTGGTCAATGCCTGGAATACACAACTGGACTCTGTGGTTTCATCCCCAAACCCCCAAAACTTTAACCTAAAACTGTCCACCGTGAACCTCACCCCATTCCTAAGAGGTCTGTAAGGGGGCGTGCATAAGCGCACCAGCGTGCCTACCATCCCTGTCCTGTTCCCATTATTCGTACTCATTTCTTATGCATATACTTTACCTGTTTATACTTATATGTTTATATGTTATGTTCATACTTATAATTGTTTTCTCATACGTGCTTGACAAACTAAATAAATAAAATAAAATAAAATAAAATAAAATAAAATAATAAAATAAAATAAAATAAAATAAAATAAAATAAAATAAAATAAAATAAAATAAAATAAAATAAACTTTGGCCAATTGCTCTTTCTCATCCCAACTCCTATCATAAGGTCATTGTTGTGGGGAAAATAGGAGAAAAGAGTATTAGATATGTTCATTGCCTTAAGTTATAATAAGTTTACACATCTTACAGTCTGGTGTAGACTATATTGTACATATGCCGCATTCCTTACTGATAAACCTTATGTTACTAGGTAAGGTCAAGGAAGCACAAACTCTATCGTTTTCGTTATCTTTACCATTAGTTTGGGGTGAATGCAAACTTTTGGAAACTGTAATGGGAATTTCCCAACCTCATTTATAATGGATTAATTAAGGCAGAATCTCTCTGAATGCTTTGAAAGGCTTCTTTTCAGCTTTCTCTTCACCTGTACCAAGTTCCCGTTCGTGAGATAAGCTGTCAACGGACTCAACCCATTATCTCTTTGACAGCTTGTGATTGTGTTCTGTTTATTTCCACACAATCTCTTGTAATTGCTTACACTGAGGACAGTTTGGGCACATTTGCCACATGTACAACTAGAGCCCAATTTTACTCAAATTGTACTAATGTGCACAATTTAGGCCCTATAAGCTTGATTTCTCTGCAAACCCCCCTCCCCGTGCCCCGTTTTGGCTGGCAGGGTGCTGCAGGAGGCGTCTGTCCAGTCTCCTTCCCCCCCCCGGCCCGCTGAGGCAGGGGTGGGTTCTGGATCCTTTTGCTGCCAGTTCGCTCAGGGTCGCGCCGTGCGTGCGCCTGCAGCAATCAAAAAATAGCTTCTGCGCATGCGCAGAAGCAAAATCCAAGATGGCGGCGCCCACAGAGACACCGACAGAACCGGCTCCGTGATGTCATCACCGATTTACTAACGGTTCTAAAGAACCGGTTAGAACCGGTAGGAACCCACCTCTGCGCTGAGGAGAACTACAATGCTGATCTGGCCCTCGAAGAAATCCAGTTTGACACCCCTGAACTAGGAGGTAGGTGCGGTGTATTGACAAACAGGATCCATCTACTGGTGGGCTTGGTACCATTACTAACCATTACTGGTTAGTTTTAAGGGCACTGAACTAGATGGACCAGTGGTCAAATTAAGTATAAGGCACCCTGTTTTTTTCTGAGTACCGTGAAATAATAATAGTCAAAATTAAAACTTGATTATCCTCCTTGTAAGTGACCTATATGCGTGGTGGTGCAGTGGTTAGAATGCAGCATTGCAGGCTAACTCTGCTCATTGCCAGCAGTTTGATTCTGACTGGCTCAAAGGTTGACTCAGCCTTCCATCCTTCCGAGGTCGGTAAAATGAGGACCCAGATTGTGGGGGGCAATAGGTTGACTCTGTAAACTGCTTAGAGAGGGCTATAAGGCAGAGTTCCCCAACCTTTCCGGGTTGGTGGCCCGGAACGGGGGGAGGGGGAACGATGGGATGGTTTTGTGGGAGGGGCAGGTGTATGTGCACGCGAGCACCCATTGCTTGCGTGAGTGGGGCCGCAAGCGCCCGCAACCCTCTCACGAGTGGGGGCCTGAGCGCCCGCGACACTCGCGCAAGTGAGGCCCCAAACACTTGTGACACACGAGTGAGGCCCTGAGCGCTTGCGCGAATGGGGCTGTGTGCATGTGCACCAGCCAGCCACTCGCGTGGCCCGGTTGCAAATAGGCCGTGGACCGATAATGGGCCACGGCCCACAGGTTGTGTTGGTAAAGCAACTATGAAGCAACTGCTGTAAAGCACTATGAAGCAGTATATGTCTAAGTGCTATTGATATATTATGTTGCTAACTTTGCATTTAATGCTAATTTTTGTCTTCCTACATTCTTTCTGAATTAGTTGGTAAATTCTGGGCTTTTCTCATAAATGGCCCCAAAGGTGAGAAACTACCTTGACTCAGCACTATAGCTTACCAATGCTGAGTGTCCACTTTGCCTGTTGAGCTGCGGGGTTATGGCAATGAGAGATGCTCCTAATGCATCCTGGGCCTGAACGGTTGCAAGTATTTGGCATGGCTAGTCTAGCGAAGGGAAGGACCAGGGGAGACATGATAGCAGTCTTCCAATATTTGAGGGACTGCCACAGAGAGGAAGGGATCAAGCTATTTTCCAAAGCACCTGAAGGCCAGACAAGGGATAACGGATGGAAACTGATCAAGGAGAGATTCAACCTTAGAAATAAGGAGAAATTTTCTGACAGTGAGAGCAAGCAACCAATGGAGCAGCTTGCCTTCGGATGTTGTGGGAGCTTCATCACTGGAGGCTTTCAAGAAGAGACTGGACTGCCATTTGTCAGAAATGGTATAGGATCTCCTTCTTGGGCGAGGGGTTGGACTAGATGACCTACAAGGTCTCTTCCAACTCTGTTAATCTGTTAAAAAAACCCCCCTGTGAGGTGCAACTGTCCAATCAAAACAGGAAATCCCGTACTTCATTAAGCTTTTACCTTACAAAACGACCTTTACAAAAAGAAATCTGCAGATTTCAGAATTCATGGCAGACTCTGGGCAGATGGAACAGAATGATTCTGTTTCTGGCCAAGGTTTTTGAGAGGAAGAGAAGAGAGGAGTGCTATTTATTCTTAATTGAGGCTGTTACATTAATGGGGGTGTCTGTCTTCGCCGGAAGACAGAGAAGGTAATTTGGGATTTCCATAAAAATACAAGCTTGGAAATTGCCTTTGGTCTCTGCCATTCTGTCTCAAAGACCATTTGATCCTGGTGCTTCAAGTAAGCTAGTCCCACTATATATATGTGTTGCAACTTGCAGATGTGCAGCGAAGTTGGGGAATGAGCCATGAACTATCTTGGCTGCTTCCAGAAATAATGGCTTGTCAAGTTTCCCAAAATAAAGAGTAGAGCCTTTTGACTATGTGACAAAAGCAGATCCGACGAGGAGACTCCTCACACAGAAATGCACTCAGGGTTTGGCTGAAATACTCTTTCAATTAATTGTGTTTCCTTGGGTCTTCATAGACCCACAAAAAGTTTCTGGCTGTTACCATTCCAGGGAAAATAGGTGTGGAAAAAAATGGTTCCTGTACATTGTGCAAGAAAGTGCACCTTAAACTGTCTACCATTGACTTCACCCCATTCCTAAGAGGGGCGTGCATAAGAGCACCAGCGTGCCTACCGTCCCTGTCCTAAATATGTACTCAAAACCATGTTTGTACTTATTATATACTCATATTAATGTTTATACTTTGCTGTAATCATATACATGCTTGACAAAATAGATAAATAAAATAAATAAAAATAAAAAGTGCTTTATAGATTGGCACAAAATCTACTGCTTCGTTAGTTACTTCAGTGAGAAGATCAGTGAAAATCTGGTTATATTTATTTTGTAACTCAAACTATGAACTCAAACGATTTTTTTTAACTTTGGTCGATTGACTTGCAACGGCCTATTTTTTTTTAATGTTATAAATTAGTCTTAAACTGTTTATAGAGGCTTTCATATCAAAGGAGTCAAATTCATCTTCGGCGTGCTTAATTCTCAGTAATTAGGCTTTCAAAACTCGAAACCAGCTACGCCAAAATCCAGTTTGGGTTGTAAATATTACAATTTTTTTTTTTACAAAAGATTTTCCCCCCCCCAAGATCTGCTAAAATAGATTGCATAAGAGCAGAAGAAAAGCATTATGCATTTTTTAAAATGTGCCTCCCATTTGAATATAGGTGTCTGAGAAAATAAGGTTTTCTTAAGCTAAATAATAACCATGAAGCTCTGCGCAATATGTGCATCTGGAACAGGCCCCAGCTGTTCTTCCTCCCCACTTATCTCAGCTGCCTCTCCGGTGGCTGGGAAATGTCGGATGGCCCTGGCTCTATCTCTGCTTCCGACGCAGAGCATCCATCAGAGCCTTCCTCAGACTCAAGGACTGGCCCAAGTTCCTCCCCAACCTCCTCCTCGTCCGAGTCTGCCGCCAGCTCTGCTGGCAGCTGGTGGGCCACAACAGCTAGTCCCTGACTTATGACTATAGTTGGGACCAAAATTTCCATTGCTGAGCAAGACGGTTAAGTGAGTCAAGCCTTTTTTGCCATGGTTTGTTTAGTGTATCATGTGGTCATTAAGTGAACTTCGCTTGTCAGAAGACAGCTAGGAAGGTTGCAAATGTCACTCACATGATCCCTGGACACTCCAACCTTTGTATATATCTGCCAGTTTCCAAGCGCCCGAATATGGATTACATGTCCATGGGGATGTTGCAACGGTTATAATGGTTTCAAATCACTTTTTTCAGTGCCGTGGTAACTTCGAACAGCCACTAAAGGAGTGGTTGTAAGTCAAGGAACAAATTGCCTCCAGAAATTGTGAATGCTCCAATACTGGAAGTTTTTAAGAAGAGATTGGACAGCCATTTGTCTGAAATGGTATAGGGTTTCCTGCCTGAGCTGGGGGTTGGACTAGAAGACCTCCAAGGTCCCTTCCAACTCTTCTGTTCTGTTCTGTTCTGTTCTGTTCTGTTCTGTTCTGTTCTGTTCTGTTCTGTTCTGTTCTGTTCTCTTCTCTTCTCTTCTCTTCTCTTCTCTTCTCTGTCCTTTCCTTTCCTTTCCTTTCCTTTCCTTTCCTTTCCTTTCCTTTCCTTTCCTTTCCTTTCCTTTCCTTTCCTTTCCTTTCCTTTCTTTTCCTTCCTTTTCCTTCCCGTTCCTTCCCTTCCCTTCCCTTCCCTTCCCTTCCCTTCCCTTCCCTTCCCTTCCTCATTCCATTCTATTTTCTATTCCCATTCCCAATTCTGTTCCATTCCATTCCATTCCATTCCACTCCACTCCACTCTATTCCCTATTTCATCCCATCCCATCCCATCCCATCCCATCCCATCCCATCCCATCCCATCCCATCCCATTGTCCCTCACTGATGTTTTTGATGTTAAGAAGGGTTCCTCAGATATCTCCGATTTGAAGATGACCAGCTCTAGAAAGACTCTGGGTCCATGAAGTACCTTGGGAGAACTTCCAGTGCAGAGCTTCCAAGGGTGTGGCAGCACCAACACAGCACCTGTGTACAGCTGTGTAGAGCAGCTGTATCTTTTTTTTTCCAGGATTGCATATGCTCAGCTTTCAGGTGCTACGGACAGGTCTTACGTTCACGGCCTCCTGCGCGCTGCCAGGAATTGAATCTGAAGCACCGTTCAGCCCTTAATAGCTCTCCCACTTCTGAATTTTTACTGCCGTGAAAGCCTGAGTGATATAATTGCCCCCTCTGAGGCCAACCATTGTCAATTTTACTTGGGATCCAATATTAGTATTCTTTTGTCCCCAATTTAGCTGTGTAGATTATTTTAATCTGCATGTATTATTCATTGTCCCGTTTTTCTCAAAATGAGATACTGCCGCGGGAAGGGGAAAAAAAATCCTAGAGATAGCAAAATAGCAACAGTAGAATAATTATGTAGTTATTGCTATTTTCCCTTCTTATAAAGGCTTTATCTAGGAGACTTATCAGACTATCTTTAATGAAACTTCAATATCTCGATTAAATTGCTGCCAGCCCTTGAAATAATTAGCATTCATATTACTAAAAAAGCCGCATTTTGTTTTTGGTTCCATGTTTTTTAAGGGGTTGGGATTCAAATGGCAGCATTGCTGGCAAAATGCTGTACGGATTCCAGGTTTCTTGTTGCCTTTCTTATAAAAATGTAACACATTTCACTTCATTTCCACCTGGTGCATTCACTGAAATAAATAAAAGCCAATTTTTTTTTAAAAAAAAGGACTTTGAAAAGCGCTTCCTAAGAAAAGGGTAGGGAATAAAGAAATGTTAATCAAAATGTCCAGTAAAGATTATAATAAATGGAAAAAGAGCAAAGGCCCAGTATATTTGCTTATTGGACTTTGCATTAGTGTGCAGTCTGGCCTATTTTATTTGTTCTATTTTAATTACTTGAGGCTTTCTATGCTTAAATATAGAATATAAAAATAACATAATTATTTTTATATTATATATTTAAATATAGAAAACCTATATATAGATACTGCCTGCATAGAAGTTCAGGCTGCTTTCTAAAATAGATTAGGGTTTTATTTTCTTTCAATTTTGCTGGAATTGGGTATGTCTAGTTTAATGAGAAGAAGGACTAGGGGTGACATGATAGCATGTTTCAATATTTGAGGGGTTTCCACAAAGAAGAGGGGGTCAACCTATTCTCCAAAGCACCCGAGGGCAGGACAAGAAGCAATGGATGGAAACTAATCAAGGAGAGGAGCAACCTAGAACTAAGGAGAAATTTCCTGACAGTTAGAACCATTAACCAGTGGAACAGCTTGCCTCCAGAAGTTGTGAATGCTCCAACACTGGAAGTTTTAAAGAAGAGATTGGATAACCATTTGTCTGAAGTGGTATAGGGTTTTATAGCCTGAGCAAGGGGTTCGACTAGAAGACCTCCAAGGTCCCTTCCAACTCTGTTATTTCTATTTCTATTTCTAATTTTGACATAGATGGCCTCTTTGACCCCCTCTTTCAAACCAGCGGTCCCCTCTGTCCAAAATGTGGACTTCAAAGAGTGGGCTTTGTCTTTTAAATGAAGATGCTCTGCTGAATCCTGTCCTGATCAGGGTTTGTTCTCCTATGACCCAGATTGGTTCTTGCAACATTATCCTGGGACACATATTTTTGCCTTCATTTGTAATGTGCCTTTAATATAATTCTTGGGCTTAAACAAAATACGAAGCAATTTTACAGTTGGTTTTTCATTCTATTGATCTAGGATTATTTATCTATTTGTCAGTTTTGGGCTTGACGTTCTCAAGACAGATTTCAAAGAAGTAATCATATTAAACCCCCAGTATGAAAATTAAATGATCATATGCAAGTGGCAGGCATTAAAATACAAGAGAACAAAGTGGCACAGTGTTAAATACACGGCGTTTATTAAGTTATCTCTGCCACAAATCTGCATTTCCAAATTTTGGCTTCTTTTAATAAAATAAAGCTCTGGTTTCATGCCAGCACACAGCTCCTCTCATTAAGATCAACAAAATTTTCAACCAGATGTTATGATATATCTGCAGTATACAGCTGTGTAATGCCAAATGTATAGACTTGGTGAGACCAGAGGCTGCATCTTGTTTTTAAACAATGTACTAGGTTAGAACCTTTATATTATGAGCCACGGTAGTTAGAATGCAGTACTGCAGGCTACTTTTGCTGACTGCCGGCTGCCTGCAGTTTGGCAGTTCAAATCTCACCAGGCTCAAGGTTGACTCAGCCTTCCATCCTTCTGAGGTGGGTAAAATGAGGACCCAGATTGTTGGGGGCAATATGCTGACTCTGTAAACCGCTTAGACAGGGGCTGTGAAGCGGTATATAAGTCTAAGTGCTATTGCTATTATATCACACAATGTCTGACTGTCCCTTATATTGATCAAATCACATGCTGCTATTTTATACAATTTAAGAGATGCTGAACTAATTTTAGGATACAAAGGATTCCTAGACACCCATCAGTGTCATGTTACTAACCACTTTATTAACTATCTGCAGTTCTTTTTTAACTTTTCAACTGTACAAATGTGGTTAGCATGCTTTCAAAATATGCAAGAGATGGAGATTGATATAATGAAAACTAAGGCAGTGATCAGTCTGAAATGGTTCCTGTCTCCCTATCTCTACATGTTCGTGATTGCACGGAAAGTGTCTTATGGCACCATCTAAGCAAGATAACCAAAGGCAACAACCCGGCACACCAATCAAACATCTTGGTTCTAGACTTTTAGCATGATGAGAACTTTAATCCAACACATTAGGAGCGCTGAAAAAGATCTCAAAAGAAGATGATTTCACTTTAGGTTGTCTTCATTTTTTTATTTAGCTTCGTCGGCAAAATCGGCATTCTAAAAACATGGCGATTTTCCATTTCTCTCTTCAGCTCTTTGTAGTTTGCTATATGGTAGTTTTGTGCTTCGGGGGGTTTTAAAGATAAAGGGATTCGTTAAAAGAACCGGGGGGGGGGGCACGGAAATTATGATCACATTAACTTCACAAATGGTGTAAACATCCCCATTTGGTAAACGGGAGCTTTTGTTGATCCCGTCTATCTTCTTCCTGCTTAAGAATTGCCAAAGAAAGCACTATTGATCTGCAAATGTTAGGATAGTTAGGAACAGTAGTTGTGAAGGATAATTTACCTGATTTATTTACTGTCCGCAACAGAGCGCTTTGTTCTCAGGGAAGACTTTGTAGAGTGTATGTCCCAATAAACAGTGAAGAGGTATTGTGTGGTCTTTGTTGTCCCCCTTCATCAGGATGGAGAATGTATGAAGGACTATCAAAGCCCAGATCTTTGGAGTGCCCCTCGTTGGCTCAGGAGAGAAATAGGGGTGATAATCGCTCTCTGATAACATTGTGTTTGGTTAGTCATGTGCAAAATGCAGCACAGGAAATACAACAGAGGAAAGGAGAACCGTGCCAAGATGTGGCATTCGGGAGTTAGTGGAAGTCCCCGTGTTATTTGATCGATAGATGACTATGTTTAGAGTGCATGCATTTATAACTCGCTACCTTAGCCCCATGAGAGATGGAGTGCCTTTTATTTCTATGATGCAATAGAACATATACTTTTAAAGGAATAGTGTCTCAATCAAAGTTGCAACAAATGTTACCGTGATTTTGCATACATTGCAGTTTTGTAGATTTCTAACCGCAAGTTCAGTTATTCGCTGTGGGCAACTTTTCTGCAGGTATTACGGTATGTACTATGGCCGTGATGGCGAACCTATGGCACGCGTGCCACAGGTGTCACACAGCGCCCTCTCTGTGGGCACGCGAGCCGTCGCCCTAGTTCAGCTCCACCGAGCATGCGCGTGCGCCTCCCACCGGCCAGCTGGTTGTCGGGTCTCTGCCACGTGTGTGTGTGGGGGCGTGCAGGGGGCCGCACGTATATGCGTGGGGGGCAGAGTGTGTGCGGAGGGCCATGCGCACATGCGCGGAGTGCATGCGAGGGAGCACGCGTGTGCGTGGGGGGGCGGGGCGGATGCATGGGGGGGCGGGGCGCATGCGTGGGCCCACATGCACATGCGCAGGGGGCAGGGCACATGTGTGGGGGCCATGCGCGCATTGCATTTTGGTTCGGGTGCACACGCGCTTTGGGCACTCACTCCGGAAAAGGTTAGCCATCATTGTACTATGGGCTCAGAGGTTTTTCTTCTTTTTTTCTTTTGAGAAGAGCCAAAGTGTTGATGGCTTAATTTTTGTTCATCTCCAAGTCCTTGGAAGTATGAGAACAAATGCTGGGCTCCATTTAGTCCATTTCAGTGTTGAACCTAAATTTGGACATTATTATTGGAAACCGTCAAGACCATTCATAGCCGATTCCCAGTCTTAATATACCTTTGCAAGTTCTGGCGATCTTCCCATTCTTCTTGCTGTCTGGAAAGACAACACTCGGAGTTAGTTGTTGAGTGAGAAAATATATTCTAGATTTAGATACCATTGGTTTAGTTGTAAGCCCACTCCTACTAGTAGCATTATTGTGTAAATGAATATTTCTCTGGTATGTCTTGCTCCATCACAATTGAACAAACTGGTTCACACCTCCTCCTCCTCCCTCCCCCCCACTTTAAAACTAAACAGTAGTCATTAGCAATGCACAGATTAACAGAATAACAGAGTTGGAAGGGACCTTGGAGGTCTTCTAGTCCAACCCCCTGCTCAGGCAGGAAACCCTATACCATTTCAGACAAATGGTTGTCCAATCTCTTGTTAAAAACTTCCAGTATTGCAGCACCTAAAACTTCTGGAGGCAAGTCATTAGAACAAATTAATTTTTCTAACTGTCAGGAAATTTCTCCTTAGTTCTAGGTTGGTCCTCTCCTTGATTGGTTTCCATCCATTGCTTCTTGTCTTGCCTTCAAGTGCTTTGGAGAATAGGTTGACCCCTTCTTCTTTGTGGCAACCCCTTAGATGTTGGAACACTGCTATCATGTCACCCCTAGTCCTTCTTTTCATTAAACTAGACATACCCAATTCCAGCAACCGTTCTTTATGTTTTAGCCTCCAGTCCCCTAATCATTTTTCTTGCTCTTCTCCTCACTCTTTCTAGAATCTCAACATCTTCTTTACCTTGTGGTGACCAAAACTGGATGCAGTATTCCAAGTGTGGTCTTGCCAAAGCTTTATAAAGTGGTATTAACACTTCACGTGATCTTGATTCTATCCCTCTATTGATGCAGCCTAGGACTGTATTGGTTTTTTTTGGCAGCTGCAGCACACTTCTGGCTCATATGTAACTGATTGTCCAATAGGACTTCAAGATGTCTCTCGCAGTTACTACCTATATTATACCTGTGCATTTGGTTTTTGCTGCCTAAATGTAGAAGTTTACTTTTTTCACCATTGATTAGATTGCCCCCAGTTTCAGATTATTGATATGGCTTCGCAAATCAGTTCAATTTAGATTTTGTTTCGGATGATTACAGTGATTAAATTCAGATATGATTTAAAAAAAAACATTTTGCAAATGCACATGAGGCCATCTAACGACAGGATATTTTAGACATGATTTGATCCAAATTAAAAATTCAGAAAATCGATTTGATTCAGAGACTATCAAATCATCTTTAAATTGCATCCAGTGAGCTGAAATGTAACTGTCAACATGCTACACCAAGCATGATGTAGTCTTTTAAATCAATGGAAGATGTTCACCCTTGCAAACCTACCTACCCTGGTGCTGGTTAGCCCTTAGCAGAAAATTGAAAAATGCTTAAAGGGGGGGGGGGGGGAAAGAGGGAAGTCTATATTTTGAGGTCCAGCAACCAGTTGTGACATACCGCAACGAATGTCAGGTGAATTTGGCTATCTACTCAACACTAGTAGTCCTCGAGTTATGACCACAATTGAGCCCCAAATTTCTGTTGTTACGTGAGACATTTGTTGAGTAAATTTTGCCCCATTTTACGACCTCTCCTGCCACAGTTGTTAAGTGAATCACTGCAGCTGTTAAGTGACACGGTTGTTCAGTGGATCTGGCTTCCCCATTGATTTTGCTCGTCAAAAGGTTGCAAAAGGCGATCACATGACCTTGGGACACAGCAACGGTCATAAGTATGAACCAGTTGCCAAGCATCTGAATTTTGTTCACCTGATTTATGGGGATGAAAATCGTAAGAGTGAAAAATGGTCATAAGTCACTTTTTTCAGTGCCGTTGTAACAGTCACTAAATGAACTATTGTTAAGTCGAATGTCAGGGTTCCAAGAAACACCCCCAACGAAAGAAAACTCCGAGGCTTGAGTTTCCTCAAAGTTCCATTTTATTAGAGATGTCATATTGGCACATCTGGGAAAAACCCGAATCTGAAAGCTTCCGGTTTACCACATCCAAAAGAAAGTTCACGTCCCTGCCCCAGGACCCACATGTCCATCACATGGTCCAATCAATACACCGTCCCAACTGGAGATGCCTCCCAGGCACACCCCTCCAGGTACAGGGCAGAGTGACCTTGTCTCTCGGAGAAAGGAATGTTATTTTGACTATATCTCCCAACTCACACAATCCCCCCTCTCAGTTTCCCACAGCACTAAACGTGGCAGGCCTGAAGATCCAAGGCCCAAAATGGCTTCCAGGCCCTGACAGGGAGGACTACCTGTAACACATGTCTGCTGAGGGCTCGGTCCTGCTAATTCAGAACAATTACAAATTAAACAAGGAATTAATTTCTTTCTGATTTTGGGGAGTTGCTTGAAGTAGCACATTGCATACCTAGCAAATAGGTTATTCCTGTTAAATCACAGATTGCAGAAATCTGTTTCAACTGGGCAATTTTCACAGTTACTTTAAGTGGTTTAAAAGTATTTCTTTTGGCTTCCCCCCCCCTTAAGCAATATAAATGTATTCATGATTAGTAGCAGACACAAAGACCAGTCTTGTGATTTACAATTGCTAGGAGAACGTGTTTATATTGAACAGCTTGTTAGAAATACACTTTAACGTGGAGGAAAAGATCTGTTGTCGACAAAACAGTGATCTTTGAATGTGTGATTTGAAAATTAGACAGTAAAAGAAGACTCTGGTTCCATGTGAGTTTTTAAAGCATCAGATATAATAATATGTAGAAATAGGAGAGAATAGTGTGGTGTTTCATCCATACATTTATTTCTTTTGTTGCAGCCTTGGCATGCACTAAGGGCAAAGCACAGTATTATAACTTCTCCCCAGCAAAGCAAAACAAAACAAACTCCATTAAGTAAAATCCAAGAGGGGCATTAAAATAGTGAACAATATAAGGGGGTATGAAAAACCCAATGGAATTGAATAGTTTGTACAGGTAGTCCTCAACGTACGACCGGAACTGAGCCCAAAGTTTATGTTGCTAAGTGAGAAATCTGCTAAGTGGGTTTTGGCCCATTTTACGGCTTTTCTTGCCACAGTTGCTAAGCGAATCACTGCAGTTGTTAAATTAGTAATACTAATAATGACGTGAACCTGGTTTCCCCATTGACTTTGCTTGTCAGAAAGGTTGCAAAAGGGGATCGCGTGACCCCGGGACACTGCAACCGTCATAAATGTGAACCAATTGCCAAGCATCCAAATGTAAATAGCAACAGCACTTAGACTTATTATACCAGTTCACAGTGCTTTACAGCCCTCTCTAAGCGGTTTACAGAGTCAGCCTGTTGCCCGCAACAATCTGGGTCCTCATTTTACCCACCTCAGAAGGATGGAAGGATGAGTCAACCTTAAACTGGTGAGCATCAATCTGCCGAACTGTTGGCAACTGGCAGTCAGCAGAAGTAGCTGCTGTAAATTAGAATGGTCAGTAAGTGAATCGAGGACTGCCTGTACTGCTTATCGCAGTGGTTCTCAACCTTCCTAATGCCACGACCCCCTCCCCGCCACCGCGACCCCCTCCCTGCCCCCTCCCCGCGCACGATGAATTGACAAAGGGGGCGTGGCACCAAGATGGCAGGCTAGCGCGCGCTTAGGTGACCCCTGTGAAAGGGTCGTTTGACCCCCAAAGGGGTCGCGACCTACAGGTTGAGAACCGCTGGCTTATCGAGAAGCCAGTGGCACATTTCAGGCAAACTACTCCATTCTTTAGAAGAAGTGTAATATTAATACAGAAGTCACAAGAGAGAGACATGCTTGAGTGACACCAACTTGAAACTATAAAGCACTGTAGTAATTTTGTTTTAATGTATTTCTGTGGTGCATTTATCTCAGTTACAGCAGCTGGAAGTACTTGGGCAGTTGAAAAAAGTTGGGCCTGACTTGGTGCAGACCTCAAGATAATACAAGAATTGTAGGATAGAATGGAAAGTTGAAAAAAAAAATGCCTGAAAGAATGCACTTCCATATTGTTGCTGAGAAGATGCTATTTCAAGCAAGATCGAAGAGTGTCTTTACTTTTTTATAGACACACTAATGTTGATGATAAAAATTAGAATAATGATATACCTGTCATTGCTTTCCTTCAAGGTTCTTGGTTTTTTTTTTCTACTTCTCTGTCTAGCCTACAGACCTAAATAGCTATATTTCTGTCTTTTTTTTCTTATTCTATTATCTAATACTTCATGCAGTATGTGTCAGAATGGTCAAATAAGTGGCAACTTCAAATTTTTACCAACTT
>QLTV01000774.1:2276879-2323844 GCA_003457575.1 Thermophis baileyi | reverse complement strand
CCTCTGCTCGCAATATACTTCCTTATTCCAGTAGACTTGCAATTTTAGGCCTGGATAACCCTGAACTACGCCGTCTACGTTCCGACCTAAGCTTAGCACACAAGATCATCTAACTTAACGTCCTACCTGTTAACGACTACTTCAATTTCAACCGCAATAACACTAGGGCTATCAATAGATTCAAATTAAATGTAATCCACTCTAAACTTGATTGCAGAAAATACGACTTCTGCAATAGAGTAGTAAATGTCTGGAACACTTTACCTGATCCTGTTGTTAGTTTCTCTAACCCCCATACCTTTTACCTTAAACTGTCTACCGTGGACCTTACACGTTTCTTAAGAGGTCCCTAAGGGGGCGTGCATAAGCGCACCAGCATGCCTACTGTCCCTGTCCTACTGTACAATTTGTATTTGTATGTACTACGAAGACATAATACATAAGCAGGTTAAATGATGTTTGATGATATATAACCAGTTTGCGCTTTACATCAGAAGCGTTGCTATTTCCATGGAAAGGAAAGTGTTAACTATGAATGAAAAAGCTAAGGTGTACCTCAGTAAGCAGGGTGGATAAAAATCGATGATTTTTTTTAAAAAATCCAAAAAATCTGATTTTTTGATTTAAATCAGATTTTTTTAAATTTAAATCGGATTTTTTTAAAATTTTTATCAAATTTATTTTAATGACATGCTTTTGGAGTAAAAATCTATCTAAAGATAGTTTTCTATTTAAGATACATTAATAATTTAGTTTATTCAGCATGAAATGGAGCTTAGTTATGTAGCATGAGGCTGTATATTCTGCAATATTGGGACTGTCGCTGAGTCAACAGCAGGTCAGAGGAGGAGCCACTGCGGGACAGAGATGACAGTTGCTCTTTAATAATTATGATTTAAATCGAGTTGATTTAAATCAAGCCTTTTTACTAGTGATTTAAATCATGATTTAAATCGACTTGATTTAAATCAAATCCACCCTGTCAGTAAGTATGAATTGGCATCATTTTGGCTCTTGGGGAAATCTATAGAAATAAGAATTCATAGATTAATGAGAATTATATATTGTGCTCCAGTGAATGAGATCATTGAAGAACAAAAACTGAGTTTGGGAATAATTGTACGGCGTTCGAAATGAATGGGATCCAGGAGGGAAAGTTATTCTGCTAGGTGTCTCCTATGCATGTATACATGAATGAATGAATGAATTGATGGATGGAAATCAGAGGAGAGCGTAGAGAAAAAGTGATTCAGCTATTCAAAGACCTAACAATGAATCAGAATGGGGACTGTTTGGTGAGTGTTAAAACAAGGTATTTTTTTTCCTTCCAGATTTGTGGTTTAAGTGTCAATACAGATAGTCCTTGACTTACAGCAGTTCATTTAATGACAATTCAAAATTACAACAACATTGGAAAAAGGGACTTATTGCTATTGCTATAAGTCACTTATTCCAATGTCTTGTAACTTGTGGTCGTATGTTGAGGACCACCTGTGTACATGGCAAACAATGTAATAATGTATATAAAAGCCATGATTTATTTGATTGTGATGAACAATGTGTTCATTAAGAGGCTCCCAGAATGAGACCTATCGTGTGATGGAACGTTGTCTGGATTCCCAGGATGGTGTGAGAGAAAAGGGATGAAGATGGCTCTTCCCTAATAGTTCCCAAAGTGTAGGCCCGTGATGGCGAACCTATGGCACGCGTGCCACAGGTGGCACGCAGAGCCCTCTCTGCGGGCACGCGAGCCGTCGCCCCAGCTTACCTCCACCGCACATGCGCACGTGCCTCCCGCCGGCCAGCTGATTTCGGGTCTCTGCCGTGCATGCATGGGGGGGCGGGGCACATGTGGGAGACGAGCGCGCATGTGGGGGGGTTCGCATGCACGGCTGGGCGGGGCACGTGGGGGCATTCGCGCACATTGCATTATGGGTTATAAGTGCAGAGAGGCCTACTAGGCCCAAAACGGGGCACAGGGGGTTGCAGCGCAGTCCCCCACGGCCCGTTTTTGCTCCCAGGAGGCTGCAGGGAGGCCTACTAGGCCCAAAACGGGGCGCCGGGGGGGCATGCCCCCCACGGCCTGTTTCTGCTCCCAGGAGGCTGCAGGGAGGCCTAGGCCCAAAACGGCACAGGGGGAGTGCTGGAGGGTCACGTGTGCATGCGCAGGGGCGGGGCACGTGGGGGGGGCACGCGACAACAAAAAGGTTAGCCAGCACTGGTGTAGGCTTTATGAGGGTGGCAGCATGCTTTTCCTTGAAAGTATTCTGTCTAGGTGAGGAACAATAAAAAAAAAACAGGGTTGGAAGAATCAAAATGTGTTTTTGTTGTTTTTTGGAACTTGACACACCATTTCTTAATGGTTTCCGAGAGTGGGAAAGAGAAAGAAACATAACAGATTAAAAAAAAGGAAAGAAATGAAAGTGAAAGCAGGACCAGTGTCCTGTACAAAAACATTAGATGATAGATTATTCTCTCATTGAATGGAAAGCAGGTGAATGAAAAAAGGCTGTGGAAATGATATTATAGCATCCTATTTTATAATTGAATTATAATTGAATTATAAAATAGGATGCTAGATGGAATGATGAAATGGAAGGCTCTGTGGATAAGAAAAATATGCGTACAAGAAAATGATTGCTTCAAAAAAAAAGAAGTTGAAAGTTATTGCACACAGGGTAAAGAAAAATATAGTCAAAGAGAAGAAGCCATGGTGAATGTTAAAAGAGACAGAGAACAAAATGTTTTGAAATTGGCGAAGAGGTTAAACAAGCTCCCTCTAATTGAGTAAATGGGATTAATAATAAAAGTAATAATGTGATTTGGAATTCTGCTGAGGTGGTGGAAGGAGTTCAGAGAACAATATAAGAACAATAATGGTATGTCAGTATGTCACACATAAAGGCTTAGTGCTTTTTCAGGTTGTCTAGATTCTGATCATTTTGGGCTGAAAGAAGTAGCAGGTAGGATAAAAAAAACAGGTTGTTCTCGACTTACAACAGTTTGTTTAGCAACCATTCAAAGTTACAACGGCACTGAAAAAAGTGACTTATGACCGTTTTTCACACTTATGACTGCTGCAGCATCCCCTTGGTAAATTCAGATGTTTGGCAATTGGCTCTTATTTAGAACGGTTGCCGTGTCCCAGGGTCATGTGATCACCTTTTGTGACCTTCTGAATCTGGGGAAGCCAGATTCACTTATTAACAACCTTTTGTTACTAACTGAACAACTGCAATCAGAGGTGGGTTTCAGCAGGTTCTGACCAGTTCTGGAGAACCGCTAGCGGAAATTTTGAGTAGTTCGGAGAACCGGTAGCAGAAATTTTGAGTAGTTTGGAGAACCGGTAAATACCACCTCTGACTGGTCCCGCCCCCATCTATTCTCTGCCTCCCGAGTCCCAGCTGATCGGGAGGAAATGGGGATTTTGCAGTAACCTTCCCCTGGAGTGGGGAGGAAATGGGGATTTTGCAGTAACCCTCCCCTGGAGTGGGGAGGAAATGGGGATTTTGCAGTAACCTTCCCCTGGAGTGGGGAGGGAATGGAGATTTTGCAGTATCCTTCCCCTGCCATGCCCACTAAGCCATGCCCGCCACGCCCCGCCCACAGAACCGGTAGTAAAAAAAATTGAATCCCACCACTGACTGCAATGATTCACTTAACAATTGTGGCAAGGAAGGTCATAAAATGGGTCAAAACTCACTTAGCATATGTCTCACTTAGTCACATAAATTTGGGGCTCAATTGTGGTCGTAAGTCGAGGACTACCTGTATTGGAAAAATCAAGAAAATAAGCAAAGAGATTAAATGTACACAAATCTGCAATCTTTTAAAAAAAAAAAATCAGTGGAGAATAACAAAACACTAACCATATCATTTATTTTTGGGCAGGTGGTTCACCATCCATTTCCCCATCAGGATCTCCTTTGGTTGTGAATAGCGGGCAAGAATTTAAGCTGACCTGTACTGATGATGGCCCAGTGACCTGGGTCTTTTACAGTGCTGACCCATTCGTGAAGTTAAAGAATTTCAAAACTAAAGAAGTGCATGTTATTCAGGCAAGACCAACAGACACAGGAACCTATCTATGCAAGAACAGAAAACACTCGAACAGCTCCGTTTATGTTTTCGTTAAAGGTAATTTCATTTTCATCTCTTCACTTTCCCTTTCTTTGTCACAAATACACATTTTCTTAAATGCACTAGGTATGAAGGCTGGATTTGGTTTGCATATATGGCCATCCCATTTATATTTACAGGCAGCGCGGTGGCTCAGCGGTTAAGACGCTGGGCTTGTCGGCTGGAAAACCGGTAGCTCAGGTTTGAGACCCGAGCACTACGTGACGGGTGAGCTCCTGTTCCTTGCTTCAGCTCCTGCCAACCTAGCAGTTTGAAAGCATGCAAATGCGAGTAGATAAATAGGTACCACTTTGCTGGGAAGGTAACAGTGCTCTGTGATGACATGCTGGCCACGTGACCACAGAAAATGTCTTTGGACAGAGCCAGCTCAATGGCCTTGAAATGGAAATGAGCACCACCTCCTAGAGTCGGCAACGATTAGCAGAGTAAAATCCACAGGGACCCCTTTACCTTTTTAATATATACCACCCCGGGGGTGGTGGTGGTGCACAGGGTATGCTCAAAAAATTCAAGTCATGGTCATGATTGCAATTCCACTTGTTTTTAATCATGGTCTAGTGAGTACATCCATAGCAGTTCAATCCATTTGGACAGCACTGAGTTGGTAAAGATAGAAAGCCATTGCTTCTGGTGGAAGCTCCCCCTTCTAAAAACATGATACGTGCCTTCTTGCACAGCTGCAAGACACTGGCAAAATGTTGATCTAAGATGGTATCAGTTTCAAAGTATGTTTGTATGTGGTATAATCACCAGACCTCTTTCTGGATATTAAAGACAGATAACATTGAAAATTATAGATTGATAGTAAATATTTATTTTAAATATTCTGACGCCAACTTATGGAATGGAATGGACCTTGGAAGTCTTCTAGTCCAACCCCCTGCTCAGGCAGGAGACCCTATAACAGTGATGGCGAACCTTTTTTGGTCCGCGTGCCAAAAGGAGGTGTGCGCGCGCGCCCACACCCATTCCCTCCCCCCACGCATGCGCACAACCCCCCCACGGTGCCCCCTGCGCATGCACACACACCGCCCCGCCCCCGCGAATGCGCAAAGGCCTCACTGAAGCCTGGGATGGTGAAAAACGGCCCAATGGGCAAACCGGAAGTTCAGAAAAACGCACTTCCGGTTTTCCCACCGGCAAACCGGAAGTGCGTTTTTCCAAACTTCCGGTTTTCCCGTCGGGCCGTTTTTCGCATTCCGGTGCTTCAGGAAGCTTCCCTGAAGCCTCCGGAGTGTGAAAAACAGCCCAACGGCAAACCGGAAGGGCGTTTTTCCAAACTTCCGGTTTGCCCGTTGGGCCGTTTTGCGCACTCCGGGGCTTCAGGACGCTTCCCTGAAGCCTCCGGAGGGCAAAACGGCCTTCCCCAAGGCCGAAACTCAGCTGGCCAGCGCGCACATGCGCGCTGCAGCTGACATAGGGCAACGCCTCGCATGCCCTCTGATATGGCTCCGCGTGCCACCTGTGGCACGCGTGCCATAGGTTCGCCATCACTGCCCTATAACATTTCACAGGGGTGAAATGCTACCGGTTCGGCCCGGTCCGGGCGTACCGGTAGCGGCGGCCGCTGGTGGTTCGGAGAACTGGTAGCGGCGGCAGCGCGAGGCTCCGCCCACCCGCCCAGATGTCACCATTTTCTTTTTTTTTAACCCTCTGCGTATGCGCAAAGTGTTCTGTGCATGCGCAGAGGGTGAAAAAGCGCACGCAAAGCTAACCAGTAGGGAAGGTAAGGAGATTTCCCTGCTAACATTTCAGATAAATGGTTGTCCACAACTCCTGGAAGCAAGTCGTTCCAATGATTAATTGTTCTAACTATCTCTTTAGTTCTAGGTTGCTTCTCTCCTTGATTAGTTTCCACCCATTGCTTCTTGTCCTGCCCTCAGATGCTTTGGAGAATAGCTTGAGCCCCTCTTCTTTGTGGCAGCCCCTGAGATATCGGAACACTGCTATCATGACAAGTCCTTCTTTTCATTAAACTAGACATCCCCAATTCCAGCATCTGTTCTTTATATGTTTATGTGTTCTAGTAGCCAAGAGTTCTCCTGACTCTATTCAGGATCATGAGAAAAGTGGATTCATTTTTTCCCCTCTGCACCCTAGCACTAAATGAAAACATCTTCTTTTTCTGAAACTGCCACTTGACGTTAGAGAGAGGGCCCAGGGACGTAAACAGTGACAAGGATGAGTCAGTTTGCAAATCTGAAACTGCCATCTCAGATAAGACTTTCAGTCTGCCTCACAAGTCAGCTTTGTTTTTAAGTTTCAAAGATTCTTAGAGAAAGATTACTGTCCTTCAGGCAAGTTCATACCATAGATGAAACATCTTGCAGGCCATGATGACTTCAAAACAGACATGCGAGCAGCACGATAGTGTCACACAAGTCATGTATTTTACCGTTTTGCACAATATAAAGTGATACAGGTATAAACAATTTGTGTCCTCACTAACCCCTCTCTGGCAGGCAGCTAAACAAAGACACCGAAGGATACGCTGGTGATGATTCTGCAAATTATTGATTGATTGGGCAAATTTATACAGCCACCCATCTTAATCAAAGAACTCTAAGGCAGCTAACGAAGCTATAAAAACAAAACCAGACATGCAAACAATTGAACAGTAAAAGATGCCAAGCAAAATGCTGAACTCAATTTAAATGCTTAATCAAACTACTGTATATTGCACTGATACCCTGATTCTAAAGCCTGCAGGAAAGAACTAGATTTTTAAGGTGTTCCAAAATGCCAACAGAGTCAGGGCCATCTCCTGATATAGAAGGCACACTTACTAGGATAACATTATCCTAGAGCCGAGGTGGCGCAGTGGTTAGAGTGCAGCACTGCAGGCTACTTCAGCTGACTGCTAGCTGCAGTTCAGCAGTTCAAGTCTCACCGGCTCCAGGTTGACTCAGCCTTCCATCCTTCTGAGGTGGGTAAAATGATGACCCAGATTGTTGGGGGCAATATGCTGACTCTGAACCGCTTAGAGAGGGCTGTAAAGCACTGTAAAGCGGTATATAAGTCTAAGTGCTATTGCTATTGCTATTGCTATTGCTATTATGTCAGAGAAACGACCTGGAACATACTGTATCTACCCTACCAAATGTGTAGTATTATTATCCCAATTAATAACAAAATGGACTGATGCATTATGTAAGAAGAACACAAGCAAGACCTCATTTATTCTGAAATGGCGTGGTACACCACTGCGTGGTGGCGCAGTAGTTAGAGTGCAGTACTGCAGGCTACTTCTGCTGATCACCGGCTGCCAGCAGTTTGGCAGATCAAATCTCACCAGGCTCAAGGTTGACTCAGCCTTCCATCCTTCCGAGGTTGGTAAAAATGAGGACCCAAATTGTTGGGGGCAATATGCTGGCTCTGTAAACCGCTTAGAGAGGGCTGTAAAGCACTGTGAAGCGGTATATAAATCTAAGTGCTATTGCTATTGCTAAATAAGGAGTCCTTTTTTTTTTTTTCAGGACACATCCCTGCAAGGGAAGTTAGTGGCAGGAAATCACACGATGTCTTTAGAACAGGCCTTGTTTATTACTTTGGCTTCAAAAACCATAATCAAAGGGCACTTCCTTCTGGAGAGTAAACCTAAACCCATTTACTAAGGTGTAAGCCTGATTGAATCCAGTATGACTTCTGATTAAACCTGCAGAAGACTTTGCCACATGCACAGGTCCATTATATTCTACCTTTCCTCCTTCAACCCAACATAGCCACTGTTCCAGATTCTGTGTTCTACCCAGAGTGGCAAGATTGATTGTCTTACAGCTTCTGACATGCCCAATAGACGATAAATAAATGAGGGCATAAGATATGCTTGACTGGCATTTAATGGTTTATCTAGACTAGCCAGGAAAATGAAAGCATAGATAATGGTCAGGCATTAGCTGGGTGAGTTTCCAATCTGTGATTAACAGGCCTAGTTTTTCTTACAGTATACTGGTTTTTTGATTTTGGAATATTTAGATAACAGATTACTACTTGATTTCTCTATCCCTTTCAACTGGCATGTTGGCATGGCATTTGAAGCCAAGAGGATGCTGAATATAATTATGGGTTTATACTGTAGATCTTTTATGGCTGACTCATATATACCAACCATCTAATGAGGCTACACTAATTCAGTGACGAATAAAGCTGAAAAATGTCTCCACAAATTCCCCCCATCCTTTTCTGGCTTCAACGTTGAAAGATGTTATTTGACCCAAGTTAAATTTTGGGACCGAATCCTGGGATCTGTGTTTTTCTTTCTTTCTTTCTTTCTTTCTTTAAAATAGTTGTATGGCTGCCTATTTTAAAACCCAAGTCTGGGCAGCCCACAATAATAAACTCCCGTACTATAAAAACCACAAACCACAAATCTATAAAACACAACCAAAACTTCACCCCTTGGGAGCCCCAACAACCAAGCCCAAACTTCCTCACTCTGTTCCAGTCCCTGGGTAAAAAAAAAACAAAAAAAACAGGTTTTGATGGCCTTCTGGACGGCTGAAAGGGTTTTGGCCACAGAAAAGTACCACAGATGCCCACTGTAGCACATCTTCCCTTTGCTACTACATAGCTTCGATTTGTTATCATACATGCGAAAACCAGATGCGGCATCCGTAAAGAAATTAAGTCCATTGGATTTTATTCGAAATTTGCCTTGAGCAGCGTGGCTCCAAAAAGATCCTGTTGAGACTTGTTCTTCTTGTTGATATTCAGATTGTGTCTGTCTGTATATGCAGATTGGAACGATGCCCCAGTGAAGCCAAAGGCTTTTGAGACTAGAACGAAATAAAAGATGAGAAGATTCGGATTATGGGTTTCTGATGAGTCCTCTGGGACAGTGGGCAGCTGTTCTGTGGGCTTTTATAGTTCTAAAGGGATTTTTGGAAGCATCAACAAAAGTAAGTTCTGTGTTTTGCCAGAACATCCATAATCTTCTGCTGGCATATTTTAAAGACCGGTCTACACACGTGTGTGCAGTTTTACATTTCTTCATCAGACAGTAATTGGCATTTGAATGAATGAATGGATTGCACTGAAAAAAGTTGTTTTGCTGATATGAAATAATCTGGAACCATTATTAGGAGATTTCAATCAGTGACTTTTTTCCTCAGAAGTAAATAACATCGTTTAGCCGGGTCTAGGTATGGGAACCTGATGATATTTTGCTTGAAAATCCATATTTTCTGATGCTGCTTTTTATCTTTTTTTTTTTTAACCACTATTGGAAACTGCCCTTTAGCGATACTTGGGTGTAGCATTCAGCTTACTGAATAATTTAAAACCTAGGAAAAAACCCTTTTCTGTGGTGCTGAGTCTATAGACTTTACCGTCAAACAAATGTAGGAGTATAAGAATTTTGTTGCCATTCTAGATTCTATTTTTTTTTTATTTATTAACAATATTTCTATACTGCTTTTCCACAAATCCCATCAAGGTACTGTGGAAATTAGATGGAAAAAATAAAGGAGCAGCGAACATCATCAAAAAGTTGAGGATGTGGGTTGGGAAGAGAGTGGTTTGGCAAATAGAATACAACTTTGTTACCAATTAAGTTCTATTAATGTTCTGCTCAATTAAGAAGGGATTAAACATCTGTGAAATGGAAAAATCTATTCATAGCAATCTACTGAAATGTGAATTTTATTGTGTAAGGTACATTTCTAACCAATGTCTAAACAAACAGGAGGAAATTGAACCTTGTAGGAAATGCTTCCCTTATTTTCCACCACTTACCAGACAGGTTAGGATGATACGAAAAACGGGAGCAAAAAAATTAATTATTGTGATCGTGAATGTGTATCAGAACTACACCATTTCGTCTGTGATACCGTCCCCGTAGAAATTAAAAGCAGCTCATTGATTTTTAGTAGAGGAAAGATCCAGTTGTAATATTTCTTCTGATCTTGCGTAGCATGAGCAACAACAAAAGTCATTCTCTACTTAAAACCTTGATTTCTGTTGAAATCCAAAAGCGGAGATCATAATCGTTAATAGATTTTTTTTTTAACTTAGTAGGAATTTTTCTCAGAACCTGGACAAGCTGTCATTCAGTTTCTCCCATTTTGCTAAAAGCAGACAGATCTCTGGTTTGAGAAAGGAGAGCCCTCGTCAGACCACACACACACACACACACACACACATGAGAGAGAGAGAGAGAGAGAGAGAGAGAGAGAGAGAGAGAGAGAGAAAAAGAGAGAAAAAGAGAGGAAGTGTGTGTGAGAGAGAGAGAAAGAGAGAGAAAGGAAGAGAGAGGATGAAAGGAAGTGTGTGTGTGTGAGAGAGAGAGAAAGAGAGAGAGGAAGAGAGGAAGAGAGAGAAGAAAGAAAGAAAGAAAGAAAGAAAGAAAGAAGAAAGAAAGAGAAAGAAAGAAAGGAAGGAAGAAAACTGAGGCATTAGATAGAGTTAATGCCATGATTTGGACAGCAGTGATAAGCCTAATCCTTTGAAAGTCACACAAACGAGGTCTCACCTTCTAAGACGTCTTTCCTTTCAACTTCAGCATCTGACCCAAGGAAGCCTTTGTGTGTAAAACTATTGTGCAAAGGAATTCAGGATGGGGTTCATTTTCACTAGTCCCAGGTGACTTTTAATCCCTTATCTAATGTCTGAATAGAGTTTAAAATTGATTGTGACTGAAAGATTTGCATGAGACCTTTCATCATTACACTGTCAGACTTAAGACAAGGGAGCTGACTTATTTATAAGACAGTGCACTGTAGTATTCTACTGGGTTTATTTATTTATTTAGCGTATGGCACATGTTAGCCAGGGATCACCGAGGTAGCTGGCTGCCTCTGTGAAAGGAATTTTTTCGGGCGGTGCTATCTTTACCCGCGGGACGCCTGAATGCCGGTAGGCAATCGGGGGAGGCTCCTTGTCCCTCGGCCATTTATTCGCTCACGGGAATCGAGCCGCCGAGCTGTCGACCTTCGCGGCACGCAGACCCAGCGTCTTACCACGTTAGCCACCGTGGCCCCTCTTCTACTGGGTGTTTCTGCTTTATTACAATGACGATAGCTGCTAGCATGGCAGCATCGTACTACAAGCAGCGCCTTTCGGAGGCCGGCTGTGACATTGGGGCATGTGTAGAAAAGGGGTGAGGTTTGGCATCAAAACATTTCAGTGCTGTTTGTATCATTTTCCCCTCCATGCTGGCATATATGCATAGCATATATATGTATGGCTATCTGGTTAAGGGACCGTCTCTTGCCGGTCACATCTATCCGACCCACTAGAGTGGGGAGGCAAGGAATGTTGCAGGTCCCGTCCCCTAAGGAGATACATCTGGCAGGACCCAGAATAAGGGCCTTCTCCATGGTGGCTCCCTCTCTCTGGAACATCATCCCCCCCCGGAGATTAGACTGGCCCCCACTCTGACACTCTTTTGGAAGGACCTAAAGACGTGGTTCTGCCAGCGGGCCTGGGGGACCCAGAGCGGGATGGAGTCCATTAAATGGCTAGTATGAATGTGTGTTGTCGCCGGGGTGGGGGGTTATTATTTTATTATTTTTCTTTTTATTCTTTTTATTTCTTTTATGCGCTGTTTTTATATCCTTGTAAGCCACCTTGAGTCGTCATGTGTGAGTAGGCAGCAATATAAATTTATTTATTTAATAAATAAATAAATAAACACACACACACACACACACACACACACACACACACACGTGAGCCCTCTGTAACAAAACTTACCAATCAATAACATTAAAAGAACAAAATATTTTAGGATCGGACAAAGCCATAAAATTCTCTATTTCTGGGCAGAATATGAATCAGCAACGACAGTCTATCATTGAAGTCAGAGATCTAGGACAGTGATGGCAAACCTTTTTTTCCTCGGGTGCCGAAAATGCATGCGCGTGCGCTATCGCACGCGTGCAAGGGCCCACACCCATAATTCAATGCCCCCTGCCCCCCTGTGCATGCATGCATGACCCCCCCATGCTGCCTCACCCCCCTTGCATGTGTGCATGACCCCCCCACTCCCCCATTTCCCGACTTCCGGTGGGCCCGGTAGGCCTGTTTTTCGCCCTCCCCAGGCTCCAGAGGCTTCCCTGGAGCCTGGGGAGGGCGAAAACACCCTCCCCTGCCCCCCGGAGGCCGAAAACGCCCTCCCAGAGCCTCCGCGCGAGCTGAAAATCAGCTGGCCAGCGCGCACATGCACGCTGGAGCTGAGCTAGGGCAACGGCTCGCGTGCCGGCAGATATAGCTCCATGTGCCACATGTGGCACGCGTGCCATAGGCTCGCCATCACTGATCTAGGACATTATCACAGAGGTAGAATTGGAGTATCCTCACCTACAATTCCCATAATTCCCAGCCAGCATGCTCTTTGGTATTTGTATTGTTAATTACCTATACTGGGAGGCGTTGGGTTGGAGAAGATGTTCAGAGCCTTCTTCCTAAAGATCTTATCAACCTCTTGATCTTCTCCATCTTAAGGCCTCCAGGTCTGCTCAGCTACAGTACAACTACCAACAAGTATGCAATTATGGGAACTAGGGAAGAATGCTCTTAAATAACTTGTAGATTTTCTCCCAAACACTACATTCTTACATTACACTTATGCTATATTGGTGACTGAGTAAGAAAAGGCATGTTATTTTTCTTTCTTACTAATTTTCCAAGTCGAAAAGGAAGGATCTTAACTGGGATTAAAAACTAGTTAAGGATTGTGCAACTGGTTAAGTATGTGTGTGAAGATTTGAATTGCCTACATATTGTCTATGTAAAAAAGATATTTTTTTCACCCCTGCTGTAATAGACTTAACAATTGCACGTCACATTCAGCACTGCTGAAACAAGTGGGGTTCACATTTGCACAAGTGTATAAAACTGTGGCATTTCAAAGTGCCAAAAGAGAATCAGATCTAACCTCAAAGCAGAACCTGATAGACTGTTACTTCTTCGAAATTGAAGAATGGTTGAAATCGTGCTTTGTGATATACAGTAAATCAGAATATTCTATGCTTCTCTGCAGTGAAGATGCTACATAGGAAAGACAGTGCCAGATGGTTCAAACTGCGAGGGTAGAGTTGATAAGATAGTAATTATCATTAAACCATGATTTAGTTCACTTTAAGCTATTTTTCCTTGTTTTATAGCCACTTCCCTCCATGATCATTCCAACTAGAATATTCCATTTTGGCCTCAATTTGGTACAAACTCATTTTTTTCATACAAATGTCTATTTTTCTTCAACATGATCACCAACCCAAGTTCTTGCCCCCTTTCTCCCTTTGTCCAGAACAGAAATGTCTTACAAAATGGAAATAGACGTGTCCAAGATTTTTTTTTAAAAAAAGCAAACAGCATCTCTTGTTGAGTGCAATGGGAAGTGAGGAGGATACCTCAATTCCCAAGTATCTCATTATCAATTAACTACTCCCTGTCCTCAAATTTCTCTTCTGTGTAGGGAATCCCAAATATGTCCCACCTTAAATTGTTCTCCTTGACCCCACGATAGAATCATAGAATCAGGAAACCTTATACCAGGGGTCGGCAACCTTAAACACTCAAAGAGCCATTTGGACCCGTTTCCCACAGAAAAGAAAACACCGGGAGCCACAAAACCCTTTTGACATCTAAAATGAAGATAACACTGCATATATCATTTTTTACCTTTATGCTATGTATAAAAAAACCTATAGTGTGTTGCATTTATGAAATCAATGACCTGCTACAGAGAAAACACATTTTTATTTCTGCATGCAACAAAAACATTTTGAACTCCGAAAAAAAAAAGATGGGTCGAAAAGCTCAATAAATCACGTGCCAGCGGGTGTCGCACACTGGCGTTTGTGACGCATATTTTGAGCGACAGGGAGCCGCAGCAGAGGGATGAAAAAGCCACATGCGGCTCCAGAGCCGCGGGTTGCAGACCCCTGCCTTATACCATCACCAACGTCCAATGTGTTCTTGAAAATCTCCAGCAATGGAGCACCCACAAGGCAAGCTGTTCCAGTGATTTTATTGTTCTCACTGTCAGAAAAGTTCTTACTTGGAGGTTGGATCTTTTTTTAAACAAGCTTCCATCCATTGCTTCTTGTCCTTTCCTCAGATACTTTGGAGAATAAGTCAATCCCCTCTTCTTTGTGACAGCCTCTCAAGTACCGTAAGCCAGCTATCATATCACCCCTAATCCTCCTCTTGTTAGGCTTGGCATACTGTACCTAGTTCTCTTAATTGTTCCTCATACAGTTTAGCTTCCAGATCCCTTATCATTGTTGCTCTCTGCATTCTTTCTTGGATCTCAGCGTCTTTTTTTGTATTCGGACCACTAGAATTGGACACCATATTTCCAAGTGTGGTCTCACTAATGCAGCGTAGAACGGTACTATCACTTCTTGTGATCTTAATGTTATCCCTTTGTTGATGCAGCCTAAAAGACTGCAGTGGCTTTTTTGGCAGCTGCAGCACCCTGTGGCAACTATGAGGGAGCACAAGATGGCTTCAGCCAGGTTCGCTTCAGAGTTGATAAAAAAAAACAAATCAAGTCAATCAGAATAGAGCTGGAAGGGACCTTAGAGGTCTTCTAACCCAACCCTCTGCTCAAGCAGGAGACCGTATACCATTCAGACAAGTGACTGTCCAGTCTCTTCTTAAAAACCTCCAGTGATGAAGCTCTCACAACCTCTGATGGCAAGCCATCCCACTGATTAATTGTTCTCACTGTTAGGAAGTTTCTTCTTAATTCTAGGTTGCTTCTCTCCTTGGTTAGTTTCCATCCATTGTTTCTTGTCCTGCCCTCTGGTGGTTTGGAAAATAAGTTGATCCCTCTTCTCTTCTTTGTGGCAGCCCCTCAAATACTGGAACACTGTTATCATGTCACCCCTAGTTCTTCTTTTCTCTAGACTAGCCATACCCAATTCCTGCAACCGTTCTTCGTATATCTTACTCTCCAGCACTATGGAGACGTAAGTCATATGAAGACTAAAACCAGGAAAATTCTGATGGATTCTAGAAACAAAATCTGCCCCTGGAAGCTTTTAGTAATTTGCTGAGGAATCACTCTATGACAATTTCACATATCCTTGGGATTCAACTTCAAGAATGTCCAGACTGCCTGGCTAAGAGGAAGATGTAAGACTTGCTGGATGAAAGGAGTGGATAGTTGGATGGAGCATCATTAGCCATACTGTTTTAAATTTTAATAGCTACCTTTGTTAAAATCCCGACTTTCCTAATTTCTCCTCATCTGCCAAAGGTAAACTTAGTTATCTCTTACTTGGAATTACTTCCAGTTGGGAGATGTTTTTAGCAAGACCAGAGTCAATGCAGAATTTCCAGAAAATTCTGGCATTTCATTGATGCTCCATATGAAGGAAACATTAAATATGTGCATATAAAAAATAGCTTCTAATGCAGCTATCGCTGCATGATGAAAAAAGAAACATGTGAAAGTGTACAACAATATCGGATCCAAGTTAGATGTTATTCAAGATATCACATGAATTTAAAGGTGGCTCATTATACCTTTGTAGGAATTCCTCTGTTTTAACATCTTTTTTTAAAAAAATTTTTATTACAGATCCAGCGGTTCTGTTCTTTCATAGACCCACAATCTTTGGAAGGGAGGACAGCGATGCTCTCATTGTCTGCCCAGTGACGGATCCAGATGTTTCCAATTTCACTTTGAAAAGGTGTCATGACAAACCTCTGCCTGAGAATATGACATTAGTTCCTGATCCTCAGAAGGGAATCACCATAAAACATGTACAGAGATCATTTCTAGGTTGTTACTGGTGTGTGGCGCGACAAGATGGAGTTGAAAAAAGATCCAAAGATATTACACTTATGGTGAGAGCAGGTAAAAAATACATTCAGCTGAACTCAAATATCTGTTACAGTCGTACCATTGTGTTCTCTCCAGAGGTGGGTTTCAGCAGGTTCTGACCAGTTCTGGAGAACCGGTAGTGGAAATTTTGAGTAGTTCGGAGAACCAGGAAATAGCACCTCTGACTGGCCCCGCCCCCATCTATTCCCTGCCTCCCGAGTCCCAGCTGATCGGGAGGAAATGGGGATTTTTGCAGTAACCTTCCCCTGGAGTGGGGAGGGAATGGAGATTTTGCAGTATCCTTCCCCTGCCACGCCCACCAAGCCACACCCACCAAGCCACGCCCACAGAACCGGTAGTAAAAAAAATTTGAATCCCACCACTGGTACAATCCCTTTTTTTGTACAGCTTGGCAAACAGTGTATCTAGTTTACTGGTAGTTCTCGACTTGGCAGTTGGTTTAGTGACCACTCAAGGTTACAACAACACTGAAAAAAGTGACTTATGACCATTTTTCACACAACCGTTGCGGCATCCCCATGGTCACATGATTAAATTTCAGGCGCTTGGCAACTGACTCATATTTATGACGGTTGCAGTGTTCCAAGGTCACGTGATCCCCTGTTGCAATCTTCAGGCAAGCAGAGTCAATGGGGAAGCCAGATTGACTTAACAACCGTGCTACTAATTAACAACTGTGGTGATTCACTTAACAACTGTGGCAAGAAAGGTCATAAATTGGGGAAAAATTCCGTTAACAAATGTCTAGCTTAGCAACAGAAATTCTGGGCTAAATTATGATCATAAGTCAAGGACTTGCCTGTAAGATAATTAGGAAACTATTTCATGCTCATAGATATTCTCATATCCCATCAATGGATTCAAGATTGTGAATTGTAGCCTTATAAAACGGTATTAGACAAGTTTCCTAATTGTCCTTCAGTCTTTTTGCAAGATTAAATACAGGGCAGACTTATTATCTGTGTTTGTTACGTAGTGCCTATAAATGTTTTTACATTTTTATTTGGATGAAAGTACAACTGTGATATGTCCCAGTGTTTAAAATATGTTTAGCAAATCTGATCCTTTATTGGACGATTAAGAACTGTCAATTCCAACCTCCTTTTTGCATATAATGACAATAATGTGCATCTGGATTGTTTTTTAGTTCACAAGTCCTTACCATCCATCACCTTGTCCAAAACAACCCAGCTTCTTAAAGAAGGTGAAGAATTCGAAGTTACCTGTACAATCAGGGATATAGATAGCTCTGTTCAAGCTAATTGGATTTTTCAAGGCAATGCGGTGAGTTCATTATACCTAATATGTACCAATGTATTTGAAAGAATAGTCTTTCTGAAAAAATAACTTAAGAACAGATCTGAGATATAAATTATTAGTTGTGATAAAGTAATATTCATGGAAGGCATCATTGTTGGAATGATAGCATTGACAAATCTTGAATAGAAGTGAAAGTAGAACAGCTGCACAAAGAAAAGGTAATGGGAAGTAAGAAATTGGAAAAAGTTTTGGTACAATGAGGAAATGAAAGAGGATATGGATGAGAAAAAGATGCATATAAGAAAACAATTGCTACAATAAACGATGAGCAGAAAATATAATGGGTATATAATTCTCAAAGATATACAATCACAAAGAATGTAATCCAAGAAAACGGAATAATCAAGATTAAAAGAGACAGAGAAAAAAAAAAAAAAAAAAAAAGCTTTGATGGAAATTAATAACTGTTTTGGAAGCAGGAATCTATGGCATAATAAGTGGAATTAAATTAAACGAAAATAATAGAGGGCATTCTATCCAGTTGTTTGGAAGTGAGAGTTGAGTGGGTCAGGAGAAACAAACACAAGCTGTTCTGGATTGTTGAATACCTTAGGGTGGGCGACTGAAACATAGTGTGTACGTTTCTAGTTCTTAATGAAAAGATTTGGTTATCTAAACCAAGCTCAAGTCAAACATGGAGCAGGTTGGAGTTGGCTCAGAAGGGAATAAGGCTGCTCGGCCTTTTGGCTAAGGTCAATTATATATAAGGAGTTCAGTTTCAATATGGCACCTATGAAAGGCACACTTTTGAATAAATACTTTTAATAGCAGCCATTCTTGCTACTAAATTTTAACCACAATTTTCTGCTGTGGCCTCCACCTTCTGGAATATTCTCCCATCAGAGGTTGAGATGTGCCCCATATTCCTGGCCTTCTGGAAAAATCTAAAAACTTGGCTCTCCTGTTTGGCCTGCTACATTGGAGGTCGCTGACAGGGTAGAGAAAGCTCTCACACCCAGGCTGCCCATCCATCTTGGTTGCTAACTTTTAAAATATTTTTATTCTAATTTTAATTGTGGTTTTTTTTAACACTTCTAAATTTTTTATTATATTGCAGGTTGCCCAGAATCGCTGTATTAGCGATATGGGCGCATAGAAATGATTTAATTAGAAATCAGTTAATTTCTAGTTTCTAATTTTCATAGAAATGAATTAAATATTAATAAGACTGGATTGAATTAGACTCAAATCACTCATATAGCTTAAAATATGTAAATAGTTACATTTCACTGTATAGGAATACTTCCCCAAAGAGTTCAGCTAATGCTGCTGAGTACAACCATTTCAGTCTTAATTGACAACTGTTAATGGCGGTGATTATTAAAATATATAATCAGGAGCTCATGTAAATAGGAAGACTGTTGCAGTGTTGCAACGCTGGAGAAATTATACAGTCTCAAGAAAGTACAATTTGGATAATATGTCCCTGGAATGTTACCGACCATTCTCTACTAATCCTCTGGTGCTGGCATAATTCCTGTGTTTTAAGTGCTTATTTATTGACTGATCCTAACTTATCTATTCTGAAGTAAAGCAGACGTATAACGTATGTGTTCCATACAGATGTGGCCTACATCCTGGAATTCTGAAGCAGTTCCAATATCATTTTAAATATTACATTCGAAAACCAGTTTTCAGTTTTAGCTTTGTTTAAAACTAAATTTGCTTTAGCACATGTTAATAAAAAGCTATCATAATATTTGGGCAGAGTTGAAATTTACACTGTGTTAAAAAAAAAGTAGAATTACGTTCAGCACTATGTTGGTAATAATCTGATTCCCTGCTAAATGCAGTTAGGAAATAAAATTCTTAGTTTGTAAATAGATATTCCAACTCAATAGGATCTTTTCTTCCTTGAATAGAACATTCTTCTTTTGTTATCTCCACAGAAGGGGGCACAACACAATCACAGTTGTTTGACAGCTGTGATTTCTTGACCAGGAATCCCAAGAATCTGAAATTCCTTCAATGTTACCTCAGGAACGCTGTAGGAGCTACTGGACTTTCTCTGTTTTTTTCTCATACCACTTATTATCAATTATAAAAAGCTCACATACCAGTTTTAAAATACAGACACATTTACACACACACATACCCAGCTTATGACGACTGCCATGATGCAAACTTAATTTGTAAAGCACTTTGTGATAGTGAATGTTTTTAGGGCAAATTTCATTCTGAGTTTATTACCTAAAGAGACCATCAAATACCAAAAATGCAAGATGTAGAGCAAAGCAAAGAGAGTAAGAACAATCCTAAAAAGCACTTCTTCATTTTTGTTCTTTCATTTTTGTCCCCTCAAGGCAGCTTTAAGAATATAGATGTTTTCTATGGATAGATGCCAGTGACAGGTTTGTCATGATGGCTTATTATTCAAGTTTTAAGTTATGAATATTAATACGGCGAAGTTATAATTACATCTATTTTTAATTTATTTGAGAACGATGCTATGTACACTGTATCTTAGATGTTAATTTGCCCCCCCCTCCTTTGCCGACAGAGCATTTCCATCAAAAGCAAGAATGTGCGTGATTATGAATATGAACAAAAATTAAGGCTGAGCATCCGTTCAGTGGGAGTTAATGATTCTGGAGCATTCACGTGCCAAGCAACCAATGCTTTTGGAACATCTAATGTCACGCTAACCTTGAATGTCATAGGTAAATATTAATATCACAGACATATATACATAATGCCAGGGTTAGAGCAAAAGCTACACACTGTATATTGTTGGAATATATGTTGAAATGTATGTTTCAATATGTTTTTAACTCTAACCCTCCCACTTCCTGTTTTGCAATACCGAGATAGTTCTTTGTAAAAACAAAGTCCATGTAAAAAGAACATTTCCTTAGGTTTGTGCATGTATGTAGTCCTAGGGTAGTAATAGTCATATTTCCATGGTGCCATAATTATAAGTGGATCAAAACTCTTGTGACAGTGCCAACTACATATACATACTCTTGGGAAATTGAGAGTAATTTGATCATATTGGCCAGGATTATAATTTCCAAATGGTTTCGACTGCCATTGTCACAAACCTTTGATGGGGACTAGTGGAAATTCACATCCCAAATGTCTAAACATAGGTGATCTTACTTACCTTCTGATAGGATCAGTGTCAAATATCAGTATTTCATTGATCAGCTGTCCTAAGAGATTTTCAAGTTGAAAAATGGGATATAAATCATCTAAATGAATAAATGTGTCCATGCTAAGTATTAGCTGTGTGCTTCTACTTACACAATTGCGTGAGTTACACGTAACTATGTGCACCAAAAGTTAAGAATGGATTTGCTTAGTTTGCATGTATGCAAAAAGTGTCCTGTTTAAATCATCTGAAAGCCAGGCTGATTCTTCAACATTTGGAATGCGATGATTTGTGGATGGTACAGTTCCAAAGGAAGCTTGGGTTAGTAGTTTTAGTTTATATTTTGATAGTGGGATCCCGGCATAATGTAAATCTTTCAGATGAAATAAGTTCTGGCGGATGTAATGTATGAATTGGGATTGAAGCAGGGATGGGCTGCTGGGGGTTCGCAGGGGTTCGGGAGAACCTCTAGCTAAGATTCTGTGCAGTTTGGAGAACCCCCAAATCCCACTCCTGGCTGGCCCCGCCCACCCCCCCCCTCCCCTCCCAGGAGTCCCCATGCGGCCCGTTTTGGATGCAGGTAAGTGCAGGGCGCGTGCGGAAGCTCGGGGAGGGTGAAAAACAGGCCTACCGGAAGTTCGGGAAGGCCAGAAACAGGCCCATTTCTGGCCTCCAGAGGGCTTCCGGAGCCTGGGGAGGCCGTTTTCGCCCTCCTGGAGGCTCGAGGAAAGCCTCCGGAGCCCGGGGAAGGCAAAAACGCTCCCCTCCCACCGTGGTGCAGGAGGCCGACTAGGCCACACCCACCCAGCAACCGGCCAGAGCACCCATTGCTAAAATTTTTGAAGCCCACCCCTAGATTGAAGATGTAATTGCAGGCAAAAGGTGTCTGTATTATTTTGCGATAATGCTTCTATTGTCCGTGAGGAAACCATATATGTGCTTTCTTAGAGTTATATTGGTGCCATATTGAAGTGAATATTATTGCTAGCCTCATGGATGTACCAAAAACAGACTTGGCAGATCAAAAATAAAGAGTCTGATTGTAATCCACAAAAGCACCCCATTAGTCTGCTGGCAGAATAGGGCTCTGGGTGGTGCGTCTCCAATGTTCTCCAATGTTTCTCCAATGTTGTACGATACTTAGTAAGCATGAAGACTCATGAAGATTCAAAGCTTACTTTAACAAAAAGAGTCTTGGATGGAACACTGTAAACATACAATAAAATGTTAGTATAGACACAGAGATAGCATGAGGTTTATTTACTGTTTCAGGCTTTGGCATCCAATTTATATTGTGTAAAGTAATACCTGTAATTATGTTAGAAACATACTGTGTCTTCTGTGAAATTATGAAAGTTTCCTGTTATTTATTTGGTCGTGGAGTACAGTCAGGAAGGTTTACATCTCAAACTCACCTTAAGATGAATGTGAGCTGTGTCAGAACAATAGGTTGTGTGAAGAAATTTCTCCTGGGTGTTTGTTTATATATCTCTTAAAGTCTATATCATTGTGTTTCCACAAGAAAAGAACAGTGTGGTGTGACATAAGAAGTAGGTTTAAAACTGAGATTTATTTAAAAATTTTTTTGAAGAATCCCTGCCTTACTGTTCCAAAATAGCATCAATCCCAGTAGGCCCTGAATCCCCCTAAAAGTTGTCATTAAATTTTTAATATGTTAGAAGGGAAAATATATAAAGTACCTGAAAAGAAATTTTGCTGGTAATATTTAAATTTAAATATATATAATATATAATATATAATATATAATATATAATATATAATTCATTCATTCATTCATTCATTCATTCATTCATTCATTCATCTTATATAGCTAGCAGGACATGAGGTACATGAGATACAAAAGTTGGCATAACTTTTGTATCTCATATACCTCATGTAAGTAGGACACAGGCATTTTCTATAGAGCTAGGCTTCTATGTTTGGTGGCGATACAGCTCTTCAGATACCCTGGACCCATGCCATAAAGTGCTTTAAATATTATTATATTCTATCTATATCATATCACCGTGATGGCGAACCTATGGCACGCGTGCCAGAGGTGGCACGCGTGCCAGAGGTGGCACGCAGCGCACTCTCTGATGGCATGCGAGCTGTCGCCCCAGCTCAGTTCCACCATGCATGCGCGCGCGCCTCCCGCTGGCCAGCTGATTTTCGGGTCTCTGCTGCGCATGCACGGGGGTGGGGCGCATGCAGAAGATGCACGCGCATGCACGGGGTCGCGTGCACATGTGGGGGTGGGGGGTTGTGCACACATTGCATTATGGGTGCGGGCACGCACACGCACTGTTGCACATGCACGCACGCACTTTCGGCACGTGACGACAAAAAGGTTAGCCATCACTGATCTATAGAATAGAATAGAATAGAATAGATCTGGAAGGGACCTTGGAGGTCTTCTAGTCCAACCCCCTGCTCAAGCAGGAGACCCTATACCATTTCCAACCCCCTGCTCAAGCAGGAGACCCTATACCATTTCAGACAAGTGGTTGTCCAGTCTCTTCTTAAAAACCTCCAGTGATGAAGAATCCACAACTTCTGAAGGCAAGCTATTCCACTGGTTAATTGTTCTCACTGTTAGGAAGTTTTAAATGCTTCTAAAATACTTAAATACTATATTAAATACAGTTTTTAAGGTTGTTTAAAGAATTAGATTTGAAAGCGAAATGGGATTAGGAGCATGTAGCGTATTTATCAGAGTTTGTTGCATAAATCAAAACCAGAAGCACACACAGATAGCTGATTCAGCTGGATTCATTAAATTCTTTATAAACATAATAATATATATATACAATACCACAAATTGATTATTTCTTCAATGTAGCAACAGTTACAAACAGTTTCATTTCCAGCAGCAGACAAGCTTTCAGTTCAGAGTTCAGAGTGAGACAAGAGTGGCCTGAGCCACGCCCAGCCTTCTAGCTTCAGTTTCTATTCTCTGCACAGACTCAGATGTGTTTAGCTCCCATTGGCTGACTTAGTTGCTATGCCTATTCATTGGCTGACCTTGTTACCACTGGCTCTCCCAGTTCATGAATAATCTGACAGTATTGCATGTAGCCCCAATAATAAATGCCTGAAGCCAGCTGTTCCTTTTCCTGTGCTCATGTGGCTCCCTTCTGCAATGGATATGTGACTCCAGGAGAAGATACGCTTGATCTAAGTATTCTCAACAGATGCTACACGTGCACTTAATCACATTTTGCCCTTCAAATCCAGATCTTGGCATACGCCTAATATTGCTTTTGTCCGGGTTCTGCCTTGTCTTTAAAGCATGAGATCATTCAAAAAAAAAAAAAAATCATGCAATCCTTGAATTGAAAAAAAGATTAGGGGAAAAAAAAAGAAAAAAGATGATACTGACTAAAACAGGAGTCCCTAACCCCGGTCCATGGACTGGCACCAGGCCACAGCATGCCAGAAACTGGGCCACGGAAACAAATGAAGCCCCATCCATGGGATGTTGGCAGCATGCAAAACCACGCCCCTTCCGGTCCACGGAAAAGCCTCTCTCTACGGAACCGGTCCCTGGTACCCAAAAGTTTGGGGGGCATTGGACTAAAGGACAAGGCTATAGATCCTGCTGGCTGAGGAGTTCCGGGAGTTGAAATCAACACACTTTGAAGTTGCCAAAGTTGAGAAACACTGCTATAGCTAGTTAATAGTCATGTGAGTGCAATACAGGTAGTCCTCAATTTACAACAGTTCATTTAGTGACCGTTCCAAGTTACAACGGCACTGAAAAAAGTGACTTATGACCATTTTTCACAGTTACAACCTTTGCAAGCATCCCCATGCTCATGTGACTAAAATTCAGATGCTTGGCAACTGGTTCATACTTATGACCGTTGCTGTATCCCAAAATCATGTGATCCCCTTTTCTGACCTTCAGACAAGCAAAATCCATGGGGAAGCAAGATTCCCTTAACCGGGTTACTAACTGATCAACTGCAGTGATTCACTTAACAACTGTGGCAAGAAATGTCGTAAAATGGGGCAACACTCACTTAACAGATTCTCACTTAACAGCATAAATTTTGAGTCCAATTGTGGTCGTAAGCTGAGGACTACCTATATACTGCTTTCAGTATCAAATGCTGAGGACCAATTTTTTATTTTTATTTTTTGCTATATAAAGAAAGAGCAACAGTTCAATATCTATATAAACAGCGTGTTATCTGGTTACAGTTAGTTTGAGCAATAATCATCATCATAATGGTAATAATGTTCCTTAGTAGTGGTCATATAATAACAGTGTTTTCTCATCATAATATTAATACTTATTAATACTAATTCATAATAATAAACATATCGTAATAAGCCCTCATAGTAAAATTAGTCCTTCTCTTATAATGTTAAACGTTCTAACTTCTGTTTCTGTTAGTTAACCATTGATAAAACGAATCCTATATTTCAAAATATTCTGTGTCTTCCTTCTCTTTAATTTCAAGTGTTAATCTATCCATTTCTGCACATTCTAGTATTTTTTTTTATTATCTTCTCTTTTGTAGGGATCTCCACACCTTTCCAATGTTGTGCAAATACAGTTCTAGCTGCTGTTTAACACATGTAGTATTAGATACATAGTCCCTTTATTCAGGGGTGGTATTCACTTACTTTCCTTACCGGTTCGTGCATGCGCGTGGCCTTCTGCGCATGCGCTTTGCTCGCACGCGCGGCTTGCATGCATGCATGCGGCTTCAAAACGTGCCTAAATAGGACGGCATAGTGCCAGGGTAAGTGGGCGTGCCGGGGCAAGTGGGTGGGCCCACCTGCAGGCCGCTACTACCGGTTCGCCTGAACCGGTCCGAACTGGCTGAATACCACCTCTGCCTTTATTATATTTTTCTGGTATGATACCCAACAGAAATATTTCTGGTTTTAGATCTATATATGTTTTTTTATCATTTTTTCTATCCAAGTATGTATTTTTGTCCAGTATGCTTTTGCCTTTGGGCACGTCCACCACATGTAGTACCGTGTTTTCCCCAAAAATAAGACCCTGTCTTATATTTTTTTGAACCCTGAAATAAGCCCTTGGCCTTATTGCCATGCACTCAAAAGCCCGATTGGGCTTATTATCAGGGGATGTCTTATTTTGGGGGAAACAGGGTAGTACGAGCCCGGAATCTGATTACACTTCCAACATTTAGCAGACATATCTTTAAACATCTTAGCTAATCTTGCTGGTGGGAAGTGTAAAACATTTTATATATGTTTTCTTTGTATGCAGTAGACATTGTTAATTTATAATTTCTATCCCACAACTTGAAAGGATCAATTTTTGGAGAAGACGAGAGGGAAGGGACTATAAGGGTGGTTACTGTGAAAACATATATTCTTACACGCTTTCATAATGGCAAGCGTGTGAAATAAAGCGTCATCTGGTAATTGAGCGGAGAGAAACCTGTAGGAGAAACTGCTTCACAAATAATACTGGATTATGCCCAGAGAGTCCATTTTAGTGTGAAAGGTTTGATTTCCAGAGCTCACTAAAAAGCTGTGTCTTGCACACCCTCTGCCAGAAGTCATCAAAAATGCTTACACTTTGCTGTTTATTAACATGCTTTCCTGAAAAGCTACCCTAGAGTGCTAGATTGCTGTGACACATAATACTTTTTAAATATTAAAATTGCCATAAGTGCTAAACTGATTAGGAGCATATTCATGTAGTGTAATTAGCAGGAGTATTCTGAATATGTCTTTATCTGTAATTGGCAAAAAGGGGTTCCCCCACTACTTGCTCTGCTGCTTAAATGCTATTATTTTACATAGGAAATGAATAAAAACTAGATGTCATATTGTAGAAGTTCCTGACGATGAAGATATAATATTTGCCATTATCAGTGGTAAATATGATGGGCACATTTCTAGAAATACGAAGAGGTGCGTCATTGTTAAATATCTTCAAAACTAGGCTGGTAGCTAAAACAAGGAGACACTTTCAGAGTGATTGTTCCAATTGTTTTTGAGAGACCAAAGGAAAATGGTTAAAAAGTGGAAAGAAAAGAAAAGAAAAGAAAAGAAGGTTCATATTAATAGATTTTAGGAAATTGTATTAATATTATTAATGTTGGATAGCTAATTAAGTTAAAGGTTTATGGTAAAATAATTCAGTTGTGATTAAGATATATGATGATGTACAATATCTAGGGCAAAACAAATTTAGCAGAAAAAGTGGGAGGGGGAATTTGATACATTTTTAATTTTGGATTGTTAATTAAATTAAAGGATTTTTGTGTAAGGTTTGAAGATGACGATGTATATTGATTATAGTAAAACAGAACAGTAGATGGAAGGTGAAAGGGTAATTTGTGTTATTTCAAAGACAAATTAAATTAAAGTAATTAAATTATAAGAAGATGTTGAATTATAATGGAACAGAAAATATGAGGAATATATGTAGAAGTTAGTAAATGGATGTTATTGTAAGGCATTAGGAATTGTGGGCGATTAGTAATATTATGTATGTATTAAGAAGAAAATGAATTAAGATAAAGAAATATGTAAGGAGAATATTATGGGTTGGAATTGAAACAAAGAGATGATAATGAAATGCAGTATGTATATGGAAAGCTTTGTAAGAGTGACTTGGACAACACTTTGTTCATAAAATATGTAATGTTTGTTGGAAAAAATAAAAAAAACTTTTTATATAAAAAAATGCTATTATTTTACATAGGAAATGAATAAAACCTAGATGTCATATTGTAGAATTTCCTGACGATGAAGATATAATATTTGCCATTATCAGTGGTAAATATGATGGGCACATTTCTAGAAATGCGAAGAGATGCATCATTGTTAAATATCTTCAAAACTAGGCTGGTAGCTAAAACGAGTTATTTTCAGAGTGATTGTTCCAATTGTTATGATTTTCTTGAGAAGATTAATCAGAGTCATTTGTTTTGAAATATCTGCTGTAGACATGTATTATTTAAGAAACAATGGGGAAATTTCTGCTGTTCTGGAGCTAGTATGACTGATTGTTCTTGGATATTAATATGAAGGTATCTTTATAATTGATAACTAGTTTTTGCTGGCTTTTGTTTTATGTTTATTGGTCGTTTTGCACTGCCAACTTTGTTGGGAGCCCATCTAGGCAAATACTAGGCTGTATTTAATGGGATGAAAAAACAAATAAATACACTGATTTGAATGGCCTACGGAAGTCAGTTGTGACCCTGTAGGTGTAGATGGTATATATAGATATGGTCTGTGTGCAAAACATTATTTTGTTCACTTCATTCAGTAAAATGTCATTAGCACTCATTAGCTAATAAGGCTTGCTTTTCTGCAAGTTGCAATTTAGTTGGGCTTCTGTATTCATTGACCTTGGTTTTAGCATTTTATGAATGTCAATATACAAAGATTCTAAAAAGGGGTCTTAAAAATTTCCCACCAGGTAAAGGATATGTCAGTTTATCAACTTCAACAAATACAACACTCTATGTCAATGACGGGGAAAATCTGGGCTTGGTAGTAATGTATGAAGCGTATCCGAAACCAGAAGAGGAACTGTGGCTATACATGAATAAAACACTGAAGAATTCATCTGATCATTACGTGAGAGTCACCAATATAGACCAAAACAGGTAATGCAAAGCATCGAATCGGAGTATCAATATATGGAGACGGAGGGCAAATACCACAGAATAGTTCTGTTAATTTTCTGTAGGAATATGCTATACAGGTAGTCCTCAACGTAGGACTCCAATTGAGCCCCAAATTTATGTTGTGAAGTGAAGCATTTGTTAAGTGAACTTGTCCCGTTTTACGACTTTTCTTGCCACATTAGTTAAGCGAATCACTGCAGTTGTTAAATTAGTAACACGGTGGTTAAGTGAATCTGGGTTCTCCATTGACTTTGCTCTTCAGGAGGTCGCACAATGACTCCTGAACTCTGCAACCATCATCAATATGAGTCGGTTGTCAAGCATCTGAATGTACATCGCCTGGCCATTGGGATGCTGTAATGGTCGTAAGTGTGGAAAATGGTCGTAAGACTATTTTCAGTGCCATTGTAACTTCGAACAGTCACTAAATGAACTGTCGTAAGTCGGGGACTACCTGTACAGACTTGGCTTGGAAGAGATCTTCCTGCTTTTCTTGGAATCTAATGGTTGCCAACATTCCCTTCCCTAACTGAGCCTCTCACTGTATCTAATTGTATAAACCCATAAGTTGTCTGTTTAATTTTAGTAGTATATTATAAAAAAACACCTAGACCAGTATGGCAAACCTTTTTGGCACCGAGTGCCCAAACCGGAACGTACGTGCATGCATTTGCATGTGCGTGCACGCCGGAAGCCGTTTTTGGCCCGAAAAACAGCCCAAAAACGATCCGGAAAATGGCCTGTTTTTTCTGCCATTTTCCGGGCCATTTTCCGGCCGTTTTTTGGACCAGTTTCAGGCTGGTTTTCCGTTTTCTGGGCTGTTATTTGGGTCATTTTTGGCCCTGAAAACGGCCTGTAAAATGGGTTTGTGTGCCAGTAGAGAGGGTTCTGCATGCCACCTCTGGCACGTGTGCCATAGGTTCGCCATCACGGACCTAGACTATCTGCCATGAGGTGAGTAATGAAGGTTGCTGTTTTATTCCTCCCGTAGCTATTCCAGTGAGCTTCACCTTACACGGCTAAAGGAAATGGAAGGAGGTCTTTATACATTTTTCGTCTCCAACTCAGATGCCAACTCCTCTATAACATTTCAGGTCTATGTAAACAGTAAGTAACAACCCCTATGACGTTTCCTTGTCACAAAGCCTTGCATTTAACTAAAGCAAATTGCACGTGGAGAGTCTATGAAATGAAGGGCATTCTATAAAGTAAGATTTTAGAGCCATGGTGGCGCAGTGGTTAGAATGCAGTACTGCAGGCTACTTCTGCCGGCTGCCAGAAGTTTGGCAGTTCGATTCTCATCGACTCAAGTGTCAACTCTGAATCGAACCTGGCTGAAGCCATCTTTTGCTGCTTCGTAGTTGCCACACACTCTAAGGGGGGGGGGAATAGATAGACCATCTTCAGACACAACGACGAGCCTTCCCATGGGAACTAAGGTCATCCCAACAGGTGGCAGTTGAAGGAGGAGAGGAGTAACCGAGGAGCCCGCCAACTGTTTTAATTGGACAATGTGACTTGGGACACTGGGGGACTGAAACAGTTACTCTTTTAATTATGCCATTAACACGGGAAACTTCAGAGTTGGTTGTCACTAGCTGTGCCGATATGATGTGTCCAATAAACATGTTCTCTGAGGAACGTTTCTGCCTTGGAGTTCTGATTTTCTTGGATGCGTTACTCGGAACACTGACATCAATGTTGACTCAGCCTCCCATCCTCCCGAGGTAGGTAAAAGGAGGACCCAGATTATTGGGGGCCATATGCTGACTCTGTAAACCGCTTAGAGAAGGTTGTAAAGCACTGTGAAGTGGTATATAAGTCTAAGAACTATTTCTATTGTGGCTAGATTTGCAAATTAGGAGATAGCCCCTCGTGTCTGAATAGCAATAAGAATAGCACTTAGACTTTATATATTGCTTCACAGTGCTTTATAGCTCTCTCTAAGCAGTTTACAGAGTCAGCCTATTGCCCCCAGCCATCTAGGTCCTCATTTCACCGACCTCAGAAGGAGGACTGCAACCTTGAGCCAGTGAGAATCGAACTGCTGGCAGTCGACAGAATTAACCTGCAATGCTGCATTCTAACCAGTGTGCCAACACAGTTCCTTTGAATGAAGATCAGTGGTGGGATTCAAATTTTTTTACTACTGGTTCTGTGGGCACGGCTTGGTGGGCATGGCGTGGCTTGGTGGGCGTGGCTTGGTGGGCGTAGCAGGGGAAGGATACTGCAAAATCCCCATTTCCTCCCGATCAGCTGGGACTCGGGAGGCAGAGAATAGATGGGGGCGGGGCCAGTCAGACGTGGTATTTACAGGTTCTCCGAACTGCTCAAAATTACCGCTACCGGTTCTCCAGAACTGGTCAGAACCTGCTGAAACCCACCTCTGATGCAGATGCCTTCAATACCCCAGTTCCTTTCTTACAGTCCCTGAAATACCCTAATATTATGCCACTGAAATGTTACAGTAAATAGGTGATCCCTGATGGTACAACTTTTTGTCCCTGATCCTAATTAAACATTAAAATAGCTGCTCACTTTTAATGCTATGTATTTAATTTCATCAATTGGTTTTCAGTTCATGTTTTACTTTCTTAGCATGAGCCAGATCTTAATGTTATATGCTAGCACATAAATGACATGTTAATTGTATTATTAGAAAATGAAGTTTGCCAAAATCTCTCTCCTCTTTTGTCATTATTAGTCTTGCTTTATGTTGTGACAATCTCCTGTTTCAACAAGGTGACTTGCAGTTAAATTGTTATTTCAAATATACAAAAAAAAACAACAACAACCCAGGAGTAAATAACAAAGCACATACATACCTTAGTTTGTAAATACTAAAGTCACTCTTAAATCTTCACTTGCCAGGTTGAATTAAAAGTTTGAACTAAATTTGAACTAAATGTTAAAATTTAACATACAAAAACATTTCTCTATATAAGTTGTGTTGCACTGTATATAAGGTATACTGTATGTCCCACTTTGAAAGACAAGATTGTGAGCGGTTAAGCCATTAAGCTACTCCTGAGTAGCTATATTGCTTGTTTAAAATTCCAATAATTAAAAAAATTCCTACATTTACGGAACAACTATTCACATTTAACCAGAATACTGTCTGATTGTTTTAACACAACAGTATCTTGGTTTTGTTTTCCGAGCTTTATACTCTAATCATAATTTTAAAGTGTATTTTAATTTTAATAATTTTTCAACTTCTCTCCCCTACTGTTATTTTTTAGCTGACTGTATTGCATTATGTTGCATATTTTGGCCTTAAACTGTAAACTTTAACTAACATGTCAATCATGTTGTTTAGTTTCTGAAAAGATACTGTATACTCAGTGCCAGTGTGTCTGACATAAAATATGTGATAAATTGGAATTACTGTATAATTACAGCGTTTTCAGAATATTTTCTCTGATTGTCAATTACAAGTTGTTTTTTTTTTCAATTAAGAAAAAATTGCTTGGTATATTTAAAAATGAAAGAATTGCATACCCTTATAATTCTTTAAAATTTAAAATATGTCCAACTTCATATGTTTATAATTCATTACTGCCTTTATATTTCCAGTTTCTTGCAAGAGTTTGGTTTATCTGTTTATTTCATATGGCATACATTTGTCAGGGAGAGCTACGCTTACAGAGTAGTCCTGACAGCCTAATTGCTAGTTTGTTCAGTTTCGCGCCTGTGAACCTATCCACGGTGCGCCACAGGGGACAAACCAGCTTGCATCATCTGGCTGGCAGTGTTTGGATTGATGACATTTTCTGTGGCCTCTTCCACCAATCTCGCCTCATGTCCAGGCAGGTCCAGAGCCAGCTCCTCTTTTCATCAAGTAGTTAGCCTTTCTCCTAGAGTGGTACCCATTTATCTACTTGCAGTGATGCTTTTGAACTGCTGGGTCCTCAGGGCGGGAACTAAGGTGAGTGACAGGAGCTCATCCCATCCCATGGTGTTACGACTACTTGAACCACCTTCTACCATTTAGACCAGGGGTGTCAAACTCGATTTCATTGAGGGCCGCATCAGGGTTGTGGTTTGACCTTGGAGGGGGAGCGTGGGGGCATGGCCAGCTTAACGTCAATCATGTCAGGGGCAATTCTGGTGACCCGAGCACTCTGCCAGTGAAAACGGGCTCTCAAGCTCCATTTCAGCTGCGATGGTTTCCTGCAACCTTCTGCCAGTGAAAATGGAACTTGGGAAGGCCGCATGCAGCCCTCACGAGCTCCGCTTTTACTGGCAGAGGCACCGCAAACCAGTCCTTTGCTGTTTGCAGGGCAGCCCTGCAGGCCAGATCTAAGCATCCCGCGGGCCGGATCAGGCCCCGGGGCCTTGAGTTTGACACCCCTGATTTAGACCATTTCTGTTCAGCTGCTGCCCCACTGCGTTTCCTTCCAGAACTAGGTTATTCTGTTTTAAGACACTGAGAGGTAGGCTTGGCTAGGATAGACCCACTGATGTGCACAATGAGAGTTTGGTATGAGCAATGTTTTGAATGGGAATGCTTCTCACTTGCTATTTCCTACAACTTTTTGTTTCTCTGTTGACATCTTCATCTGTACTGTAGTCAAAGGAATGCGATACAACCTGATCCAGACAGTGTAAACAGAAGCCTGAAATCCGCATCCTGGGAGCTACTTTGCAAGGGTGGGCTTGATACACTCCATTGTCTTTAATTGTCTCTCTTATGTCGAGAAAAAAGAAATGCAAATGGCTATATATTGCACACTGCTTCAACTACAACAAACTAATTATTGAAGGTTTCATTAAGCTCTTTTGCATACTCCCATCCTCTTATCAATAATTTGCCATTAAATGCTTTAAATTTTCTAATTTCATTAGTTTTATTAAAGGCTGCTGAGACAGATTCCAAGCATGGTTAAATGGAGGTTTTAAAAAAAATTGCTTTAGCATTCTTCTATCTTAGGAGTTGCAAGTTTAGTGTCATTGAGTTGATTTGCATTTAGTTTATTACCTAATTCTTCCCCCCCCCTGCTAATTAGTGGAACAAATAAATATGGAGGCAGTATGTATTTTATCATCATTGTCTACTGGAGGGAATTTGTCCCCAGGGTAAGCTATGAATAGAGAGCCAACTATATATATATTACACTACTTTGATCATGAATAGAGTCAGTTGGGACCCAGATTGTTGGGGGCAATGTGCTGACTCTGTAAACCGCTTAGAGAGGGCTGTAAAGCACTGCAATAGCAATAGCACTTAGACTTATATACCGCTTCATAGTGCTTTACAGCCCTCTCTAAGCGGTTCACAGAGTCAGCATATTGCCCCCAACAATCTGGGTCCTCATTTTACCCACCTCAGAAGGATGGAAGGCTGAGTCAACCTTGAGCCGGTGAGATTTGAACCGCCGAACTGCAGCTAGCAGTCAGCTGAAGTAGCCTGCAGTGCTGCACTCTAACCACTGCGCCACCTCGGCTCATTCCACCCCAACAAGAATTACCACAATAACTTCAGTCTGGTTTAGAGAAAAAGGAGGTTCTAACCTTCCCCCGACAGCCTTTAATTAAGGAATTCCCCTCTCCACTTATCTATTTTCAAAGATGAAGATGGCCATTAATGTTTGATGAAAAGGCTAATGGTTCCAACATGACTTCAGTTTGTGGTATCGATCCAGAGACATGAGCTGAGGTTGAACGTGACGTTAAACAAAATTCCCCTCCACCTCAATGTGAAATGTTTAGGAAGCTGGACTATTGCATAGAGAGGCCTATCATCTTTCTAGCATATCATGGCTTGGACCTAGGGGTGGGCTGCTGGGGGTTCGCAGGGGTTCGGGAGAACCTCTAGCTAAGATTCTGTGCAGTTCGGAGAACCCCCAAATCCCACTCCTGGCTGGCCCCACCCACCCCGCCCCACCCAGGAGTCCCCACGCGGCCTGTTTTGGATGCAGGTAAGTGCAGGGCGCATGCAGAGGCTCAGGGAAAAACGGGCCTACCGGAAGTTCAGGAAGGCCGGAAACGGGCCCGTTTCCAGCCTCCAGAGGGCCTCCGGAGCCTGGGGAGGCCGTTTTCACCCTCCCAGAGGCTCGAGGAAAGCCTCCGGAGCCCGGGGAGGGCAACCCCCCCCCCATGGTGCAGGAGGCCGAGTAGGCCACGCCCACCATGGCCACGCCCACCCAGCAACTGGGCAGAGAACCTCTTGCTAAAATTTTTGAAACCCACCTCTGCTTGGGCCACAGTTACAGAAACACCCAACAAGCTCTCTTTTGTCTGTTCTTGATGGCCACTACTTTATGTTTCAGTGTAGGAATGGCTGATCATGTAAATATTATTGGTCAGTAACAATGCCGGCAGTTAAAAAACGGGCTTTTAAAATCTGTTCTTTTGTCTGAGGCAGAGTTTTCAAAGTTAGTGCAAAGGAAATACGTTGGACGTGCCATTTTTTTTTAAGACTTATTTCTCAATGTTTGGAACTGCAGTGAGATAATGAGGTGTAGGAATGAGACCGCTGAATCTAGACTGGCTCAGGATTTAAAAGCAAACCATGTATTTACTTTTGAAAAAGCTTTGATCCAACATTTAAGAGGCAGGCAGAGCTAAGGAGGGATTCAGCTTGCCCTGAATTTAGGCAGAAATGCTTGCAATATTTGCATTGTTATAATCCAGAATATACTGGTGTGCAAAATTTGATGTGATGCCTCTGTCAGAATTTTGCATGTTGTTAATGACCAGTTGGTCAGTTTGGTTTCGGTAATAACAAAAGGTGTTTATCTATGAAACAGGCCTGGAGGCCAGAATAGAACTTGCTTGAAATACTTAAAATGCAGGAAAAAGATTGAACAGAATATCCCAAAGGTGTTTTTCCAAAAGGCAACTGGACTTTCTTGGGTTTTTTTCCCCTTGAAAACATTCAGGTTCTTGGATGAGAAGTGAAATATTTTCCAGAGAAAAAAATCAAGAAAGTCCAGTTGCCTTTTGGAAAAACACCTTTGGGACAGCCATGACCTGGATGATTGAGAATCTCCACAGACATTGATCATCTCATCATGACAGCAATAGAATCATTTGTGGTAGCCAGCTTATTTTTTTTACAAACAATGATTGTGGTCATGTTCACATCAAATAATTTTGGAGAATTTTGGCTTAAAACAAGCATGCAACCCATCACTCCAACTTTTACCATCTTATACATTATATAATTCTGTTTTATAATGCCATGTTGAGCATGGTCTATATCAGGGGGGGTCAAACTCAAGTCCCACAGGCCGGATCCATCACGCGGGGTTCTTGAATCTGGCCCGCGGGGCCAGCCTGGAAATAGCAAAGGACCGGGCCACGGTGCTTCTGGCAGCCAAAACGAGGCGTGGGGGGGCCGTGCGCCCCCCCCGTGCCCTGTTTTTGGCCTGGACGGCCTCCTGCAGCACTCTGCTGGCGAAAATGGGGCGTGGGGGGCCCTCTTGCAGCACTTTGCCAGCCAAAACAGGCATAGGGAGCCTTGCATAGCCCCCTATGCCCCGTTTTGGCCGGCAGGGTGCTGCAGGAGGCATCTGTCCCATCTCTCCCCCTCCCTCCCCCCCGGCTGGCCCGCGGAGAACTGCAATGCTGATCCGGCCCTCGAAGAAATCCAGTTTGACACCCCTGGTCTATATAATCTTACTCTTGAAGTAGCACCAACATATTCAGCTGCAAGAGTCCCTTGACTGTCAAAGTACAACTCTGGAAATGTGCAGTGGGGGAGAGAGGCTTGTTTTGGACTGTGATTGTTTGAGAGTGAAATAAAAAGATGTCAAGCTTGCCCAGGGCAGTTTTACCTGACACTCACTTGTCCAGGATCTGTGTGACCTTTTCACTCGGTTGGAGTCATGTTGCAAATCAGTCCTGGCAATTTTGCAAAAGGTTGGATTGTAGGGTTGGATGCTTTGACAGAAATAATAGATGCAGAAAGAAAGGAATAAATTTTTTCCCCAGTTCTTACTAGATAAGCAGTTATGTCCGGTAAAGGAACAGAGAAAGAGACACAGGATCCAGTTGCTTTGCTTCAGGAAACTCAAATATTAATTATTTGAGTACAATACTTGAGTAAGAGCCGAGGTGGCGCAGTGGTTAGAGTGCAGTACTGCAGGCTACTTCAGCTGACTGTTCAGCAGTTCAGCGGTTCAAATCTCACCGGCTCAAGGTTGACTCAGCCTTCCATCCTTCTGAGGTGGGTAAAATGAGGACCCAGATTGTTGGGGGCAATATGCTGACTCTGTGAACCGCTTAGAGAGTGCTGTAAAGCACTGTAAAGCGGTATATAAGTCTAAGTGCTATTGCTATTGCTATAATACTTGGATGTTTTCTGCTTAGAAGTTTTGGTCTACTTAATGAGAGAAAACCTTCCACTACAAGAGGGATTCCTAAAGGTTTTGCCATCACGCCACCCTTCAGTCTAATCTTAATGTACATCCCTTTAAAATCCACACGCCAAAATGAACACAAATGAACAATGAAAACAAAGCAATAAAACTTTATTTTTAATAAAGATACGTACAACTACCGGTGGTTCTTGACTTACAACCACAGTTGAGCCCCAACATTTACGTTGCCAAGTAAGAAATTTGTTAAGTGTGTGTTGCCCCATTTTATGACTTTTCTTGCCACATATCACTGCAGTTGTTAAGTTAGTAACCCGGTTGTTAAGTGAATCTGGCTTCCCTATTGACTTTGCTTGTCAGAAGGTTGCAAAGTGGGATCACATGACCCCGGAACATTGCAATCGTCATAAATGTGAGTCAGTTGTCAAGTATCCGAATGTAAATCACTTGACCATGGGGATGCTGCAACATCATAAGTGTGAAAAATGGTCATAAGTCACGTATTCTGTGCCGTTGTAACTTTGAATGAACTGTTGTAAAAACCTGCAAAAGGTTCTTCATACCTCCCCTGGACACTCTCTATACAGAGGTGTGGTATTCACTTACCTTCCCTACCGGTTCACAAATGTCCACACATGCGCATGGCCTTCCGCGCATGCGCACAGCTTCAAAATGTGCCTAAATAGGATGGCATAGCGCAGGGGCGGGTGGGCGGGCCCACCCCACCCGCAGGTTACTACTACCGGTTCGCCCGAACTGGTCGAACCGGCAGAATACCACTTCTGTCTCTATACCTCCTCAAGGCTTGTACCCCTCACAGTTTGATAAATCTTCCACTAGAGCAGCGGTTCTCAACCTGTGGGTCGCGACCCCTTTGGGGGTCGAACGACCCTTTCACAGGGGTCGCCTAAGCGTGCGCTAGCCTGCCACGCCCCCTTTGTCACCTCATCGTGTGTGAGGAGGGGGCGGGGCACGGGTCGCGGCGGCGGGGCGCGGGTCGCGGCATTAGGAAGGTTGAGAACCACTGCACTAGAGACTGTGGTCATATGATGTCATGATTCCTAAGAGGCCAGCATTCTTGGCTTGTTGCCCTGGGATAGCCACAAGAAGTTGAAGCCTTTTCAGGCAAATAACAGAACATTCATCTGTACTTCTGTACAGGAATTACAGTTAAAAGCTTGTTTTTCTGCACCTGAGGAGATTTGGCACCGAATATCAAGGCATAGCCCTAGATACTTATAAATTCTATTGGCCCTGATTCCTGTTACAGCTGTCCAACTGCTCCATTAAATCACAGGATGTTATGGAAAAGTTTGTCAAAAGCCTTTCTTGCCGTACCTGTTTCTTTTGAACACTGTTTCAAGTCAGGTGATGTAAATGTCTGCAAATCCTATTTATTGCCTCTGTCTTCCCAGGGGCTCAGATAATAATCTTCTAAATGCAACAGTGTTGGTGTTTCTTAAACGTAATACAAGAAAGTGTCATGTCTTGGGGCGGAAATAAAATATAAACTTTTAATAAATCTGGTGATACGCTTTAGCTATGTAATGGCATAATAAGTCCTCAGACTTCCTATCATTTAAAGGGAAACATCTTTTAAATAAAACAGCACAATGAATGACGGTCCTGGAATCTTTTAAATAACCTTAACTCTGCTTAAGCTAAAGCGTAAACTGAGCTAGCAGGCTTAGAAGTCAACCTGATCCCAGATCCCTTTAGTGGGAGAACAAACAGCCAGCACAATGCCATTGTTGGGGGAGCCCCAAAGGTCAGCTGAACTTTGATCTGCTCTGTGGCCTCAAGACAGAAGTCAACAGGTTGGTAGCTGAGGATGTCAAGAGTATTTGTGCCTGTCCCAGCAGCAACTGCGTTAAATTAAATTCAGACATGGAAAGTAAACTTTACTTGTAAGGTCTCAAAAATTGTGAGATCACTAAATCTTTTTAAAGTTTTTAGGAGTCTTGAAAAATTGAGTATTTCCATGCAAGGTTTACTGCAGTAATTGCAAATCTTGAGTTTAGTTAAAAAAAAATAAATCCTTGAAGTTGGAGTGGATTTTGGAAAGGGGCTGTGAGAATGTTGCTCTCCTACCTTAGGAAGATTGTTATCTTTCAGCCAGGCGCTCTAAAATGGCGAAAATAAAATCAGCTTGTTTTAGACTTGGACTATATACTGTATGTTTCATAAATGCCTTGTGTCCTGGAGCCCAGCAGCTCAGCTTCTGCATTGGAAAGTAATATCAAGAGGGGATCCCAAAGGTGTTTTTTTTTCAGCAGGCAACTGGACTTTCTTGTTATTTCTTTGAAGAGGTTTCGCTTCTTATCCAAGAAGCTTCTTCAGCTCTGACAGGATAATGGGGAATGGAAGGATTTATACTCCTTGCAGACAGCTGGTCATTTGCATCCTTTTAGAGCAGTGGTTCTCAACCTTCCTAATGCCGCGACCCGCCACCATGACCCCCGCCCCAACCCCTCCCCGCACGCGATGAGGTGACAAAGGGGGCGTGGCACCAAGATGGCAGGCTAGCATGCGCTTAGGCGACCCCTGTGAAAGGGTCATTTGACCCCCAAAGGGGTCGCGACCCACAGGTTGAGAACCGCTGTTTTAGAGGGTCGTTGAAGCACTTGGAGGTTTATCTGTGTCCTCAGGGTCACCTGAGTAGTGCTCCTGGTTCCTGTAGTTTACAATTTTTTTTCCTCTGGAAATCCATTTCTATTACCACACCATTCAAAGGGTGTTCGTCCCAAATTGTATAGCTAAAAGTCTGTAGAGATCAAGAAGGGATGTTTTGCAAGAAAAAGGCAATAGGGAGCACTTCAATCTTCTGTCCATCCTGTAATCCCCTTTTGCAAACCACATTTCCCTTAGTTGGGATCAGTGGTGAAATCCAAATTTTTTACTACTGGTTCTGTGGGCATGGCTTGGGCGTGGCTTGGTGGGCGTGGCAGGGGAAGGATACTGCAAAATCTCCATTCCCACCCCACTCCAGTGGAAGGATACCGCAAAATCCCCATTCCCTCCCCACTCCTGGGGGAAGGATATTGCAAAATCTCCATTCCCACCCCACTCTGGGGCCAGCCAGAGGTGGTATTTGCCGGTTCTCCGAACTACTCAAAATTTCCGCTACCGGTTCTCCAGAACCTGCTGGATTTCACCCCTGGTTGGGGTGCTAAAACACCCCGAAAACTTGTATCTGGTCCCCAGCTGAGGTAAAAACTTCTGATGCTGAGCATGAGGGAAGAAAGATTCAGTAGTTCTACGGAAGCCTGCTATTTTTCTTTGCTGCAACATAATAGAGAGCAGCATGCAAGATTTCAATGCACAAGGTGACTTTGCACAGAATTAAGTTACCATGTCTTTCAAGTGCTATTAAGAAGGCTTTTGAGGGGAAAGGGTATCAAACACATTGAGTCCCTGTGAAAAATGTGAATTTGATAAGCAAAAGATTAAGTCTCAGCTTGCATGATTATGCATGATTAGGCTAACATCAGTTCCTTAATTCTTTAATTATAATTTTTTTGTTTTTTTAAGTGCATGTAATAACAATTAAGAACAAAGGTTATAGATTTAAATTTTACAAGAAAAGCTATAGGGTTAGCTAAATCATACAAATAAAAAAGTCGAAATGGGAATGCAAGAGAAAAAGATCTTACAATACACTACAATTGCAATATGATTGAATATATATTTGAATAATAATGTTTCTACCATAGCAAAATAAAAATATATTTAGACAAATCACAATTCTATGTTTAAACAATTTGCATATAATCTGTATAGAATCATATTATTTGATCTTTCTGCTGATTCAAAACCAGATCAAAAGCCAAGATCTCATGAGTTAGTTTAACTCCAAAATCCAGTAGGAACACGTTCTTTCAGGAATTTTGCAAGAAGTTATTCATGAAGATCAATGTGTGTTTTTACCTAAAAGATAGTTATAGAATAATGTTACAACTGTGTTGATATTTTGGAATATTTGAAACAACATAAAGAAGAACAAGCTGCATTGATTTTTTTTTAGATGCATAGAAGGTTTTTGACAATTTGAACTGGACTTTCCTGCTTACAGTTTTGGAAGACATGAATTTTGGAGAGCATTTTAAAATGGGTAAAATCGACTTATACTTCACAGAAAGCATAAATAATTGTTAGTGGAGATCTAACAGAAACATGTGAAAAATAAAAAAGGAACAAGACAAGGCTGTCCATTGTCCCTTCTGCTGATTATTTTGCTTCTTGAAACACCGAATAGAGACATAAAATGAGATGAAAAGATTGTGGGAGTAAAGATTTTAGAAAGAGATTTATAAATTGAGAGCCTTTGCAGGTACAGATACGGTAAACTAGTATTTTTAATAGAATTGTGCTGAAATGTAGGCAAAGTAGAAATGACTTCTCATAAAACTGTCCTCTTTATTTATTTTCTTTATCCCTCTAGCCAAACCAGAGATTGTCACTTCGGAAAGACTGAGTAATGGCATGCTACTCTGTGTGGCAACTGGATATCCTGCTCCTACTATTAGCTGGTATGTTTGCCCAGCCACTGAGCAAAGGTAAGAGATTCTAAACATTTGTTTTGATTTTGGATTAAACGTAAAGGATGGGAAGTCAATACAATCCACTCTCATGTTCCAATGTGTGTTCTTTTCATGGCCTGAAACCTCATGAGAAAGTACTGTACTTTTCGGAGTATAAGATGCATTCCCCCCCCCTGAAAGAGGGTGAAAATTTGGGTGTGTCTTACACACCGAATGTAGCCAAAAACGCGAAGCACGGAGGAGGCGATGGTCTGTGGCAATCCTTGCAGCCTGGAACAGCTGATTGGGGGTATTCCGGGAGGCCGACCCACCCGCCAATCAGCTGCTCGTGCTGAATCAGGCTGCAATAATGTGCTGAAGCTGACCTGGCTATTTGCTGCAAGGACGTGTCAGAGTTTGCAGCAGCAATCACATCCAGAAAGCACACACAAGTAACTGATTCAGCAGGATTCAATCACTTCTCTTTATATATGTAATATAACACATTAATATAACGCATGAAGTAAATATACAATACCAAAATCAGGTTTTTCCAACATGGTAGTAATATGCAAGCAAAACACAAGCAGAGGAGAGGCTTTTCAATTTCAGTTTTGAGCAGCAGACTAGTTTAGAGCTCAGCACAGACTCCGAGCCCAGGCTCTTTGCTGTCTCCTTCCTTGTTGCTCACACAGCAAATACTGTTTCAGTTTCCAAACAGCCCTCAACTCTCTCACACACTGACGGGACGCTAGCCAGATGAATACCATGGATGCTGGTAGGCAGAGGCAGAATTTTTTTTTCCTTATTTTCCTCCCCAAAAAACCAAGGTGCGTCTTATACTCCGGAGCGTCTTATACTCCGAAAAATACGGTACATTTCTTGGGTTTCCGTTGGAAGTGAGATGAGAAGGAAGTGTCTTAATCCACCCTACGCCACATGGTCAGCAAATTCTGTTCTCATAGAAATAATCTCCCTCCCCCCCCATGGGATGAAAGAAAAAGGTTCGGCAGATAGAAGAAGAGACTGAACTTCCGTTCACTAATCTTGCTTGATAGCTATACACCTATTTGGAAAGAAGAAGCTTACAGGTGCAAACGGTGCACAGGAAGGGACCTTTTAAATGGGCATTGCATTCATGGGAATTGGAGGCACGTCAATAAAAAACAATTTATACAGGAGTAGAAAGTGTGGTTCTGTTTGTGGTTCATTAGATGTACGGACAGGCAGTCTTCGACTTAGAGGCCATTTGTTTGACGACAGTTCAGAGTTACGACAGCACTGAAAAAAGTGATTTACGACCCGTCCTCTAAACTAGAACCATCGTACCACCCGTGGGTGTGGGTGTCACCTGATGGCCATTTGAGCTCTTGGCAACTGGTCCTCGTTTACAATGATTGCAGGGAGCATCCTGTACATACATTGTGGTCACATAGCAATAGCAATAGCACTTAGACTTACATACCGCTTTATAGTGCTTTACAGCCCTCTCTAAGCGGTTTACAGAGTCAGCATATTGCCCCCAACAATCTGGATCCTCATTTTACCCACCTCGGAAGGATGGAAGGCTGAGTCAACCTTGAGCCTGGTGAGATCCGAACTGCCAAATTGCAGGCAGTCAGCAGAAGTAGCCTGCAGTATACTGCACACTAACCACTGGGCCACCGTGATTGTGATTTGCTACCTTCCCAGCTGGCTTATGACAAGCGAAGTCAGTGGGGGAAGCCGGATTCGCTTAACAACCTCATGATCCACTTAACAACTGCCATGATTTGCTTAACAACCGTGGCAAAAAAAAATGTTGTGAAATGAAGTGCAACTCACTTTAACAACTGTCTTGCTTAGCAATAGAAATTTTGGGCTTAATTGTGGTCATAAGTATCTGAAGAGTTCTAATTTCTTTCTCCTTTAAGCAGACAAATAGGGGTTCATTTAGTTTCAGATTCTGATTGCACTGGAGGGCAGGACAAGAAACAATGGATGGAAACTAATCAAAGAGAGAAGCAACCTGGAATTAAGGAGAAACTTCCTAACGGTGAGGACAATTAACCAGTGGAACAGCTTGCCTCCAGAAATCGTGGGTGCTCCATCACTGGAGGTTTTTAAGAAGAGTCTAGACAGTCACTTGTCTGAGATGATTATAGGTTCTCTGCTTGAGCAGGGGGCTGGACTAGAAGACCTCCAAGGTCCCTTCCAGCTCTATTCTAATTCATATCCTCTTGAAGTAACACCGATATCCAGCAGTGTTTATGTGGCTTGCTTCTTGTTTCTTGAAGGTGGTCATTTTAATTTATGGCTAAAGAGTAAGCACCAAAGAGACATCACACAGTTTCTAACCATTTACGGCTGGGATGTTCTTGGCCCTAAGTAATTAACTCTGTAAAATGACAATGACAAAATAGCTTCTCTCTATGGCTATTATCTCTCGGCTTTGTTTGTTTATAGCAATAGCACTTAGACTTACGTACTCCTTCATAGTGCTTTACAGTACGGGTCCCCAATCTCCGGTCTGCAGCCCGGTGCCAGGCCACAGCCCATTCAGAACTGGGCTGCACAAGTGATGGGCGAGCCTGTGCCCACGCAGCTGCATTTATGAAAGTGGCACATGCACACATGCATGAAACTATCCCCTTTCCCTCCCCATAGCCCCCCTAGTCTGCCAAGCCAGAAAGGTTGGGGAACTCTGCCTTATAGCCCTCTCTAAGCGGTTTACAGAGTCAGCGTGTTGCCCCCAACAATCTGGATCCTCATTTTACCGACCTTGGAAGGATGGAAGGCTGAGTCAACCTTGAGCCGGCCAGGATCGAACTGCTGGCAGTGAGCAGTGACTTAGCCTGCAATACTGCATTCTAACCACTAAGCTACCACGGCTCAGTATTTGTTTATTCCCTGCCTTTATTTTATAAATAACTCCAGGTATCAAATATACAAGTCGTCCTCAACTTATGAGCACAACTGAACCCAAGGCCTATGTTGTTGAGTGAGAAATTTGTTAAGTGAGTTTTGCCCCTTTTTACGATTTTTCTTGTCACATTTGTTTACTGAATCACTGCAGTTGTTAAATTAGTCACACGGTTGTTAAGGGAACCTGGCTTCCCCATTGACTTTGCTGGTCAGAAGGTCGCAAAAGGAGATCACATGACCCCGGGACACCGCAGCCGTCATAAATGTGAGTCAGCTGTCAAGCATCTGAATATAAATCACGTGACCATGGGGATGCCGAAATGGTCATAAATGTGAAAAATGGTCACTTTTTTCAGTGCCGTTGTAACTTCGAATGGTCACTAAATGAACTGATGTAAGTTGAGGACTACCTGTACTCCTATTTTCTCCACAACAAGAACCCTGTGAGGTGGCCTCGGCTGAGAGAGAGTGGCCCAAAGTCACCAGCCGGCTTTTATGCCTAAAGTGGAACTAGAACTCACCGTCTCCTGGCTTCTAAACTGGTGCTTAACCGCTAGATCAAACTCTAATAATCATGTAACATCTAATGTAACACAATTTTAGGCAACACAGGGCAATTTGGTTTCCATCTACACACAGTAGATTATATAGCAAATGTGACTTTTAAGATTGGAAGAAAGAAAAGAGTTAACTACAAAGTAATTATCCATGTTTCTAACAAGATTGCCTGTATTTTCATTGCAGGTAATTCATTTGCAAAATACTTGCTATTTTGATGATGTTTTGAACATTATTGCTAATTTATAGTGTTTTTCCTATCCAAAACATTTTTCAGAAGTTATTTTAACACAGTATGCCTTTTTTTAATTAATTGCGGCAATCGTGATATCTCAAGTTAGTCGTAAAATATCTCTGGTTGTGATACTTGCAGTATATAATCAGAGTACCATAAAGATCCTTCTGTATCTGTGTTGACCAAAATTCTGTTTATACCAGAAACAACAGTTTTTAAGAAGATCCCAATTCCGTTCTTAATAATTGTACCAGTTATGCAACTGTGACCTTTGCTAAAGTATACTTTGGGGCACCGAAAGTACATTTTGAAGGTCTCTAATCAGTGCAACAACTAATTAATCAGTGCAACAACTAATTAATCAGTGAAACAACTTGCCTCCAGAAGTTGTGAATGCTCCAACACTGGAAGTTTTTAAGAAGAGATTGGACAACCATTTGTCTGAAATGTTACAAGGTTTCCTGAGCAGTGGAATGGCAGGTTTCCTGAGAAGGGAGTTGGACCAGATGACCTCCAAGGTCCCTTCCAACTCTGTTATTCTGGAGTTTTAATCTCATTCTCACCAACATGCCCTAAGCAATTTTTGACAAGCATTGGGCTTCTTCTTTATATTTTGAAAATTAATGAAAAGAAATTAGGTTAGGTTCACAAGAAGTAAATGAAAAATTAGCAGATTTGTTGACTTTTGAGGTATACCAAGTTGGATCCAGATCTAATTATAATTAGTGCAAACTCAATGAAATTAATCATATTTAAGATTGCCATGATTAACATAAGACTATCTCTGAATTAAAAGCAACCAAACCTCCAGTGGCTGCATTAGGATAAGCATTAAAATTAGAATTGGCAAGAATTTCCAAGCAAGAATATTGATGTATCCTAACCATGTCACTTTTCTTCTCTTGTCAGCAAGAATGGCTGGATAACTGGACATTTGTTAGGAGAAAAGGCTTGATATAAATGTCAAATTATAATCCCTGGGATGCTCATCCAATAGTATTTCTTTTTTTTTTCCCATCCAGATGATTTGTTGTTGTTTTTTCCAGGTGTCCAGATTCACCAAATGTTTCTCCAATGAATGTAAAAACCAAATATAAAGATTCAACGTTTTCTTCCTTCGGAAAGATAATTGTGGAAAGTACTATTGATACCAGCATGTTCAAGAGCAATAGCACAATCACCTGTGAGGCTTCCAATACCATTGATAGACGTTCAGCTTTCTTTAACTTTGCTATTAAAGGTAATTATGTGAGTTATTTCAGAAACAGAATACAGTATTTATTCTGCAAGCTTTTGGAAACAAGGAATAGCACTTTGAACTTAAATCGCCAAGTTCCTTCATGATGATGATAACCAAAGGCATATAAGAGCCGAGGTGGCTCAGTGGTTAGAGTGCAGTACTGCAGGCTACTTCAGCTGACTGCTAGCTGCAGTTCAGCGGTTCAAATCTCACCAGGCTCAAGGTTGACTCAGCCTTCCATCCTTCCAAGGTGGGTAAAATGAGGACCCAGATTGTTGGGGGCAATATGCTGACTCTGTGAACCGCTTAGAGAGGGCTGGAAAGCACTGTGAAGCGGTATATAAGTCTAAGTGCTATTGCTAAGTGCTATTTTTGTCACAACTTTTTCCATAATATTTTTTTTTTGCTTTTTATATTAAGTATTCTAAGAAACATTAACATTTTTTTTACTTTTTCTACAGAAAGAGATGAAAAGCAGTATTTAAATGCTTATGTCAAAACATGTAAAATTTGTGTTTTTTTTCTATTATAGGAATATTATTTTGATAATGATGTATTGGTCAAAAAGTAGGTATGTCTGCATTCAGAGGTAGTTCTCCACTTATGAACAGTCACTTTATGACAGTTCAAAGTTATGATGGACTTGAAGTTACTTATTACCTGTTCTCAATATTAGGTCATGTACCATATTTTTCGGAGTATAAGACGCACCTTCCCCCCCCAAAAAGTGGGTGAAAATCTGGGTGCGTCTTATAATCCGAATGTAGCCCCACCCAGCCTCTCAAACGGAGGTTTCAGAGGCTGAAAAAAGCCTCTGAAACGGAGCTTCAGAAAAAAAGCCTCTGAAACGGAGCTTCAGAAAAAAAGCCTCTGAAACGGAGCTTCAGAAAAAAAGCCTCTCAAACGGAGCTTCAGAAAAAAAGCCTCTCAAACGGAGCTTCAGAAAAAAAGCCTCTCAAACGGAGCTTCAGAAAAAAAGCCTCTGAAACGGAGCTTCAGAAAAAAAGCCTCTGAAACGGAGCTTCAGAAAAAAAGCCTCTGAAACGGAGCTTCAGAAAAAAAGCCTCTGAAACGGAGCTTCAGAAAAAAAGCCTCTGAAACGGAGCTTCAGAAAAAAAGCCTCTGAAACGGAGCTTCAGAAAAAAAGCCTCTGAAACGGAGCTTCAGAAAAAAAGCCTCTGAAACGGAGCTTCAGAAAAAAA
>QLTV01000774.1:2251863-2272853 GCA_003457575.1 Thermophis baileyi | reverse complement strand
ACGCCGCCATTTGGGTTCTTTTACCCTCTGCGCATGCGCAAAGCATTCTGCGCATGCGCAGAGAGGGTAGAAGAACCCAAATGGTGGCGTCCGGGCTACCAGCTGTCCGGCGACCCGCAGGCATGGCTGAACCAGGACCTTTTCACCCCTGCAGTGACGGTGGCACCAAGATGGCGGGCTAACGCGCGCGGCGACCCCTGTGAAATGGTCGTTCGACCCCCAAAGGGGTCGCGACCCACAGGTTGAGAACCGCTGCAATAAGGAGTCATATTTTTTTCAGAGTCATGTGGCTATTGTATGGAGGCCTCTCAATGTAGCTCTGCGATCCTGGAAAGAGAGACAGCTTTTTCATGAATCATAGACAGCTTGTTTATACTTCTTGCATGGTCCTGGATTCATGCAGATGAAACGTTTGGTGAAAAATAAAGGATTTAGAGGAAGATTGCTCTAAATTTGCTGCCCTTCTTCCCCCCACCCTTATGGAATAAGTTAAATATGGCCCTATAAATATTCTGGACACTGTCCATGTATCTATGGCTGGCTGGGGAATTCTGGGAGTTGAAGTCCTCAAGTCTTAAAGTTGCCAAGGTTGGACACCCTTGCTTTAGATAGTAACTAGAATTCTTTATAGAATTCTTTATTGGCCAAGTGTGATTGGACACACAAGGAATTTGTCTTCGGTGCATAAGCTCTCAGTGTAAATAAAAGGTGTAAGTGATAAATCATGATCATAGTCGTCATAAATACATTCATCATGAATCATAACTAGTGTTATCATAATCATACTGTAAGTAGTAAAGTAAGGCACATGAATGGATAAATATAGTGAAAACCTGGTTGATTTCTGGATGCCTACTCTTTGCATAACTTACGCCTTTGAGTTGCCTAATCTGTCATGGTAGGACTGTATATCTTGAGTTGTGTTTGACCGCTCAATAGCAACAAAGAGGAGAGTTTTTGTATCTTGTATTTGGAATCTTTCTGCTTACCAGTCACCATAATAGTAACAATAGTATTAATAAACTTTATGCTAATAGAAATAGTAGCAGAAGGGAAAGCATTGCTACTGCTACTGCTACTGCTTACTCCTTTTCCATTGCTAATTGCAAATCAATTGTAACTTCAGCAGCAGAAACAATAACCCTTAGAAGCCTGGGGTGGAGGGTGTCCTCATAGATCACTACCGGCCACTGTGCTCCTGCTAATGAAGGAATGAGGCAAGAGGATAGACATACTGATTCTGAGCTGTCAAAAAACAATTCTTCCTGCTATCTAGTGGTTTCTGGCTCTTTTCTAGTGCAGATATGGCGGGACCCCGTCTTGGTGATTTGCTTTGGAATCCAGGGAGCTCTCTGGTTGCTTTCAAATCATCCCAATTTTATACATGGTTAACTTTATTGACAATCTGTTTGGAGGAAGCTTTGTGCTTACCTTTCACGTGTTTTGGGACACCTTTAGGTAAGATTCTAGGAGCTGGAGCTTTTGGGAAAGTCGTTGAAGCTACTGCCTATGGTCTCTTCAAACCTGATGGGACAACGAGAGTGGCAGTGAAAATGCTCAAGCGTAAGTTCCTCGGAATTCCTTTTGTTTATTTTTTTAAAATCTCTTCCTTTGGGCTTCCAAAGCTTCATATAACCCTGTATTCTTAGAGGGTTAGGACTCTGTCCAAACGGTTGGGTTGGTTAATATAAACAAGCCACAAATCACTGTTTAAATATATATATGTAATATGGCTTTAAATGCATTGTTGCATTCTGACTGGCAGTAACGGCCATAAGAAGGAGCTAGAGAACATGGTTAGCTCTCTCTCTTTTGCTGATTCATTGCTGAAGTGACTTCGTGTCTCAGAGTAAGCTCTGTGTGTAGCTAGCTATCTGTGATAGTTGAAATCTTTGCTGATTAAGACAAAGAAAGGCTGGTAAGGAGACTGCTGTACTTCTGAATACTGACTGACTGAATGTGTATGATTCGGACTGTTATTTGGACTTTGCTATTTCTTTCAGTAAACTACTTTTATACACTTTAACGTATCTGTTTATTGACTGAACCATTACTTATATCTACTGCAACATTACGGTTCACTGTGCAAGCCTTCAGAAGCAGAGGTTACTCTGCACAATTCCTTAACAGCCATCCGAACCAAAGCAGACATATTATCAGAAACTGAGTCAGATATCAACATCAGAGATTTGTCTATGGAGATTCTCAGTCATCCAGGTCATGGTTGTCCCCAAAAATGCTTTTTCAAGGGGCAACTGGACTTTCTTTGCTTTTCCTTGAAAAGCAAAAAGAAAAAAAGAACTGAAGAAGCTTTTTGGATGAGAAGCTAAACGTCTTCAAGGAAAAACAAAGAAAGTCCAGTTGCCTCTTGAAAAAGCACCTTTGGGACAATATCAGAGATAGATGTCTGGTTGCTAGCAGTAAACTAGAATGGGGGTCAAACATGCGGGCTGGATTCAGCCCGCGATAGACCACAGAGCTGGCCTGCGGGGCCGTCCCAGAAAGGGCAAGGGACCAGCCCCTGCCACCCCGGTCCTGACCATGCCCATCCAGTCAGCCGTGACGGCCAGGCCACACCTATGCCGGCCCCCCAAGGGCAAACAAAATCCTGACGCGGCCCCCTGATCTAGAACCTTCATTTTAGAGGCTGAAGATGAACTTGGCATCCGTATGAAGAGAGATATTTGGCTCTAGCTTGGATGGCAAGGAAAAGAATAGAGAAAAATAGGAAATCATGAGAGCAGACTGAAAATAGGCCCAGAGATTGGCCCTACTGGAAGAAGGTTGCTTCTCTAAACTTTCTAAGCCTGGTCAGGGGGAGTTCAGAAATAAAATTCCCTGAGGAAATAGCTAGCCTATTCTTGGACGGAGAATTCCTTTCATGCCAGGTAAAGCTCTGACAGTTCCCAATTAATAGAAGAAGTCTGAAAACAAACATGAAACCTGTTTCATTCCCTAAATTGTGGAGTACTATGAAATGTGGCCGTGTCTGGACACAGGTTACCAAACTGAAAGTATGAGTGAGCCAAAAATGGGGTGGTTTGAATGTAGAGTGTTTAAGCTCCTGTGAAGAAACAAAGAGAATAAAGAAATTTAATTAAAAACTCTTATTGTTCTTTTTATTTTTATGAGGAAGTAAGAGATAACTAGAATTTTTTCATGTTCCATTTCCTGTGAAAGGGAAAACAGTAAAGTTGCCACCATCCCTCAGCATTTACTATAAAATATCAACTGTTCTTGAAACCATTTGAAACTCAGATTCCTTTTTAAAAAAAAACTCTGAAGCTTATTAATATTCTGTAAAATTACAAAGTAGAGCAGGAGACCTTCTTTGGAGAAGAATTTGCACAACCAAGTTGTTCCCTCAGAAAGATCAATCTCCTAGTAACATTGCCTTATTTTGGAGGACAATTGGAGTGAATTGGGTTTGACCCTTAAGAACTTCAAAATCAAATTGAATTGAATTGACTAGAATTGAATTGACTAGAATTGAATTGAATTGAATTGAATTCTTTATTGGCCAAGTGTGATTGGACACACAAGGAATTTGTCTTTGGTGCATATGCTCTCAGTGTACATAAGGAGAATAAAATACATTCATCAAGAATAAAAAGATACAACACTTAGTGATAGTCAAGGTTACTAATAAGCTATCAAATCGTACTAGGAAACAAATACCGGTAGAAACAATATAGATTGAAAGATACAGTAAGACATTTTCAAAACCAGCGAATACTCTTGTTAACATATCAAAGTGAAGTTGCTTTTTGAAGTTGTGATGCCTCTCAAGGCACATAAATCAAGGTCAGTCTGTGGTGTTTTTGAGCCTGTACAAAAGGAGGCTGCAAGATTCTGTTACTGTAACTTTACAATAAAGTTAGTGTTAGTACTTATGACTTTGATTTCTCATCTTGAAAGCTGGACATCAATCTTGCAAGTCTCAAAGGACATCTCCCTCCCCCTTGCCTTTACTTTCCAGAGAAGTAAGGAGGTTTCTTCCTGAGATGGTTGCATGCAGGGCTGGGCTTCAAAAATTTTAGCAAGGGGTTCTCTGCCAGGTTGCTTGGTGGGCGTGGCCTAGTCGGCCTCCTGTGCCACGGCGGGGAGGTGGGTGTGTGTTTTTGCCCTCTCCAGGCTCTAGAGGCTTTCCTCGAGCTTCCGGGAGGGCGAAAACGGCCTCCCCGGGCTCTGGAGGCCCTCTGGAGGCTGGAAACAGGCCCGTTTCCGAACTTCTGGTAGGCCCGTTTTTCACCCTCCCCGAGCCTCCGCGTGCGCCCTGCACTTATCTGCATCCAAAACGGGCCGCATGGGGACTCCTGGGAAGGGAGGGGAGGGGTGGGCGGGGCCAGCCAGGAGTGGGATTTGGGGGTTCTCCAAACTGCACAGAATCTTAGCTAGAGGTTCTCCCGAACCCCTGCGAACCCCCAGCAGCCCACCCCTGGTTGCATGTCCCTATTCTCTTTGCGGGCTGAGATGCCTCTTACCTAACCATCGCCCTGGCTGCAAATCTTCCTCTTCCTCCTCCTCTCTCTCTCTCAAGGATATTCCCACAGACCATTGTATCATGGAAGGAAAGAATCTGATACAATGCACCAGGTGTCCCTACTGGCACTTAGGGCTCTTTAAGAGCTTGGTATATGTATTTATTATATTATATAGCCATCCAACTTGCAATTGCAACTCTGGACAGAGAAATAAGATTCAAATCAACAGGACGAAAATAATAACTCTGATGCATTAATAATGCATAATGGCACATAATGGCACTCAAGTGTAATAAAAACCTGAACCCATCACCATCATGTCAATAAAGATCACAGTGATAGGCTCGTCCAACCTACAGGCTCCATGTCCTTTGAAGACAGGAAACAGCTGCAGGGCCAGGGCCAAACAAATCTGCAGGGGTTTGTTGTTCCAAAGGGCAGGCAGAACAACAACCTTAGAGCCATTCACAAAATACTCACTGTGGTGGCTGTAGTTGGTTGCTCTCCTTCCCCCCCCCCCACCTTCATACCAGAAGATACATGAAATACTGCTAGACCAGTGATGGCGAACCTTTTTTCCCTTGGGTGCCGAAAGTGTGCGTGCGCGCACTGTCGCATGTGCGCGAGTGCCCACACCCATAATGCAATGCCCCTCCCGCAGGTCCCGCCCCCTGCACATGCGTGCGTGACCCCCCTAACCCTAACCCAAAACAGCGGTGGGAGGGGGGAAAAGCCTCCTTTCCCCAAATGGAGCTGGGAGGGGGAAAAGCCTCCTTTCCCCAAACGGAGGTGGGAGGAGGGGAAAGCCTCCTTTCCCCAAACGGAGGTGGGAGGGGGGAAAAGCCTTGCATGCCCAAACAGCGCTGGGGTGGAATCTCCAGAGATCTGGGAAGGCACGGCTGCAGAAAGTGAGGAGAAAGCATGCGCTTCTCTGACCCAAAAATCAGCTGGCCGGTGGGAGGCACTCGCACATGCGCAGTGGAGCTGAGCTGGTCAATGGCTCGCATGCCTGCAGAGAGGGCTCCGCGTGCCACCTGTGGCACGCGTGCCATAGGTTCACCATCACGGTGCTAGACCCTACATTTTATTTCCTAAGAATGTTCCTGGCCTCTATTTGCTCAGAAGAATTCATGTACCGTGTTTTTCGGAGTATAAGACACACTTCCCCCCACCAAAAGTGGGTGAAAATTTAGGTGCGTCTTATAGACCGAATACGGGCATTTTTGGCCTCCCGAGCCCCCCGCGTGTCGCATTTTCGCCCTCCCTGGTCCCAAGAAGCACTCTGAAGGCCAAAAATGGGCCTGTTTTTGGACTCCCGAACCCTCCGCGCATCCCGTTTTCACCCTCCCTTTCCCCCAGAAGCACTCTGAAGGCCAAAAACGGGCCTGTTTTTGTCAAAAACAGGCCATGCAGAACACTGCAGAGTGCTTCTGGGGGCCGGGAGGGCGAAAACGCAACGCACGGGGGGTTCGGGAGCCCAAAAACGGGTCTATTTTTGACGAAAACGGGTCCATTTTTTTGGCAAAAACAAGCCGTGTGGAGCACTGCAAAGTGCTTCTGGGGGGCGGGGAGGGCAAAAACATGACGCGCGAAAGCCAAAAACCATTTTTTTGTTGTTTTCCTCCTGTAAATCTAGGTGCGTCTTATAGTCTGAAAAATACGGTATATTAACCTAGCTTCCTGATCATTTATTTAAATTATTATTTTTAAAAAAACTAACATTATATAGGTAGGACTGTTGGCAGCTAACAGGAAATATGGGGCCAGAACAGCAGAGGACCGGCCCATGGTGCCTCTGCCAGAAAAAATGGAGCTCGGGAGGGCCGTGGGCGGCCCTCCCAAGCTCCATTTTTGCTGGCAGAAGGTTGCAGGAGGCCATCACGGCCGAAAACGGAGCTCGGGAACCTGTTTTCTCTGGCAGAGTGCTCGGACCACCACAGGCGCCCCCAACATGAGTGACGTCGAGCTGGCCACGCCCACCCTGGCCTCCCGAGGTCAAACACAACCCTGATGCGGCCCTCAATGAAATCGAGTTTGACACCCCTGGTTTTGAGTGTCATTGGATATTGGAATACTACATAATAAGGTTGTTGGGTTTTATCCCACCTTTACTGTTTTTTATACTGTAAACTCAAAAAGGGGAACGTATCTAATATTCCTCCTTCCTCCTTCCTTTTTTATTCACTCCCATTTGCTGAGTTCCATCATTTCTTTTTCTAGCCAGTGCTCATTTCACCGAAAAAGAAGCCTTGATGTCAGAACTGAAGGTGCTGAGTTACCTTGGCAATCACATCAATATTGTGAACCTGCTCGGAGCCTGTACTATTGGAGGTAGGATTCTGACGGCATTTGTTGAGTGCATTCAGAAGAGAAGGAAGGATAGCCATTCACATTTCAGAGTTTCTAAGAATAAGGGCCTGGTTGTGTATTTGAGGCCAAGCAATGACGGAAAGCTGTTTTCATTTCTTCTGGGACTCATTTGCTCCGGCACCCTGAGGAATTCATAATGTCTGTGTATCTCATCATAAATAAGTAATCCTTTCGTTTTGAACCCAGTCGGCATACTGTACTTGATGGTCATCTTACTCCAAGACTGGGAAGTGTCATAAAGACAGAATGGGCACAATCTAAATATAAAAGAGGCCATCAGCTGTTCAGGTAACATAAAAGTTTGCAAAGCTTCAAATGCTAATTAGAGCAAACTCTGTGGGAGAACGGTCCACAGGCTCTCAATAGACATATAATGCAGTCTTATCTTTTGTGAGTAGAGAAAAAAAATGGAGTATTCTCAGAGTGAATCCATTTGACTTACAAGAATACCAATCAGGAGCCTTCAAACTGCGTATTTTGTTGATTATCTACTGTATTATATAGTAAATAAGGCTTTATCTGTGTCTCTATCTGTCTTTCTGCCCCAACCAGGGGTTAAAGTTCTTTTTATGATATCCATCGCAATATAAACAAGTAGTAATTTTACTTTGACAAACCTTCTAGAAGGCTAGTTAGCAAAATATGCTTTAGGATAGAATTAGAATAATAATTTAGAATTATTATGATCTACTCACATCAGCCCAGCATTCAATAATTGAAATTCCAGACAATATTATTATATATTCCAATTTTTTTTAATTAGCTGACAAGCATTGGGAACACGCATCTTTGATATAAAAATATTTTGTACTATAGACAATCTGATTCTGCCATTTTTTATATATTTTCTAAAAGTCATAAGCATCTGGCTTTCAGTCTTAATAGGCTGTTCTGTCCAAATGTGTGCTTTCCCCCCCTATTACACTAAGAACTATAATATTTACTGTTGTTTCTAACATTACTATATGAATAATAAATGGGGTAAATCAAAAGAATAAATGTTAAAAGCTTGTATTTGGAACGAAGATGTTCCTTCAGGAAGGAGTCTTTAAAATGAAGCAGATGTATCTGGTTTGCGCCATTAACACAGGATTTACTCTGTGTGTCATTAACACAGGATTTTTTCTGTGTGTGTGTGTGTGTGTGTGTGTGTGTGTGTGTGTGTGTGTGTATGTGTTTCTGCACTGCAGCCCTATTGATGTGCGGGAATAATTAATTGAAAATGACAGCATTTTAATCGGGATGAAAACTCAGCTTCTGAATGAAGATGTTGCTGACGTAATTTTGCTCTGGCTTTTCAAGCCCAAACACTAATCTATAGTGCGGCTTGAAAAGGCCCATTTTTGTACGCGTGGACAAATAATCTTTTTTTTTTTTAAATTAAAAAAAAAAAGTCTCAGACAGAATGCAGAATTCACCCACTCTTCACACTTCCTTTACATCTGCAGGTCCTACTTTGGTCATCACTGAATATTGCTGTTATGGTGACCTTTTGAATTTCCTAAGGAGGAAACGGGATTCCTTTATTTGCCAGAGGCCTGAAGAAACTGCTGTTTACAAGAACATCCTCTATCAGAAAGAACACATGTAGTAAGGCTGTGTTGCCAGAATTGGCAGTTATTCCCAGGAAATCACAGTGCATTTTTGTATGCTTTTGGCTTTTAGAAATCTGTGCCTGTTTTACAAGAGGTGTACAGGTGGTGTGTGTGTGTGTGTGACTCTTTTTATTTATAAATTCACTATTCTTCAGAATTGTGTCCAGTACAGTATATACTCTGTGTGTCTTTCATGTAAGCTTTTTAAATAGTCGGGGTCCATATCCACCCAAGAAGCTGATTTCTGTGCAAGGATGCAAATTCTGGATTAATGGTGCGCAAGTCTTTAGCACTTACTTTTCTATTTAAGAGGGAGTTTCAATTATTCTTTTGATGTTATCGTTACGTTTTCTATACATTCATCTGGGGCTGAGCAACATTTCATTGTCTACATGCTATATATTTCAAAAAGAGAGGTAGAATGGTAGAGAGCCACAGTGCCCAGCTAATGGCAGTAGGTCAAGATACTTGTATAAATGGTTTCACCTGAATAGCTGGATTGAGACTGGGTCACACTGGGGAATGTATTTTTGAGTAACTTTGATGTGTTAAGGTTGAATGGAAACCTAAAACACCAGTTTTTTTCTTTATTTTGTCATGACAAAATTGTATCACACGGCTTCGGAAACTTGAGTATTTGGGATCAGACAAAATGTTGGGGGTTTATAATTATCACTTTGCCAAACCATAGAGAGCCACAGAGATGGCCGTGAAGGGAATATTCAGAATCTTATAGAAACAACATGTGTAGAAGCATTCCTTAAGTTGAGAGAAAAAAGGTAGAATTAAGAAAAATGACTCCTCCCTTACTCAGTGGGGTGGGATATAAGAGAGAGGGAAGGTAAAATACAGGTGGACTTGTAATAGTGTATTACTGTAACCCAAGGATGCTGTCTCAGGAATTCTGGGAGTTGAAGTCCACAGGTCATAAACAGGGCCATAGTTGCCCATTCCTGCTGTAACGTACTGTATAGAGTCCTGTGGAGTTGGTTTCCTGACATGTCTCCATTATAGGGCAAACAGAAGCTCTGGAGTAGAAAGTTAGCTTTCTAAGAAAGCATCAGTTTTTAATACCAACTACAGATTAGCAATAGCAATAGCACTTAGATTTATATACCGCTTCATAGTGCTTTACAGCACTCTCTAAGCGGTTTACAAAGTCAGCATATTGCCCCCAACAATCTGGGTCCTCATTTTACCAACCTCGGAAGGATGGAAGGCTGAGTCAACCTTGAGCCTGGTGAGATTCGATCTGCCAAACTGCTGGCAGCCGGTGATCAGCAGAAGTAGCCTGCAGTACTGCACTCTAACCACTGCGCCACCGCGGCTCTTTAAGATATTTGTAATCCAGAGGGGGAGTATTTATATCTTAAACACAATGGGCACAGTAATCAGAGTTTAATAAGAATACACAAGGCTTCTAAGGGCATTTAGCATCCTCAGGAATTCCAGAGAAGCACTTTTTCAGACTGATTCGGTGAAGCAGTGAGTCTGTCAAGCGCCAGGGAAATCAGGAAATCCAGGCAGTTCAAATGGGTATAAGGATTTATTGCAAGCTCAAGTTCTCTACAAGAATCTGAGCTACTAACGGCCCAAGCAAATTGGTGGTAGATAAGAATCACAGGAATTCAAGGTGGGCTGGACCTAACATCTCTTGTGGGTGTGAAGAGACTCATGACCAGGGGTGGTATTCACTTACCTTCCCTACCGGTTTGCAAATGTGAGCGCACGCGCACCAGTGGTGGGTTTCAAAAATTTTCGCTACCGGCTTGGTGGGCGTGGCTAGGTGGGTGTGGCCAACTTGACATCACTCATGCCCACACCCACTCAGTCACATGACCCCCCCACCTAGCCACGCCCACAGGAAAAGGTAGGAAAATTTTTGGAATTTCCACATATCTACCCCCACCCTCCGCCAGTCACCCCCGTTTCCCCTCCTTTAGCAGCCCCGGCCCTAGCCCCACTTCCTCCCCCACCACTGCCTCTTTGTTCGGGCTGTTTACCTTCCACGGCGGCTGGTCCAGAGTCTGGAAGGCAAGCTGACTGGAGTTTTTGGCGGCCCCCATTGCTGGAAAGCAGCTGGCAAAGAAGCCTTCCAGCCGCCACCTCTTTGAGAGCCGCTTTGTGGCTGTGGCGGCTGGCCGCCGGCCGCCGAAAATTACCAGAGGTCGCGGAAAAAGCTGCTGCCATGCCGTCACTGCCATGTTCTTCGCGCATGCGCATCCCATTGGACTTGCAAGGCAATGGGATGCGTGTGCGCGAAGAACATGGTGGCGACGCACATGGCGGGCAGGGTGAGTGAGCGGCGACCGGGGGACCGATTTGGGGGTGTAGCCAGCCGGCCATGGCTACCGGTTCGGCAACCTTGGCCAAATTTCTGCCAACGGTTCGCGCGAACCGGTGCAAACCGGCTGAATACCACCTCTGGCGCGCACGCTCGCTTCGCTCGCATATGCCACCTCTGCACATGCGCACAGCCTACTGCGTATGCGCTTTACTCACACGCGCGCCTTCTGCGCATGCGCCTGCCTCAAAAACTTGGCTAAATAGGATGGCATTACATCCGGGCGGGTGGGCGGGGTGGGCCCACCCGCAGTCGCCGCTACTGGTTCACCCAAACCGGTCCGAACCGGCAGAATACCACCTCTGCTCATGACTGATGATGCATTTGACCCCTCCCTTGGGCTCAGCCTGATCATCTGCTACAGCAGGCGTCCCCAAACCTGGTCCATGGACCTGCAATAGTCTGTGCTATGCCAGAAACCGGGCCACGCAAACAAGCGATCCCCATCCATGGGATGCAGGCAGCACACGAAACTACAGCCCCTCCGGTCCGTGGAGAAACCTTTCTCTATGGAACCGGTCCCTGGTGCCCAAGAGGTTGGGGCCGCTGTCCTACAGATCCCTTCTAAGTGGAAAAGAAGCCCCAGTGCTTTACTTTGCTTGAGAACAAAAACTTCCGTGCCTGTAGAGAGCCCCAGTTTGCAAAATGAAATGGTCGTTCACGGAAGATCAGCTTTGACGTGTTGGTGATGGCCAGGTGCCTTGTATTAAAACAAAGCAACTTGTATTGGTAAAAGCAAAGCAACATGTTAAGGTGGATTGTTGTGACAAATCTGTTTAGCTTGAGACTTACAAATTTATTTAGGAATCATAGTCTAGTTCATTTCCTTTGGGCATCTCTTCCAACTAACCCATTGGGTCATAAATATTGTTCCATTAATTATCCAAATTATTCAGCCCCACAATGACTATAGTTACCATTACATGGTCTCCTATCAATGTGCTAAAGAAATTCATTTCTTCATAGTTTTTTGAACTAGCCAAAGTTGGCTTGGATCTGTCAACTAGTTAGACAAGATGCAGATAGGTATGGTCAGGTGCTTCAAGCTAAAAGAGATCAGAACCTTTTAATTTTTAAATGATTTTTGGCCCAAAGTGTATAATACAAAGTAGAAATTATTTCAGGAGGTTTAAATAATCAGATAAAAAACTTACCAGGTCAAGATAAACTATTCCTTCTAACAAGAAATTATCTGCACACAAAAAGACCTCTAGCATTACCAACTTGCTGCTTTCTTATTTAATTTGTGTTATTCAAACAAAATCAGTGATAAGTCATTTCTCAGGAGGGCAGTCAATTAATAAAGGGCATTTCCTACAAGAAGATAGCTTTTGGAAAAGGGGAAAGCTTTTTGGCTCCGTAAAAAAAGATTAACCTTCTTCAGCCCAAATAACTTATTATTTAAACTGTCTTTTCATCATTAATTCTAAGATCCTTTCCTGTAAAATGTCAGAATTCAAATATAGCACTCACAGTGGTATCTTCGGTCCCATAGCCAGGTATCATCACCTTTCATCAGGTTAATAATAGATTTCCATTTCTTTTCAAGAAATGTGGTTATTTAGCAATTGAAGATTTTACATGCTTCTTTTGTTCTTGTAAAAGATGTTCTTTCTTTGAACTCCATGTATGAATTCATATTCCCTCTTCTTTCCACATAGTGATGCCACCAATGAGTACATGGACATGAAACCAGGAGTTTCTCAAGTCGTCCACGCCAAAACCACTAAAAGACTAGGTAATTTGAGAAAAAAAAAGGGTGGGAACTTTTGTTCTGAAATTGTTGATATTTGTTTAAACGTGGCCACTTAAAATAAAATTTAGGTTAAAAGAAATAAAAACAATTTTACAATGTTATGTTGGCTGGGGGAATTTACATTCTTTTTTTAAAAAAAGAAGCTAAATAACATTAAATAGCATCAAATAAATAGCATTTATTTGAATAGCATTTCTGTAGGACCTTGGTGCCATGCTCTGTTGATAAAATGTCTGCTCTGTTTCCAAGGGACATCATATCTCCATTTATTGTTCCCACATGTTCTGCTTAGGGTCATTGGCTAATCAGGATGTCACTGTTGCCATTTTAGAAGATGATGAACTAGCTCTGGATGTTGAAGATCTGTTAAGTTTTTCTTACCAGGTAGCAAAGGGGATGAGCTTTCTTTCAGCTAAAAATGTAAGTAGAAACTTAAGAAAATTGATTTTTTTAATATATGTGTAGAATGATATTAGATTGTCATATTTCCTCCCAGGGAAGCCTTTCATATAAGAATCATGGTGTTCTCTGTATTTTCAATGTTAGTAAACCTTTTAGAGAAGTACAATCCTCTGAATTATCCTGTAAAATAATTAGGAACTCTGGTCTCACTTTTTTTTTAGTCTTTGCCTTTATATTAGATGTGTAGCACCAATTTTTGGTAAGGCAATTGAGATAGGTAGGAAATCTGCAAGTTCTTCAGTGCCCTATTATATAACTTCTAAAAAATATTATATTGCATGTTTGGCCTCAGATATACCATGTTTTGCTGTGAGAACCCTCATGTTGAAATAAATAAACAAAAATTGTTGATATCAATAGTCTTTTGGATTGGCGCCTGGAGAAGGGCTTCTTCTATTCCTCCGACATCTGCGATAACTCTCTTGTTGGTTTCTGAATTAAGAATCCCCAGATCTAAACAAGATCCAGCCTTCTGGGTTGGTGTACAAAGAAGGGGGAAATCAGATGTAACTCCTCCAATGTCAGAATCCTCTCTCCAGACTCAGAAAGAAGAAACCACCAATACTGTGGCCCACAGATTCTGTCCCAGAAGCAATAAGCTTGTACTTTAATTTAGAAATAGTGAACAAACGCATTCCTAACCTGAAGTTTACATAGAAGCATATGCCATTGGTTTCTACAGAATATTCTTCCGAAGCATGTTTTGACCTATCGGAGGGTTGAGAAAGGAAATAACCAATTGCGATCTTAATGATATTATCAACTCTGAATTGAACCTGGCTGAAGCCATCTTTTGCTGCTTCATAGTTGCCACGTACCCTGTTTCCCCCAAAATAAGACATCCCCTGATAATAAGCCCAATCAGGCTTCTGAGTGCATGGCAATAAGGCCAAGCGCTTATTTCAGGGTTAAAAAATATATAAGACAGGGTCTTATTTTCGGGGAAACACGGTACTATGGGGGGAAGATGAGGGGGAAATAGCTAGACCGTCTCATAGACATAATAAGGAGCTCTCCCATTGGGAACCAAGGTCATCCCAACAGGTGGCAGTTGGAGAAGGAACAGAAGTGACCAAGGAGCCCGCCAACTGTTTTGATCGGACAATGTGACCTGTGACATTTGGGGAGGGAAACTTTTACTCTTTTAATTATACTGTAACCACGGGAACTTTTTAGAGTTGGTTTTCACTAATTGTGCTGATATGATGTATCCAATAAACATGTTTTCTGAGGAACCTTCCTGCCTCGGAGTTCTGATTTCTTCGGATGCGTTACTCAGAATGCTGACAGATATGACTTGTGAATGGAAATTTGTACAAGGTTGAAACGCGTATTTTTTGTGTTAATATAGGATCATCTTGTATATATTGCGACAACATGTAGCTGCTTTGCATTTTCTTAGATTCTTATACCCTTATCTTCAAAAACCTGAGTTCTGCTATGAATCATTGAAACTCCCATCATATTCTCTATATAGTCATTTGCAGTGCTGATGATTATTTTGGTTTACTTTCCTTACATGTACGTTCTGCAATTGTATTCCTTCAGTGCATTCACAGAGACCTGGCAGCAAGGAATATATTACTTACTCATGGACGGATAACAAAAATCTGTGATTTCGGTCTTGCAAGAGACATCAGGAATGACTCAAATTATGTAGTCAAAGGAAATGTAAGTATGTTTGATCCAACCTATGTCTCTCTCGGTGGTAGCATCAGACTTTAGTTTATGGACCAGGGGTGGGTTCCACTTACCTTCCCTACTGGTTTGCATTGCGTCGGAAGTACGCGTTTTGCACTACGTCACGTTGGGGAAATGACCCTCTGCGCATGCGCAGAAGCCTTTGCACATGCACAGAGGGTTCTTTGCCAGCCGCTTTCGAGGACCGGCGGACTGGTTCGGGGGTGTGGCCAGCCAGCCATCGCTGCCGGTTCGGCAAGCGGGGGAAAATTTCTGCCACCGATTCGGGCGAACCGGTCCAAACCAGCAGCAACCCACTACTGTTATGGACCATAAATCATACCAATTAGCTCTGTAGTAAGTGATTCTTCTCTCTAAAGATAGAAAGTTTGGGGAGAGAACACCCAGATTTGGCTGGTTTTCCAAACAAAAAGGTATGAAGGAGATTCCTCCTGCCTTTCATTAGCTCGCTGCAAATGGCTTCCCTGATATAAACTTCTTCTCAAATGGTTTCCCTGATATAAACTTCTTCATCTCTTCTTTGAACTTTTTAACAAACTGCGTCACTGTTTGGTTTGGTGGCAGCAGTGCCTCAGATAGAAATTCCATACAGAGAGTGGTAAGGACAGCGGAGAAGATTATAGGAAGCTCGCTTCTCGTTATTCAGGATGCTGCCTCTAAGCGCTATGTGCTTAGAGCTCAAAGCATTGTTAGAGATCCACATACCCACTTTACGGTCTGTTTCTGTTGCTCCCCTCTGGGATGAGGTTTCAAAGTATTTCTAACCGGACTACCAGATTCTGTAACAGCTTTGTTCCCTGTGCCATCCGTCCGGTAAACTTGCAAGATTTGTTTTTCTCGCCATGTACATGTATACATCCGAATTAGACTGTGTTGTTTCGCTGTGTCATGTAATATATGTGGGTATATGCATAGTTTTATATTTATTTATTCTGTCATGGTTATGTAGTATATATTGGAGGTGGTGACCCTTTGAGAGCTGTATGCAATGAAATTTCATTTTAATGTATGCCGATTAGTGTACTTTCAAAGTAACAATGAAGTTATTATTCTAGTTATTCTGGTTATTATTCTAAACTTGTAATCTCTTCCTGTGTATTGGTGATGCAGTTGAAGCAGCCTTCTGTGATAATGAAGATTCAGTTCATCTAAGGCTGGAACACAAAAGCTTGTGCTTCTTCCTTTTAGCACAGATTTTTACTGCCACTGCTTTTCCCGTTAAAATTCGAAGTGGGATGTAGGCATTTCACAGAGCTAACAAATATTATTACACAAGCAAGAAACTCGTGTCTGAAGGCCCCTTAATAGGGACTGTGGGTGCTTGACCAAATGAATGGTGAGATCAGATATAATTTCTAGCCTCTGGCTAATTATCCACAACTTGGTTGTTTTAAATTGCGGGATAACAGCTTGCAGGTGGGCAATAGGTAAATTGCATTCCATTTGTCTGGATGAAGAGCTTTTGCTATCTTGAGTTGCCTATGGTCAGAATGATTTAGAAAAATGGGTATTTGTAACTGGACCCAAGGAGGTAGAAAGATGTTCCTTCACTCTATCTGGGATAACCTAAAGCACATGATAAGGAAATACTGATCCTTCTTTAAAGGGACAGGAGTCAGCATTTCATTTGGCTTTTAGCAATAACGATTCCATTCATTCTTAATATAGAATTTACCACTCTAATTTAAAGGCTTTACTTCATAGGATTAATTGAAATAGTAATGCAGATTACTTTCCTAAACTTCAAAATAAATGTATGATTCTTGTACCATGCAGTGGTTATTATTGGATGAAATGTATAATGAGATCCATTAAAGTAGTCTGATTTAACTGTTAACTTCAGTAACAAAGCCAACAATAAATAATCAATACTTTGCTATAGAAATTGTAACGAAGAACATGAATTGTATAGTAGCGATTAAAAAACATGGATCTATATTAGACAAATCCAAATTCCAGAGGTTTTTTTTTAAATGCAGTCCAAGGAATTTCTATCCAAAATCCAACTTTTGCTGGGTTACTTAAAACTGGCTACATGGTTCCTTGGGTAATAATGTAAAGCTGAGTTTACAAGATTTTGACTTGAAAGGAATTGCAAATGGACGAAGACATGAATTTTAAATTAATAAAGATACAGAATATATGGGATTCATGAAAACAATAACTATAGGATACAGGAAAAATCTTTGGTCAGTTTAAGTGGAGAATTGTGGCAAATTAAATCCAATGTATACAAAGGCCACACAATTGGGAATTGTAGCTCAGATACAACTGCAATTAAATTGAATCAGGGTCAAATGAGATGGTATCACATTGTCCATCTCAAAGGAAATTATTTGCAAGAGCAGCCAGGAAAGGAATTCATTCATTCATTCATTCATTCATTCATTCATTCATGAAAAGCAGATTGTTAGTCACTTCTATTAGACAGATTGAAGTTTCATAAAATCTTTGAAATAACATTTCTTTTAGTATCTTGGTGGGATTATTTAGTGTTATATGGACAATCAGTGCCCGTTTCTATTGTACTTTCCTCTCTGATAGGAATCAATTTGCTGCATAATTATTAAATAACTTTTATTATTCATCAATAGAAGCTTTAGCTGACAAGACAAGAAGCTAAATTTTAATTCACCGGGCTTGAAGTTAACAGCATGTTTAAGAGTATTTATACAGTTTAGACACTATCCTTAATTTACTAATTTACTGACCCTTCTGTCCAGGATCAAATGCACTTGTTCTGAAAGGGAGAATAGAAGAGAAACAATAATTTCCATTTCTTGTATGGCAACAGATGGTTTCAATCTGTTCTCCCCATTGCTGATACTCTTTCCCCAAAGGAAAACAAGTATAAGTTCTCAGGGACACTTGGTCTCTTTAATTGTTGAATGGGAACCAAAAAAAAAAAAAAAAGTTGAATTTTTAGTATTCTTTTTTTTTAATCTTTGTTATGTATTTTATTTATACATTTTTCTTTAGAATACATAGAAACTCAATATCTACATGAACAGTGTGTTGTCTGGGTACAATTAATTTTGAAAAATAATAATAGTAATAATAACACTAATATTCATAGCATTAATGATAATCACATAATGATAATAATATTTGCTTATCCATACTAATAAACCTTCATTGTATAGTTGATCATTCTCTTAAACCTTTGAGTTTCTAACTTCTGTTTCTATTAGCTAACCATTGGTAAAACAAATCCCACGTTAAAAAATATTCTGTTTCTTCCTTCTCCTTTATTTTAAGTGTTAATCTATCCAGTTTAATTTTTAGTATTCTTGTAGTTTTCCTTCCGGCAACGAGGGACTGTTTTTATGATATATTTGATTACATGCAAATTCATAACAACAAGATTAATTAACAGTTAATGTACTGAAAGCTAACTGAGTCATTCGATTAAATGCTTAATCCGTTGAAAGCTCTATCAAATAACTGTTGATTTTCACCTTGCGTAGGATAAGATTTTTTATTGATTATTTTTGTAACATGTTCTTCCTTTGTCTCCTCAGGCCCGGCTTCCAGTGAAGTGGATGGCCCCTGAGAGTATTTTTGAATGTGTGTACACCTTTGAGAGCGATGTTTGGTCTTATGGAATTCTGCTTTGGGAACTCTTCTCTTTAGGTAACATACACCTGGTGATCACATATGTCCTTTATACAGGTAGTGTTGTGGCCTGTCGGCCACTGGCCCCTCCAGCAGCCGAATCAGATGAGGAGGCGGCGTGGGAGTCAGGGCCAGCATCAAGGCAATCTGAGAGCTCCGAGGGGGAAGAGGGAATAGAGCTGTCAGAGAGAGAGAGACAGAGGCAGAGCCTGGCTGTCCATCAGCCCTCAGATGGAGAGTCAACAGCCCACAAGTCTGGAGGTGGCTGATGAGGAAGAGGAGGAACAGCTGGGTCCAGTGCCTGACGCGTGGATGCGCAGAAGGCAGAGAAGAGGAGAGCAGTGGAAATCTATGTGCCGATCCTTGGGACGGAACAGCCCCTCCCTAGCTGTGGGGATAAAAGGCAGGGGGCGAAGATGAATAGGTGTGGCAGACAACTATTCATCTCCCTGCCGGACAGACTTGTTAGCCTGCTGTGTGTGTGAGAGAGAAAGAGAGAGACTTTTTGCCGGGACTGCTGGCACTCCTAATAAAGGAAACATTTATTTAACTACAGAGGGTTTGTCGTGTTTGGGGAGCCGGGTCAGAATAGATAGTCCTTGACTTGCAACAGTTCCTTTAGTGACCATTCATAGTTACAACTATGAAAAAAGTGACGTGACTGTTTTTCACACTTACGACTGTTACTGATGGTTTCACTGTCATGTGATCCCCTTTTGCACCCTACTGACAAGCAAAGTCAATGGGGAAGCGAGATTCACTTGACAACAACCAGGTCACTAACTTATCAACTGCAGTGATTCACTTAACAACTGAGGCCGTAGAATGGGGAAAAATTCACTTAACAAATGTCTCACTTAACAACAGAGATTTTTGGGCTCAATTGTGGTTGTAAGTCGAAGACTACCTGTATACACATATATTTTCTTGTCCTATTGGCAAGAAAATTCCAGCTGTCTAATCCTCCAAGAAGGTCAAGGGGAAAGAAACAAATGGCGACCATTCTCAATTCCTATGCAGGTAGTCCTTGAAATTACAACAGTTCGCTTAGTGACCATGCTAAGTAAAAAGTGACTTACGACCATTTTTCACACATACGGCTGTTGCAGCATCCCCATGATCACGTGATCAAAATTGAAACATTAGGCAACTGACTCCTATTTATGATGGTCACAGTGTCCCAGGGTCATGTCATCCCCTTTTGCGCCCTTCTGACAAGCAAAGTCAATGGGGAAGCCAGATTTCACTTAACAAACCGTGTTACCAACTTAACAGTGGCAGTGATTCACTTAACACCTGTGGCAAGAAAGGCTGTAAAATGGGGCAAAGCTCACTTAACAAATGTCTCACTAGCAACAGAAATTTTGGGCTCAATTGTGGCCGTAAGTCAAGGATTACCTGCATTTGTTTCCTGGATGTGTCACCACTCTCATTTTTAAAACATAAATCCATTTAAAATAGAGTCCGCCGGAACAGGTGGTTAATAAATACAAATAAACATGTAAATTAAAATTATATACTAATAGATAGTGTCTTGTTTAACAGGAAGCAGTCCCTATCCTGGAATGCCTGTGGATTCCAAGTTCTACAAAAACATCAAGGAAGGATACAGAATGTTTAGTCCAGAATATGCACCTCCAGAAATGTGAGTCTGAATTTATTTAATTTTTTTTTTTTAAAAAAAGCCGATTATCCAATTTTGATGGAAATACTGGTTTTATTTTATGCTGTTTTTTCGAAAAGTTTCAGTAGTAGATTAAATCGCAGGTCCCTTCTCGCATTTTCATATATTTGCCAATTTTGTAGAATTCCGTTTGAATTGATACTGGGGAAAAGAAACGGAGTTACAATTAGCCATGGCACTTTTTTTCCCGTTCCATTGTGACCACAGGTTTTACGGTTTACGCTTGCATGCAGAGCCGAGGTGGCGCAGTGGTTAGAGTGCAGTACTGCAGGCTACTTCAGCTGACTGCTAGCTGCAGTTCAGCAGTTCAAATCTCACCGGCTCAAGGTTGACTCAGCCTTCCATCCTTCCGAGGTTGGTAAAATGAGGACCCAGATTGTTGGGGGCAATAGGCTGACTCTGTGAACCGCTTAGAGAGGGCTGTAAAGCACTATGAAGCGGTATATAAGTCTTAAGTGCTATTGCTATTGTCCAATATTTCCAAATCTTTTGAAATTAACCCATTGTGGTGTGACCTCATATGCATAGACGGTACATGGTGGTTATTTGATTCCTTATGCAAATAGCAGCGATCTGGATAACAATAACCATCATCATCATCACAGTTAAACCAAATTTGACATCTTAAAGTTAGATCACTTCACTATGGTCTGATGCCACTGGCTTGTGTATAGCCAATTCATCAATTTAGTAATTGATCTTGATCATTGGTTTTCCAGTTATTTATTTATTTATTTTATTTATTTATTTTATAAAATTTATATGCCGCCCAACTCCCGAAGGACTCTGGGCGGCTTACATCATAAAAAATAAAACATATAAAAAGAATTTAAAAAAGAAAGGATATTTAAAATAAAACATTCACAATGCAATGCATGCATGACCCCCTGTGCTCCCCCTGCCCTCCACGCATGCATGTGCGACCCCGCGCATGCGCACGTGACCCCCGCACATGCATGCCATCCCCATGCATGCGCGC
>QLTV01000774.1:2227910-2250624 GCA_003457575.1 Thermophis baileyi | reverse complement strand
CCAAAGACCCCCCCCTCAAGGATGCCTTGACTAAAGCCTCGAGCCAGCCTCGTGTCCCCTCCCTGCTGGCCGAGACCAGCCAGGAGGGGCACGGGTCCAATAAACAAGTGGAGGAGCTCATCGCTCCAATAGCTATAGTTATAGCTAGATATAAGACATTGTCTTCTTAGAAATTAGAGACAAAATGCTTTTTTGTGTAGGACTGGGTTTTTTGCCCTGTGTCAATAGCTACTCTCCTAAAAATCAGCAGAAATGAATTTTCCTGCCTAAGCAGGGGGTTGGATTGGAAGATCTCCAAGGTCCCTTCCAACTCTGTTTTTCTGTTAATTGAAGAGTAAATAAAACATCATCGTTGGATCTATTTCCAGTAGCGTATGTGTGTATATGTACGTATGTGTATTTTAGCATGTAGATAAAATTAATAAGCTTGTCAATCAGTTTAATTTTTTCTCTCCTTTGACAGCACTTTCTGGAATGCCCATGTGACTGTAACATTGGATGATCATGTGAGCATTCTATGAAAAAAGGAATGCCTGTCTCAATACTTAATAAAATAAGTTCAACTCTTCCAGAGTTCCTCACAGTTTACTTCAAGGAGATATGAACAGGGGTGAAATCCAGCAGGTTCTCACAGGTTCTGGAGAACCAGTAGCGGAAATTTTGAGTAGTTTGGAGAACCGACAAATACCACCTCTGGCTGGCCCCAGAGTGGGGTGGAAATGCAGTATGTTTTGCAGTATCCTTCTCCTGGAATGGGGTGGGAATGGAGATTTTGCAGTGCCCTTCCCCTGCCACGCCCACCAAGCCACGCCCACCAAGCCACGCCCACAGAACCGGTAATAAAAAAAATTGGATTTCACCACTGGATATGAACCCTTGCAGACTGTGATACTAGCGTTCATTCGCATTGAGAATTTTTAAAAAATGCATATACAATTCCAGCAAGTTCCATAGCAGAATTCTTTCCGTTTCCAAGAAGTATAATATAAAAGCACAAAGATTATCCTTTATCTACTGCTGTATGACAAATGGGCGGCTGGGACTTCAGACACACATTGTATTTTTCAGAGTTCTTTTGAGGAGGCATTTTCATATTTTCGGCGATTAAACTAATGGTTTGTTTTGGAAAAATGAACCAAACTGCATGCCTATAAATTTTCTAAAAGTTTCTAAAAACGTTCTCAAAATTACGATTGATGTTTTTCATTTGGTTCATTCTATCTGTATCTGTAGCTTTAACATCATGAAGAGCTGCTGGGATTCTGATCCTGTGAAGAGGCCAACTTTTAAGCAAATTGTACAACTGATTGAACAGCAGATCTCCGATACCACAAGTCATGTAAGTATTGAGTATTTCAGCCTAAGCTTCCGGATGGAGACTACGGGTGTCAACATTGGGTGTTAGTTGTTCAGAGATCTTGTTTTATGTGGTATTCCATTCATCTCATCAAAAAGATAATCAGATAAATTTCAGATAAAACGAGGACCTGATTTTTGAGAAGGTTGGATTTTGAAAGAGGGGTGGCGACTCAGTTTATCCAGCATCCCTTGTTGCCCGCTGAATTTTTTTGTGGGGGGAGAGGTTGAGTTTGAAGCATGGCTTTCAGAGGTGGGTTCCTGCCGGTTCAGACCGGTTCTGTAGAACCGGTAGCTGGAATTTCCCCCCGCTCGCCGAACCGGCAGCGATGGCCAGCTGGACATGCCCCTGAACCGGCTCTCTCGGCAGCGCCGTAGGTGCCGCCATCTTGTTTTTTACTTCTGTGCATGTGCAGAAGCTCAGAAGCTGGGTTTTCGGCACTGCGCATGCGCGCATGTGCCCACGCAGCGCGGGAGGAAGCGAACCGGCAGCGAGGTAAGTTAGAACCCACCCCTGATGGCTTTAGCAAGGCTTTAAAACAGCACTAAATGGTGAGTTTGGAGAATTGGAAAATGGATCCACTCTCTCTCTCTCCAGCTATACCAGACATAGTAAAGGAGAAGGGTACAGTACAGGTAGTCCTCGACTTACAACTACAATTGACCCCAAAATTTCTGTTGTTAAGTGAGACCAGTGAGTTTTGCCCCATTTTACAACCTTTCTTGCCACAGTTGTTAAGAGAATCACTGCAGTTGGTAAGTTAGTCACCTGGTTGTTAAGTGAATCTGGCTTCCCCATTGACTTTGCTTGTCAGGAGGTCGCAAAAGGGGATCACATGACCTTGGGACACAGCAACGGTCATAAGTATGAACCAGTTGCCCAGCAACTGAATTTTGATCACAGGATCACGGGGATGCTTCAAAGGTTGTAAGTGTGAAAAACGGTCATAAGTCACTTTTCCCAGTGCCATTGTAACTTTAAACGGTCACAAAATGAACTGTTGTAAGTCCAGGACTACCTGTATAAGTGTCAAAACACACTACCTCCCCCAGCCTTGTTTAAAGAGCTATTCAGCAGACATATGAAGTTGGTGAGCTTTGACAAAAAATGTTCTCCTGTCTCTTTGTTGACTTATGCAATAAAGTGGAACAGTGGGTTAACTGCCTGTCAGAACCAAAACTCACACCTGTCCTAACCTCAGCACATTCTTGTGTTTTTTGGGATTTAGTTTCCTGCCAGTTGTGACCTTCAAGAAGGGATGAAGCGTGTGAAGCCCAGAGGGCTTAATCTATTCCTTTGCTATTTACCTAATCTGCCTACTCCAAATGAGGATACTTACTACCTTTTGGCACCAAACCAAAAAAGGAGCAGGATAAGAATTGGCAACGGGGCAGCAAATTTTATTATAATATACCGTAGTTCCCCTGCCAATTTAACACTTTAACTGAACTCAGTTAAAAAGCAGTTCACACTTTTAATTGAACTCCGTGAAAAAAAACGCTGCATGTTTAGTAAAAGGCAATGCAGGCAGTTCTCGTTTAGCAACCTGTCACAGCTAACCACCTTGATTAAAAAGTCACTTTGTGAGGAATCCTCACCTTTATAACCTTCACAAGTCTGTAAAGCAAAGGGAAGCTGAAGTAAGATTCTAAGCACAGTTGCGGTTTCACTTAGTGACTGTTTCATTTAGCCACTGAGTTGCCAGTCCCAATTTTGGTTTTTAAATGAGGACTATAGCAATAGCACTTAGACTTATATACCGCTTCATAGTGCTTTACAGCCCTCTCTAAGTGGTTTACAGAGTTAGCATATTGCCCCCAACAATCTGGGTCCTCATTTTACCCACCTCGGAAGGATGGAAGGCTGAGTCAACTTTGAGCTGGTGAGACTACCTGTAAGCATATACTACTCTACTAGCAAAGACTTGGAAAAACCAACAAAACTCTCACAGACCACTTTGCATTCAAACAGTTCCTCTCCAAGTAGACTTATTTATTTATTTTTGCATTACAGTATAAATGGTGCACAACTAATCAACTGTAGAGTTTAAACCTTAGTTTGCAACCCTTGGGGTACTGTTTGTCATTGTTCTGTCTTAGGAAATTGGAGACAGTGTGTGTAGTCTTTCAACTGTCAGCAAGTCAAGGAAGGGAAATGAGACAAACCATCATTGTTGCTTAACACAAACTAGCAGTTCCTATTCCAAAGCCACACCGTAATCCCAAGTGACACACCACACTCCCAGTATGACTATGTAGTAATGGTAGATGCTGGAATCAATTTTCAGCCAAATTTCAATAAGCTGCATAGAACTTTACAAATTAAAAAGTGGAATTAAAAATTGAATAATTTACGCAAAGTTCCAGCAAAACAACTGTGTACCTACAATTCTAGGCTTTTATCCCCTAGTGTAGTTTCAACGCAGTGTGGGTCACATAATAATGAAATGCTTGGTTGTTCTATTTGAACTTCCTTCATTGCCATCTTCAGTCACACACACACACAAAAAGCAATTGTTTAATGCACAACACAAATAATAGTACAGAACAATGCATGATTTCTGCAATAAACTAGTCATCAAGGAAGTTAAACGTAATGGTTAATTTCCCTATGGACTGATCATATCATTAAAAGAGCCGAGGTGGCGCAGTGGTTAGAGTGCAGCACTGCAGGCTACTTCAGCTGACTGCTAGCTGCAGTTCGGCGGTTCAAATCTCACCGGCTCAAGGTTGACTCAGCCTTCCATCCTTCTGAGGTGGGTAAAATGAGGACCCAGATTGTTGGGGGCAATATGCTGACTCTGTAAACTGCTTAGAGAGGGCTGGAAAGCACTATGAAGCGGTATATAAGTCTAACTGCTATTAATCCCTCTGCTTGTTTTTTTTTTTTTTAGTTGCCCAAGGAATTCGGTATTCTAATCCTTTTGAAATTAGTTGTTTCCACTTAAATTGTTTTCTGGATATTCCTTTTGTGCTTATTGTCTTCAAAGGCTAGGAATGTCATGGCTTTCCCAGTGCAGTAGCACTTTATGTGTTCAGTTACTATATCCCCCCCCCCAAATACATTGGGGTCTTACTGCATTTTGATAGTCTACTAACCTAGTCTTGATCATATTTCTTTTAATCCTTTCCGTAAATATTTTGCAGTTGTTTATGGCAGATTTGATGTGAGGAATAGAATAGAATAGAATAGAATAGAATAGAATAGAATAGAATAGAATAGAATAGAATAGAATAGAATAGAATAGAATAGAATAGAATAGAATAGAATAGAATAGAATAGAATAGAATTCTTTATTGGCCAAGTGTGATTGGACGCACAAGGAATTTGTCTTTGTTTTAGTATATTGACTAGATGTTTTGCCACTTGGTGGATTGTTCCAGTGAAACTGACAATTGACTGCAGACTTCTGGCTTGTCAATATTTGGCAGGTCATAGGGACTTAATCATCCATGATTCGTTCTGACTTTTCCAAATCAATTTTGTCTGTGAACAACTTTACTTCAGTCTTGGTGACTGAATTTTTGGTGATGGCTTGAATGTCCCATCCAATCTGCATTGAGATGCATGCTACTGGTCCCATCTGTGAGGGAACTGTACTTGGGGCCCAGAAGGTGGTCCTTCTCTGCTGTGGAGTCCATTTTATGAAAAATTCTCCTCACCCTCTAAGTGAGATCATTTCTGTCCCTACTGATTTTCTAGAAGTCTCTCAAAATCTGGCTATGTCATCCGGCCTAGAAGGTCGTTGATATCTTGAGGTGGGCTCCCTTGCTGATCTAAACTCTTGCATGGTTGGGTTTTTGTTTAGCTTTTTAATAGGACTGTTTCCGACATGTTCTTTTTTAAAATATTTTTTCATTATATACCACCCAGAGTGACTTCTTGAGAAATGGGCGGCCATATAAATTTAATAAATACATACATTTTTGATGGAACCGATACTAAATTGTCCATATTGGCGTCATACTCTGATTTACCAAGGATTATTTTTGCTCCTGTTTTTTCTGATGCTGGTAGGATTATATTCTCTTTTGAAGGCACAGATTTCAGCTGGGTTCAGCTGTTTTGTTTTGTCTTGATGCATCTGCGATTTTTCACATTTCACATTTGAAAGTCTTCTCTTTGTTCATCAGGGAAGGAAGTGTGAAAGCTGAGTGTTAAAACAAGTAGAATCCCTTTGAAAGCATGTGGGTATTTTGCTTCCATCGTGACTATTTTGTTTGGGTTCAGTGTTAACAGTTCCTTTTGGTGTCGATGTTTCACATGGCTTTTTTAACGTGACTGAAAATGGCCAGTGAAGTAGATTCCAATCAGTGTATAGGCTGATGGGTCCCAAACCGCTGGTCTGTGGCCAGCGGTGAAATCTACTTACCTTCCCTACCAGTTCGGAAGTGCTCACTCTGTGCGCACTTGCTTTTTTGCCCGCGTTCCGCTCACACACGGGCTTTTTCACCCTCTGTGCATGCGCAGAACGCTTTGCGCATGCACAGAGGGTAAAAAACAACAAAATGCCGGCGTTCAGGTGGGTGGGTGGAGCCTCGCGCTGCCATCGCTACCGGTTCTCTGAACTACCGGCAGGCGGTGCTACCAGTACGCCTGGACTAGGCCGAACCAGGAGCATTTCACCCCTGTCTGTGGCCCAGTGCCGGGCTATGGCCCATTTGGAACTGGGCCGCACAAGTGACGGGCAAGCACACAAAGCTACATTTGTGCTAGCAGTGCATGAGAAGGCGACACCATCCCCTCTTCGCCCCTCCGCCATTGTCAGTCCACAGAGCTGAAAAGGTTGGGGACCGTTGGTATAGGCCACATCTAGACCAATAGCATTTCTATAATTACTTACTTGGGAATGAGAAAGACTACTGCAAGTCACTAAGATTTTATTTCTACAGATAGTCCTCGACTTACAACTGTTCGTTTAGTGACTGTTCAAAGTTACAATGTCATTGAAAAAAAGGGACTCATTGTTCTGTCCCAGCTGCCGAACCGAGAAAAACAACACAAGCAACGTACAAACAAACCTTGTTTAATACTCTTTAAACTACTAATGCTCTCATAGCAATCGTGTTTGTTAAAGTCCATGAAATCATAAAGAAGTCCTTTCGGTGCACCAACTGTTAATTAACGTCTTAACAGTTGGCAAGAGTCCATGCACAAAGAATCAAAGAAGTCCAACAAATTAGGCTAACTGATAATAGCCACTAGAACTTACTGAAGTTGGCAGAAAGCCCAGACCTATGAACAGGAAAAGTAATGCCGATTGGAATCAAGAGCAGGACAGGCCTTCCTCCTCTTCTTCCTAGTCACTGATGGGAGCTTCTGGATGTTCTGAAGGCCCTGGCTGACTCTCTGCCTCTGGCACCGAGTCCCCACCAACCTCCTCACTGTCCGACTCAGGTACCAGCTGCACAGGCCGCTGGCGCATCACCACAACAGCCTCTTCGCTGTCGGAGTCCGCAACCAGCTGCACGGGTCACTGGCGGGCCACAACACTCATGACTGTTTTTCACACTTACGACCGTTGCAGCATCCCTATGGTCACATGATCAAAATTCAGCTGCTTGGCAACTGGTTCATATTTATGTCCTGGGGTCACGTGATCAGCTTTTGCGACCTTCTGACAAGCAAAGTCAACGGCAAATCCAGATTCACTTAACAGCTGTGTCATTAATTTAACAAATGCAATGATTCCCTCAACAACTGCGGCAAGAAAGTTTGTAAAATGGGGCAAACACATCAATTTGGGGCTCAATTGTGGTCGTAACTCGAGGACTACCTGTATTCCCTGTTGTCTGTAACATTGCTGGTACTTTTTAAGGAATTTGACACAGCCCACTTAGGGGAATCCTCAATTTACCCTGTTTCTCACTGTCCTGGTCATATCAGCTTTGTTTCCAATATGTGCTTTGATTCCATTCCATTTGATTCCATTCCATTCCATTCAACTCCACTCCACTCCACTCCACCCATCAATATCTATCCATGTCTGTCTGTCTGTCTGTCTGTCTGTCTGTCTGTCCGTCCCTCCATCCATCCATCCATCTATCTATCTATCTATCTATCTATCTATCTATCTATCTATCTATCTATCTATCTATCTATCTATCTATCTATCTATCTATCTATCTATCTATCTATCTATCTATCTATCTATCTATCTATCTATCATCTATTTATGAATCAGTCAATCAAATTTGTACACCCCTCCATCTCAGCTAAGTGGTTTACAAACAAGATAATATACAGAATATAAAATCACAAGTAAAAATGTGGTTAAAAACAAGGTTAAAATTTACAAGGCAAAAATAAAAATCAAAGTTAAACAAGTGCTTAACTGCTTTTTTTTTTTTTACTTAATCAGTTTCGATGCCTACATTGCCTTCATTATTCAGGATTTTTCTTTTTCTCCAAACAACTTTTAGCTGCAGGTGGTCATTACTTAACCACTTCTTCACCAACCTTTTATTTATTTATTTATTTTATTTATTTTAGCAAAATTTGTATGCCGCCCAACTCCCGAAGGACTCTGGGCGGCTCACAGTAAATAAAAAAAGACCGCAATAGGCTTAAAACAGTGCTGAGGAAGTAGTACTTAATGACTGATCTTCAAAGTTCAGGCCACGGTACCATTTCTCTGGTCACATGATCCCAATCCAGACATTGAAATCTAAACAGGTGTATTTAAAGGTGAATACAAAACTGTTCCTTTAATATCTGCAGCTCTGAGCATCTCTCTCTCTCTCCTCCCTCTCTCTCACTCTGTATATCTCTTATGTAATTGATGCTTGTATTAAACACTATTAATTTTATAGATGGAAACTGTACTTCTCTCAAAACTAAGAGAACACATCCTTAAAGTAAAATCATTAACTCTGTAAAAAAAACCAAACAATGTTGAGTTTATCACAGTCAGAATGAATCAACATCACTTATTGATTAGCATTGCATACATCCATCGAAATGAAAATATGTCTGTCCTGTTGATTGCCTCTCACAATATGGTAATTGAAATCTCCATAAAATGTAGATATGAAGCAAAAAAAATCATAAACAGAATCAATATTCCGAGCAAGCAAAAAGCAGTCACTAAAATTACAGTGGCTTGAGTTTTTATAATACACTTTTATCAGATTGTTGAAACCTAGATGGCATTAGCTTTTGCGGATAAGATGCAAAAAAATTGTATAGGTTGTTTGGTGTTGTGTCTAAGAGACTGATTCTAATTTCTATCTTTTCCAGATTTACTCAAATGTTTCAAACGGCATTTGTAGTCAAGGAAATGCCACAGATCACTCCATAAGAATTAACTCGGTGGGTAGCAGTGCTTCGTCTACTCAGCCCTTACTCACACACGAGGATGTTTGAAAATAGACTCAACCCATCTTGCTGGAGAATGTACTGTTTCAAAATGACAATCTGTCGCTCTAATGGTAGTAGAAGTACTGCAGGAGTTGGTTGCTCTGTGTTGCTTTCTTTTTAATCACATACAAAATTAGACTGCCCATGACAGCCACACCATTGTTAACACTGCTTGCTAGGATTTGTATAATTGCTATGTTATAGGCAATGGTAATGTAGAATCAGATTTGGGAGTGGGAAATGGTTTCAAAAATGTATGGGTGGTTGTTGTTGTTGTTTTAAAAAGAGCATCATACGAAAGGCATCAGAATACCTGAATCCAAAATGTTGATGTGTCGAGTGTGGAAGAGGAAATATTTGAGCAATTTCCATTATTTCCCAAATCTTAAAAGGGTTAGAAGCGAAAGCAAAACAAAAAAACTGACATTCCAAATCCAAGAACAAGGAGGTAACACTTGGTTGAGAAATAAATCTCGAATGAGCATCACACAGAACTTATTTCTAGTAGAAAGTTGAGGAACTTATGGCTGTGAAGCAAGCCCGTAGTCATGGATGTTAAAATTGTAACTTTTTGGAGAACCACAGATTCCCTAGCTTTGAGTTACTGCCAGTTCCACCTTGCTAGTTCAGTATTTCCAAATGTTTCACTCTAGGCCAGTTGCTCAACCTTGGCAATTTTAAGAGGTGTGGACTCAGCCCTCAGAATTCGCCAGCCAGCTTGCTGTCTGTCTGAGGAATTCTGGGAGTTGAAATCCATACCTCTCAAAGTTGCCAAGGTTGAAGAAAAACCGCTTAAGCAGAAAATATATAACATGAGAGGGACAAAAAATAATTTACCTGCCTCGTTTCTTCTACAGGGTTCATATTCCAACAGATGTATTTTTTGTACCGTTTTCTCGTTGCTTTTTTGGGCTGCTCTATCTGGCCTGCAACTATCAGATGAACCACTAGGTGTGAGGAGAGAGTTTTAAGAGTTTTTTCCATGTCTCTTTGCTGCCATTTAGTGGTGGTTCAGAATTTCAGCTCAGATACGGTAGTCCTGATGGTTTCCCGCAGCATATATTGGGAAGGGGGAAAAAAACAGACTGTCATATGATGGTTTCCATATTAACAAAGTATCTTCATTTGTAAGAGAGTGTAAAAAATGTAACATCAAATATGGTGGATTTCCCAGTCTGGTGAAGACACATGTCAACTTGTGTTTCAAAACAAGTAAACTCATATATTCTTTGTGTAGCTCCTGTAGATTGAGTGAAAAGATGGCTCATTTGTTCAATTTGTGTATATGTGTGACAGCGTATATTTAAACCAGTCAAATATATTTGATAAACTCCACAAATTTTATCAGGAGTGCATTTTCCTATACTTTGAAAAATTATTAGAGGTAAACCATTTCTTAGTTACATCTGGGAACATCTTACTGTGTTACTGTGTATTTGGGTATGTCAACGTTGAGAAAAATAACTAATAACATGTTAAAATCAGAGTATTGGCAGGTAAACAGCAGCTATGTGTACCCATTGGTATTTTTTTTTTCTGAAAGTGCATCTTTCTCTTAAATGCACAACATCCAGGGAAAGACTTGAGAATAAATCTCCTAACAAATTCTAAAGTACTGATTTATTTCGAATGCACTAGGCCTTTCACATCCTGTTATTTACATTTACCGTATTTTTACATTTACATATATTTCTGATGAAAGCAATTATTTGCCCTATTGCAATGTTATTAAATACTTCTCCAAATGCAAGATAATTAAAATGCACTCCTAATGCCCTCCTCGGCTTAAATGCCATTAGCCTTTGCTCTGTAATCTGATCTATAATTTAGTATTCTTCTATGTTGTTTAGGGTTAAAGCTACCAACGTGGGCCAGACAGTTTTATAGACGCTTTCACTGGAGATGTTATACTGTTGCACCTTTCCACATTTTGCCAGGGTTTGGGGGGAATGGCTTAGTCCAAGCTCCCTAAGTGCAGAGGATTCCCATTCTCTTCTGTGAAGGGAATAGACTTCACACGAGTAGTAGGTTCTCCTTGCAACATGCAGAAGACCTTCGTATTCTGATCAAGGGGAAGGTTCTGCAAAGTATTTGTGTGTACATCAAAACCTTACCTGCTCAGTGGAGCCATTGGACCAACTGTTCCAGCTGAGGGGGCTAGGAGAGCTAAAGGTCTACCTTACCTAGATGGCACCATTGGAGAAGCCTGTCGTTTCCAATGGTGCCATCTAGGCCTGTTTTCACATTCAGTACACATAAAAGGCATAACGGCTGACACTTTCCAATCTGTACAAGAGTGTATGAAAGAGACCATCCTCCTTAATGTAACTCAGCACTGGTAGACTTGGAAATGTAGGATTGGAAACCTTGCAAAATAGATTCCCAGTTGCATGGAAGAATCTACCTATTCCCTCAGTGAACCACCACAGCCCAGGTTTCTTCATCCATGCTCCTCACTCCGTGGGGCTAGAGAATGGGACTGCAGATGGAATTCTGCTGTCTTACTTCTCTGATTTTCGTCCATTCGGCCAGATCTGAAGGGGGGAACCCTACGCAATTTGAATAGGATACAGTCCTATCTTGAGATTCCCAAATTACAATAGAGAGCAAAATTCACGTTTATTCAAGATGTGAATGCATCTTTCCTTACAGTCCTCCCAGAAGTCAGAAAGTCTAGGAGCAGAACCATCTTTTTACCCAGATATAATCATCACACGTAAAAGCAAATCTCTCGGGAGAGGTAGCATTTTAGTTGAATGTGTAGGAGATAGAGAGGGGATTGGAGAGTTTGATGTATATTTCTGTACAGAAGGTGAAAACAGGGCTTGAGTCATATACTTTTACCTTCCTAAAGCTTTTAAAGCTACCAGAAAAACACTCTTTGGCTTTTATAGCGATTATTCAGAAAATTGTAATAATTATAGGCACAGCGGTACTTCATTGGCACTAGGATGATTTATTTTATATTTTCTTTTTAAGAGTCTCAGAAGCTATATTTTTATAATTTTGTTTTTGTTCAAATGTAGTTTATGCAGCAGCTTGAGATTTTTAAATTTGTTTTGTTCGGTTGTGTTCTCATGTCAATGCTAAACTGTAGCAATAAAGTCTTCTCAACTCTTAGGTTTTTGAGTTAAAAATATTTTTATATAAATATAGATATATATAAATATAAATATATGCACAGTGCCTGTATGTATAAATACATGGATGTTTGAAAGTTGTATTGTTGAAAAGTTTAAATAAAGGTGTAAATAAGATATATCCATTGACAAGTTCTGTGAGATATTTTAATATACATCGAATCCAAGCTACAGATTCTGCACAAATAAAATAAAATAAAATAAAATAAAATAAATAAGGGAATCTCATCAACAGCCACTTATTGGCACAGATTGTGGTAACTTACAAGTTTCATGGTAACCTTCAGTTCTTTCAGAGTGTCTGTGGGGAAGGGCTGAGGTCGACATATACCTGCCTTGAATTGTGCATATAGATACTGTAACATACAAATAATTCACAAATGACATGAATTATGCAATTTGTGGGATGTGTAACAACACCAGGTGATGACCTAATGTTTCTACCAAACACTTGTAATGTGCCATAGGTTCACCGTCAGGGGTATAGGGTCTCCTGCTTGAGCAGGGGGCTGGACTGGAAGACCTCCAAGGTCCTTTCCAGCTCTATTCTGATTGACTGATTGACAATTATGTCAGAAGAACTATATGCTTCAGAGGTATCTCTCACCTTAGAGGACTTAATAATTTCTTTACTAAATAATATATCAATAATAATCAAAGGAATGTTAGGCTTCACTAAAATGTATGTGCAAGAATATAGGAAAGTGTGGAATAATATATGCTTATATATACTAATGACACTGCCAACACTTAGCACAGCCAAACTTCACAATGGGAATCTTGTTTTTCTACATAGCGCATACAAGGCCTACCAGAAGCTTGCGTATATATAATAATAAACCTTGGGTTCACAGCTAAGTTCAAGCAACTACATCATGCCAACGAAGAGGTCTACAGGAAAGTAGACAGGATTTTGTACAATCAGGGCAGAAATCAGTGGTGGTATTCAGCCCGTTCTCTCTGGATCGCGCGAACCGGTAGCAGCGACTGCGGGAGGCTCCGCCCACCCGCCCCGACGTAATGCGCGAGCACTGCTCATGCGTAGAAGGCCGTGCGCATGCGCAGATGAGGCGCGTGCGAGCGGAGCGAATGCGCACGCTCACATTTGTGAACCGGTAGGGAAGGTAAGTGAATCCCACCTCTGGCAGGGAGATCAGGGTAGCAAAGAGAAATTACTTTGAAAAGCTGAGGAATCCGTTCTCCGCTAATGAACCAGCAAATGTGTGGAGAAGCCTGAAGAACATTGGCTACAGCAGACCGACCTCCCTTACTGAAGAGAATCATCAAATGGCAGATGACAATGTTTTCTACTGTAGGTTTGAGAGGAGAACCACTATCATCTGCTGCTACCTTCCCCATCTCAGATACAACAATAGTAGTTAAGTTTCCTACACCTATCTCCCATCTTTCTGGGTGAGCACCCCCCCCCTCCACCTCTGGGGATCCTAGAAAAAAATGTGTGAGGCCTGTTCCAGGGGTTTCAAGTAATGCTCCAGATGAAGAAGATTGGAAAAGCACCAGGCCCAGATGGAGTGACTCCTTCTTGCTTGAAAGCCTGTGCTGATCAACTGGCCCTCATCGTTAATAAAGCACTGGAGATGTGCTATGTCTCTTCTTGCTTCAAACATTCTACCATCGACTCCATTCCCAAGAAACCCTCCATCAGGGAGGCTGTAGCATATTCTGCCTTTTTTCACATCTACCTTCCTGACCGTAGTGTCATCTGACACATCTGTAGGGAATGTCCATGTCAGAGAAGGCTCTTTTCCACATTCCTACCTAGATGGGAGGCTCTGGTGCCTTGGCCAAGTCTAGAGAAGGGCAGGTACTAGGGGAAGTGCCATTCTCAGAAATCATAAGAGAACAAGTCTTCATAAAAGGTCACCATGAAATATTTTTTCATGACTACCGGTAGAATAATACAAGTGAGACAGATTGGCATAATGATTAAGGCACTAAGCTAGGAAACCAGATGTCTGTGAGTACTAGTTGTGCCCTTGGGTAGGAAGCCATGTGATTGACTTGGGGCCAGTCACTCTCAGCCAGAGGTGGTATTCAGCCGGTTCATACCGGTTCAGGCGAACCGGTAGTAGCGACCTGCATCTGCCCTAGCGCTATGCCGTCCTATGTAGCCACATTTTCAATCCGCGCGCATGCGTGCAAGCCGTGCGTGTGAGCAAAGCGCATGGGCGGAAGGCCACACACATGCACGGAAGGTGCGTGCATGACCGAAGCGAGCATGCGCGCGCTGGGCAAACCGCTAGGAAAATTATGAGAATCCCACCTCTGCTCTCAGCCCTAGGACAATGGCAAACTACTTCTGGAAAAAAAAAAAAACCTGCCAAGAAAACTGCAGGGACTTACTTCTCCAGTCCATCTCCGGTATTCAACAGTCACTTGGTTTAAAAAAAAATGACAAAAAAAGAGATGAAAGATGAGAAAAAGGTCCTCTCTAGATCTTTCTGGGAGCAAATGTGGATATTTCACTGCCACGGAGCCATGGTACAATAAAAGGTACAATGAAGTCCAACTAATGCTAAGACACATCCAGTTGTATGGCTTTCCAAAACCAGAGCAGATTTTCGTAGGCATAGCAGGAAGAATGACACATTGGCAGCAGTTCAGGCAGCTCCAACATTGAAATTTCGACTCGCGATTTTATGAGCGGCAAGTTCTTCATCGCAGATGTTACGCATTGCTGTGATAAGCTCTGAAAACAAAATGTAATAAATCTGGCTCCAAATGATTCACAAAGCTAATGAGTTGCTGTTGTCTGCTGCAAATTGCGTTTGGCGTTCTGTAACCAACATACTGGGGTTCCATGGGGGTTCACATATCTAGTTCCTAACAAGTTGTTGTTTTTAATAATAATAATAATAATAATAATAATAATAATAATAATAACTTAAGGAAACTTGGCTTAATTGCACATAAATAGAAACGGTGTGGTGGATAGGTTTTTTTCTCTGTTAAATCACCTGGTATACCCAAATATGGGAGAAAGCATACTGCTTCCTTTTTGCCTTTCGGCCCCTCCAGGGGCCATCCAGACAGTCAATTACAAACGACAGTCCGTTTCTATATGTTATATTTTTTTACATAAATAAAGGGAGACTAGTATAGATCTATTTCAAGCTATTTAGCTCTCATCAGCCAGCCACACCCTTATGGGATTAGAACCCGGGCCCCTTGCCTAACAAGGCAAGTGATTAAACCTATGAGCCACAGGATTCTTCTCCCTATCTACATGTTCCAGGGACAAGGATATATATATGTTTTTTTCTCTGTTAAATCACCTGGTATACCCAAATATGGGAGAAAGCATACTGCTTCCTTTTTGCCTTTCGGCCCCTCCAGGGGCCATCCAGACAGTCTAGTCTCCCTTTATTTATGTAAAAAAATATAACATATATATAAAATATATAAGGAGAGGGTTTAAAGATGAAAAGAGAGGGGAGAGGGTTTAAAGATGAAAAGTGTCGGACGCAGTATTTCGGACACAATATAGAACTGGAAGATTGGGAAAAAAATTTGGAACAAAAACTACAGAATTACTAAATCAGTGGCCTACAAGGAAAATCAATATAAAATGTTCTATCGTTGGCATTTGGCGCCCGCTAGATTGGCTAAGATGTACTCAAACTTAAACCCAAAATGCTGGAAATGCAAACAGGGACAAGGTACCTTCTTTCATTCATGGTGGTTATGCCCCGAAGCGAAAAGGTATTGTTTATGGATTTTACTGTTAATACTTTTTAATTCATTTCAGTGAGATGTATAGGCCTACAAAATGGGAAAGGGTAGCATAGTTAAACATTTTAAAATATGTATTTTCCCTTATGTTTCATTCATGGTGGTTATGCCCCGAAGTGAAAAGGTATTGGAAGAATATACAGGATTGGCTGCAAGACATAATCAAATGTCAAATAGAATTTGAACCCGAACTTTTCCTCTTGGGGATAATTAGGGCGAAGTACAACAGAAAAGCAAAGTACTTGATGTTACACATAATAACAGCTGCAAGGATTGCCTTTGCGCAATATTGGAAAAGAGACAGTAGCCCACCAGAGGGTCTAGTGATTCAAAAAATATTCGAATGTGCAGAGATGGATAAACTCACATTAGAATTAAAGGATAAAAATAATTCAGAATACTATGCGGTATGGGACGATTGGTATGTATGGATAGACAATAGAAATAGGAACTATAAATGTACATAGAGTTAGACAGATTGTAAATAGAAGGTATTTAATGTACTGATTATTGATTTCCATTGTATGTATAATGTCACAGACTTGTTGATTATGTGATAGAGTTGTGTAAAGAAAAATTGTGTTATAAAAATAAATATATATAAAAAAATAAAGATGAGAAGTGTAATGACATAAAAAAGTTAAATTTCATTGATATGAAGCAACAGATCTGCAAACACCTAGAAGCAAACATAAAGCATATAAAGAATGATTACAGGAATTGGGTATGTCTAGTCTAGTGAAAAGAAGGACTAGGGGTGACATGATAGCGGTGTTCCAGTATCTCAGGGGCTGCAACAAAGAAGAGAGGGTCAACCTATTCTCCAAAAGCACCAGAAGGCAGGACAAGAAGCAATGGATAGAAACTAATGAAGGAGATAAGCAACCTAGAACTAAGAAGAAATTTCCTAACAGAACAATTAACCATTGGAATGAGTTGCCTTCAGAAGTTGTGGGTGCTGCATCAGTGGAGGTTTTCAAGAAGAGATTGGACAGCTATTTAACAAATTAACAAAGTTGGAAGGGACCTTGTAGGTCATCTAGTCCAACCCTCCACCCAAGCAGGAGACCTTACATCATTTCTGACAAATGGCAGTCCAGTCTCTTCTTGAAAGCTTCTAATGATGAAGTTCCCACAACTTCTGAGGGCAAGCTGTTCCACTGGTTGATTGTTCTCACTGTCAGAAAATGTCTCCTTATTTCCAGGTTGAATCTCTCCTTGATCAGTTGCCATCCATTATTCCTTGTCTGGCCTTTGGGTGCTTTGGAAAATAGCTTGACCCCCTCCTCTCTGTGACAGCTCCTCAAATATTGAAACACTGCTATCATGTCTCCCCTGGTCCTTCTCTTCACTAGACTAGCCATGCCAAGTATTTGCAACCGTTCATTGTATGTTTTATCCCTCAGTCCCCTAATCATTTGGTTGTTCTTCTCTGCACTTTTTCTAGAATCTCAACATCTCAACATTTGTCCAGAATGCCTGTGGCTTGGTTTTTCTATTAGAAGAAATTTTGCCTCATCCTTTTTCTTGACTCCTTCTGGTTCTATAAAAGAAGATCTAATTGGACAGCATTGGAATATTATTTCAATAGTGCAGTTGGAGAGTGGGGGTAAGGAAGGACATAAGAGTTTTGTCAGATTTCCCCTCTTCTTCAATATCAGAACAGCTAATATAGGAAGTGCCAGGTCCCTTTCTTCGCTGTTTGTGAAGATCAGAGGCTAGTACTTAACATTTTTAAGGTGGAAGATGGAAAGATTTCAAAATGGTTTCTATCTTTTTTAAACACCCCAAAACTATAGCATAACCCATATACCCCAATTTGGCCAATATCCCAATACTAGCTGATACCCGTGCTTCGCTACGAAACTATGTGATGGGGCTTGATAAATTGACACTTAAAGCTTGAAAATTAATGAGTAATTAAAAAGGGATTGTATTATTTCGTTAGAGATGGTAAGCTAAGTTTCTGTTACAGATGAAGACATTATTTGCATAGCATAGACTTTAAATTCGCCCCTCAGATGAATTGCTCAGGACCTCCCTGTAAACAACATTCCTGGTTTTGCTCTCTTGCTGGAGGATGACCAGGCTGTCAGGTGAACTGACTCTGTTTGTGGGAAGGGTGGTGGAAAAGGGGGGGGTGGGATCTGTCTCTGCCAACAGCATCCATCAGTATTCATCTGGCTAGTGTGGCTTAACTCAACTGTTCTGTAGTAAAGCTGCTTGCTGCTGTGAAAGCAAAAGCGAAACTGAAACTCCTCTGCTTGTGTTTTGCATTTGGATCAGATTTCTTTTCAGGTGGGGAGGGGGGAGTAGAACTCCTTAGCATCAGATCTTGTTAATATTAATATAAGAAATACTCATGCTGCGATGGTCGTTTTGAAAAATCCTTTCTTAGTGAGCACCTAGAAGCCAAGAGGAACATACGTGGCAAATTTCACGTTTGTAGGCTTTACGGTTATGGAGATTTCGTGATTAATGTGTGAGTGGTTTTCGCTTTTATATATAGAGATATAGGGACTTCAACTCTGGAATTTCCCAGCCAACATGGAGAGTGCTGAGAATTCTAGAAGTGGAAGTACATATATGGAGACTATTCAGGTTTTTTTTTAAAAAAAAATGTTGCAAGCTTTAATATATATTTTGAGTGGTTAAAAAAGGAGGAACAAACTCATCCCAAACCAAAAGGGAAAACCTTTGCTCTATCTGTGTGTAGTTCTATCCTCCCACTTTCCTCCTTGATTTCCCCATGTCCAATCTTAACATATGACCACCAAAAAATGTTATTGCCCATCCTTGTGAAGGCGATAGCTCATCTATCTCATGGAGCCAGCATCAAACGACACACATATTTTTATTCACATCTTTGTGCATACAATGCTGCAAAGACTAGAAAATAATAATAATAAACAAAGCCAAAATATGTTGTTGGAGAAGAAAACATAGACCATAGAATAACAGAGTTGGAAGGGATCTTGGAGGTCTTCTAGTCCAACCCCCTGCTCGAACAGGAGACCCTATACCTTTTCAGACAAATGGTTGTCCAGTCTCCTTTTGAAAGCCTCCAGTGATGGAGCACCCACAACTTCTGAAGGCAAGCTATTCCATTGGTTGATTGCTCTCACAGTTAGGAAATTTCTCCTTAATTCCAGCTTGTTTCTCTCCTTGGTTAGTTTCCAACCATTGTTTCTTGTCTTGCCTTTTGGTGCTTTGGAAAATAGTTTGACCCCCTTGTCTTTGTAGGAGCCCCTCAAATCTTGGAACAAGAAAAACAAGAAGCAGATATGGAAACTTTCACTGCAAATCATGTTCACGCTTCTCCATTCCTTCCCTCATAACTCCTTCTTCTCCTGTTGCTTCTGGAATGCATCTTGCTAATGGCTGGCTTTGAAAGGGTTGGTTAATGAGAAGACCATTGGTTATATGGTCAGCCCCCAGCCTCCAGCTGCTTCAAGGGAAAGTCACGGGCACCAGAAAGGGACAGAAAATAGCTTCGGGAGATCAAAGTGCTACAGTTTATAATCATGCACATGACTATCCTATGAGTAGAGGAGCTGTGTTGTTGCTGCAACGGCTGAGAAACTGACATGAAAGAAATAATGATTGCAAGTAATGAAATATTGTTCTTCAGTGCTTTGCTTAACCATCAAACACAGACACAGGTTTGATTTTCCCAATGAAAGGTTCTTGGAGCTTGTCTTTTTTTTTTTTTTTTTTTTTTTTTTTTTTTTTTTTTTGTTTGATTTTTTTTTATTTTTATTGTTTTGTTTTTTTGTCGCAAAGCGTGCGCGCACCCACGAGGTGCGCCCGCACGGCGCGGGAGGAAGTGAACTGGCAGCAAGGTAAGTTAGAACCCACAGCTGTTAGAGATGATGTGTTCTTGTTCTTTGTCTCCTTCTTGGTTTTTTTTTTACTGTCTCCTAGGTGATCAAACCGGTAAGTTCTAGAGGAGATCAACCCTGACTGCTCTTTAGAAGGCCAGATCCTGAAGATGAAACTCAAATACTTTGGCCACCTAAAGAGAAGGAAGGACTCACTGGAGAAGAGCCTAATGCTGGGAAAGATTGAGGGCAAAAGAAGAAGGGGACGGCAGAGAATGAGGTGGCTGGATGGAGTCACTGAAGCAGTCGGCGTGAGCTTAAATGGACTCTGGGGGATGGTAGAGGACAGGAAGGCCTGGAGGAACGTTGTCCATGGGATCGCGATGGATCGGACACGACTTTGCAACTAACAACAACACTTGTATGAACCCTCCTTTCAACTCGTTCTTCTTTCTATTTCAACTTCCTCCCAAAATGCCCTTTCTTAATCACAAGCACCCCAACTCTGGGAAAGGCTTCAATGCTCTCAGGCACAAGTCCTGCATCTATTCACACAGACTGGTCTGGAAATAACCCTGATGACATAGAGCAACCCCCAAAAGAGGGAACCCAAAAGAAATGGCCACAGTGCTTGGATCAGCACATATACTACACTGACATATTATGACAACCTAGATTCCAGGGATAATACAAAAAAGATTCTGAGGCCCTAGAAAGAGTGCAGAGCAGAGCAACAAAAGATGAGCGGCTAAACAAAGAATTGTACAATGAATGGCTAAGGGAACTAGCTATGTTTAGCCTAATAAAGACAAGGTTAGGGGTGACACGATAGCCATCTTTCAACACTTGAAGGCCTGTCATGGGAAAGAGGGCATTGATTCTTCTTCTTTCTTCTTCTTCTTCTTCTTCTTCTTCTTCTTCTTCTTCTTCTTCTTCTTCTTCTTCTTCTTCTTCTTCTTCTTCTTCTTCTTCTCCTTCTCCTCCTCCTCCTCCTCCTCCTCCTCCTCCTCCTCCTCCTCCTCCTCCTCCTCCTCCTCCCCCCCCCCCACTGGCATTGACAAAATCATCATCAATTGCAAAAGGAACTTGTATTTGTAACCACTTACATCCTGTGACAATACCTTTAACACCATCAAACAACATCTACCTATCCCAGGGAAATCTTTCTTGGGAAAGATTTGGTAAGTGGATAAAAATGCCAAATTTAGTCTAAACATCTGGCTGTGTGACCAACCATAATGATGATGATGAAGATGATGATGATGCATCATCATCATCATCATCATCATCATCATCATCATCATCATCATCATCATCATCATCATCATCATCATCATCATCATCATCATCAAAGGAGGTAAAGGTACATGAATACGCTTACACATTTCCCACATTTTGGTGTATTTTAAATGATTTCCTGCTACCAGCAATAATATCTGATCATGTGTGGGGGCCCTTTCTTTTTCAGATCACACCAAATTATGCTCATTAATAATAAAAATCCTTGGTGTCCTGCTGCACAATATCTCTACGGAGTTCATGATTGATTGTTGCCATCATGTTCCTTTTTGTTTGCTGTCCAACATGTGCCTTGGAGCCAATATTTTGTTCCCCTCTGTGTGCTTATTGATTTTTTCCTCCTTCTTTTAATATTTGTTCTGTGATTGTACTTGGTAGTGAAGTCAATTTTAACAGGTGACTGGAAAATAATTATCTGGTGATTATTTTCTGCCTCTCTTCTATAGCGCCCATCCTAATTGCTTTTCTTCTTCTTCTTTTTGCTGCTGTTGCTGTAATAATGGAGTTCTCCCATGCTTCTCATCAGCCTTGTTCAATCAATTAATTCCATTAGCTGGCGGCTCAGTTCTATGAACTGTTGCACTAGCAAATAGGAAAAGTGCAAGAAGTAACTGCAGCTTGGCAACTTCAAAGCTTGGGGGTGTTGTGTTAGAGTCATAAGCCTGTATGGTGTTGGTTTTGCTGGCAACCAATGGAAATAGATGATTGGATCAAGATAACTTTCTATGCCAGCTGGACATACATTTTAGTTTCAAGGTCAAAGGCAATCCAGGACATCAGTGTGATGTAAGAATTAGAAGTCCCATCATCTACACATTCTGAGGAATAAATTAACCCTCTCTTCCCTGTGACAGCCCTTTAAGTATTGGAAGATTGTTATCAGGTCTCCCCTAAGCTTCCTGTTTGTTAGACTAAACATACCTAGATCCCTTAGCTCAGGGATCTCTAACCCCTAGTCCATGGACTGGCACCAGTCTGCGGCATGCCAGCAACCGGGTGCACAAACAAGTGAAGCTCCATCCGTGGTATGCAGGCAGCATGCAAAACCATGCCCCCTCCAGTCTGTGGAAAAATCTTTCTCCATGGAACCAGTCCCTGGTACCCAAAAGGTTGGGGGCCACTGCCTTAGCTGATGAATTGTTCTACCATAACTGTCAGGAAATTTCTCCTTGGTTGGTTCTCTCCTTGGTTAGTTTCCATGCATTGCTATTCATCATACAATTTAGCCTCCAGATCCCTTATCATCTTTGTTGCTCTTCTCTGCCCTCTTTCTAGGCTCTCAGCATCTTTTTTGTTTTGTAGCGATGACAACTGGGCAAAGTATTCCAAATGTGGTGCTGTAAAGAGCAATAACATCACTTCTCCATGATCTTGATGCAGCCTGGGACTGGGTTGGCTTTTGGGCAGCTGTGGCATCGTGCTGACTCATACTTAAGTGGCGGTCTACCAGGATACCTAGATCCCTCTCACCTTCAGTACTGTTGTGCCAAATATTAGCTGTCCTGTACCTGTGCATCTGGTTTTTCCTGCCTAAGTTCAGGACCTTACTTTTCTCACCATTGAATTGCATCTTCTTAAATAGGGCTTAATCTATAGGATATGCTCAACTCTGTCAATATCCTTCTGAATATTGAGTGTTAGCAATTCCTTTGCGTTACCCAAAATTTGATGAACGTCCTTCAATCCTCTCATCTAAATTATTTATGAAGATGTTGAGGAACACTGGGCAAAATATTTTGCAAGAATCTTGCAAGACTGAAGTATACGCAGTACAAAATAAAAATTTCCCACTGTCACTTTTAACAGCCCGAACAACTAGAGTGGGTCTTTCCTAAGTTTCTTTCTCTGACTGGTAAGCCACTGGGGGCTCCTCCCTCTCTTGCCTGATCATTCCCTACGCCAGGATTCCCCAACCAACTTACTTCCTCCCTTCCTCCTTCCTTCCTTCCTTCCTTCCTTCCTCCCTTCTTTCCTTCCTTCCTCCT
>QLTV01000774.1:2187277-2208385 GCA_003457575.1 Thermophis baileyi | reverse complement strand
CGCGGGTTTGAAAGATGGGTCAAAGAGGCCATCTATGTCAAGAGTGAACAGCCCTCTCCACAGAGGGGGAGGGATGCAACACCACTCTATCTCCAGTCTACAACACAGCTCCTTTCAGCAGTTCCAAGAAGGCTCCACACCCATTTGCACCACTCAGGTGACCCTGAGGACACAGATGAACCTCCAGGTGGCCTCAACGACTCTCTAAAAGGATGCAAATGACCAGCTGTCTGCAAGGAGTATAAATCCTTCCATTCCCCACCATCCAGTCAGAGCTGAAGAAGCTTCTTGGATGAGAAGTGAAACGTCTTCACAAAGAAAAACCAAAAAGTCCAGTTGCCTCTTGAAAAAGCACCTTTGGGACAACCATGACCTGGATAATTGAGAATCTCCATAGACACTCCTTGTCTTTAGCATTATTTGTTTCCCATCCTACATTCTGTGGTGTTTGTTGATCTAGTGCCCATCCCGATTTGATTCATTCTCCCATTCCTCATGACTGGTCTAATCTGAACCTGTTTAGCATGTTCAGAAATGAAAAGCAATTTGAATAATAAACCAAATACTGTATATTCACATTTTCCAACCATGGGAAGAAGATCACCAGTTTGAATTTGTCTGGGAAACGTCAGGAATGTAAATTCTAGCCTTTCATGATTTAATTGTGTAATTGCTTTATTAATATATGAGGTTATTGAGTTAATGGGCAGATGACTATGTATGCCCACTTCAGGGCAACAAAATCAAAACCCAACCAAACCACAGACTTTGATCTTTGAAGAACACAAGCTGTACACATGGTTGAGCATTGGGGTGTCTTAAGTATCATCTTCAAAGGGCACCTTTAATGCACATAAATTTTCACACGCATTGTGGCTTTCTGCCCAAGTTTTACTTCATGATTTAATGGTAATCAGTTTCATAATGTTGCCAACCAGCCAGCTTAATTCTGTGGGGTGGGGGGGAGGATAATAATAAGGTTTGGGTCAAATACAATTAAATCATGCTTTGAAGTGGTTACAGAAAGCCACACAAGTGCTTTTATGCTGCTTCTTAACATAAATTTTTATTACAATAGACAACATGGCTCTTTCAGTTCCAAAGCTTTTGAGAATCTAAATTTGTGTTTTTCTTAGAAGAAACCTTACAGCTGAAGAACTCTGTGTTGAGCTCCTGCAAACATTATCCATTGATTCAATGACACAGATAATGTTTTTGCATCAGGAATGAGCCGAACTTCCAAACTTCCAATATATCATGCAGCATCACCTATATCCGTGATGGCAAACCTATGGCACGTGTGCCACAAGTGGCACACAGAGCCATATCAGTGGGCACACGAGCTCAGTTCTGGCGCACATGCACGCGTTGGCCAGCTGATTTTCGGGCCTTCTGGGCCCACTGGGAGTCGGGAAACAGGCTGTTTCCAGTCTCCGGACGGGGTGGGGAAGGCCCGTTTTTTGCTCTCCCCAAGCTCCAGAGCCTTTCTAGGAGCCTGGGGAGGGTGAAAACGGCCTTCCCCACCCCCTGGAGGTCCTCCGGAGCCAGAAACGTTCTGTTTGCCGACTTCCAGTTGGACCGGAAGTCCCATTTTTTTGCTCTCCCCAGGCTTCAGAGCCTTTCTCGGAGCCTGGGGAGGGCGAAAACGGCCTTCCCCACCCCCCCAGAGGCCCTCCGGAGGCCAGAAACAGTTGGGACCTCCGGGGGGGTGGGGAAGGCCATTTTCGTCCTCCCCAGGCTCCTAGCAAGGCTCTGGAGCTTGGGGAGAGCAAAAAAATGGGCCTTCCCCATCCCCTCCGGAGGCTGGAAACAGCCTGTTTCCCGACTCCCAGTGGGCCCAAAAATCAGCTGGCCGGCACGCGCATGTGCGCTGGACCTGAGCTCGTGTGCCCACTGACTTGTGGCAGGCGTGCCATAGGTTCGCCATCACGGGTATAGACTGTTTCGCTTGTGCAGGAAATTGGATTAGATGACCTCTAAGGTCCCTTCCAACGCTGGTATTCTGTTATTGGGCATGTCTAGTTTAATGAAAAGACGGACGAGGGGGGGGATTGCATGCCCACAACCATAATTCCATGCGCCCCCCGCGCATGCGTGTGTGACACCCCCCCCCCCGCTCCCGGCACGCGATGGCACACCCGTTTTTCACTCTCCCCAGGCTTCAGAGCCTTTCTAGGAGCCTGGGGAGGGTGAAAACGGCCTTCCCCACCCCCCCGGAGACCCTCCGGAGGCAGAAAATGGCCCATTTGACAACTTCCGGTTGGACCGGAAGTCCCCTTTTTTTGCTCTCCACAGGCTTCAGAGCCTTTCTAGGAGCCTAGGGAGGGCTAAAAACGGCCTTTCCCCCCCCTCCCGGAGGTCCTCTGGAGGCCGGAAACGTTCCGTTTGCCAACTTCCGGTTGGACCGGTAGTCCCATTTTTTTGCTCTCCCCAGGCTTCAGAGCCTTTCTAGGAGCCTGGGGAGGGCGAAAACGGCCTTCCCCACCCCCCCAGAGGCCCTCCGGAGGCCAGAAACGGGCCATTTCTTGCCTCTGGAGGGCCTCCGGGGGGGGGGCTGGGGAAGGCCGTTTTCGCCCTCCCCAGGCTCCTAGAAAGGCTCTGAAGCCTGGGGAGAGCAAAAAACGGGCATGCCATTGCGTGCCAGGAAGGGGGGGGTGTCACACGTGCATGCGTGGGGGGGCCCGCATGGAATTATGGGTGTGGGCACACGTGCGCGCGACCCCCTCGTGCTCCCCCCCTTTTGGCACGCGAACCAAAAAAGGTTCGCCATCACTGACCTATATGATGCTCCAGAGACCCTTCCAGCCATGAAAGGGAGCAAATAATGACACATGCATGATGACATCATTGTACAAATGCCATAAAGAAGGAATTGCATCACACATCAGGAACAGCTACATAACTATTCCCATTTTCACGATGACATCCTCACAAGCATGTCATCATTTTCACTTCATTGTGATTTGTTACAGATGCTGTTAATTCCATCTTTAGTTACTAAAAACTGATATTCCTTTCCAAACTGGATACACATGAAAGCTATTGTATAAAGCCTAAATAACCCTTAAAAGCTTGAGTCAAGTTTCATTCCTGATTTCCTGGATATTCTTGGCAACAGGGTGGAAATCAGCAGCCACTGTGTTCTTCCAATGTCCTTTTTCAACTTCTTACTCTAATCTACACCTTTGGAATTATCTGGTGGCCTTCTGTCAAAATACTAATCAAGTTGGCCTTTTTTCAAGCGCACATAAGGTCACTAAGCAGGGGTGGGTTCCAACTTACCTCGCTGCTGGTTCGCTCCCTCCCAGACCGCGTGGGCACGCTTCGTGGGCGCGCGCATGCGCAGTAACAAAAAATCCAAATTTTTGTTTTAAAAAAGCAGAAAAAAAGATGGCGACTGCATGCACAGTGCTGGGAGTCGGCTTCTGCGCATGCTCAGAAGGAAAAAAAAAAGATGGCAGCCCCCACGGACCGGCACCGACCGATCCAGTTCGGCGACGTCATTGTGACGTCACCAGCGGGCCGCTACTGGTTCGGGAGAACCGGTCCAAACCGGGAGGAACCCACCCCTGTCACTAAGTACTCCTACCTGCCATAGACCAAATAGTTTTGCCATGACTAAAAATAAAGTTCCAAGATCACACCCCAAAATTTTTCAGGGGAAAACAAAAAATACAGACTTACTTATTGTGCCAATATGTTGCCTACTATGGCTGTCCTCCCAGTAAATAATCTTTTGTGACCAACAAAAGTTTGGCTTTCCTGATTTAGATTATAGGTAGGAATTTATGATTTTCTAAACTTTATTGGATTCCAACTGTGAGCATCCTCAAATCATTGACCAATTTAGGGTGAGCTGAAGCTGATGGGAATGGAAATTCAATAATAATCCAACTTCATCTTTTAGAAAAAAGCCGTTCTAGTAGGAACTGTTGCATTGACATCCAATAGAAGCCACAATGATGTCTTGCAGTTTGTCACATCATGGTGTGTAGCATGCCTCTTGCCTACCTTGCCCCCCCACCCCAGCAGATGCCAACAGGCTGCCCGTACCCTGTTCAAACCGTGCCCATGTTCTTCAGATATGGTCAATACTATTTGCTTTCATGTTCATGTCTTGCTTCATCTCCCACATCAAATACTTGCCAGGGCTTTTCTTTCATTGGAAAGCCTAGACTTGTTTCAAGAACAGCCCTAAAAAAATTAACACCTGCCAGACTGTTAATGTAATATGTTGCCTATTACCAGTGTCTCATTTGTAAGGACACGGCTTTGAACATTTCAGAGGCTTAAAGCCAAATGGAATTTCTCCTCTTGCTTTACTTTGAAATCTCGCATACATGACACAAATGATTCAGGGGTGGGTTCTAACTTACCTCGCCGCCGGTTCGCTTCCTCCTGTGTCACGTGGCCGCAGTGCCAAAAATTCCAACCCCCCCCCAAAAAAAGCAGAAAAAAAGATGGCGGCGCATGCGCAGTGCCGGCAACTCGGCTTCTGCGCATGCGCAGAAGAAAAAAACTTTTAAAATTTTTTTTAAAAAAAATATGGCGGCATCCATGGACCGGCACCGACCGAACCGGCTCCGTGATGTCACCAGCGGGTTGCTACCGGTTCAGGCGAACCGGTCCAAACTGGGAGGAACCCCACCTCTGAAATGATTTTATAATAAATTAAGCTTCTTTAGGAGACAAAACATGCAACGCTAGAGTGCTTCTTTTTTTATTTTGCATTTGTCTCTGAATTCTGAAAGTACATCTGTAATAAAAGCTCACGTTATAAAAAAAAAAAAAACCAGGCTAAAGAACTTTGAATATCATGGGTCCCACCTTATCCCCAACAGGAAGACTAAATGGACTTCAGTGTTGTGGCTTGCCCAAGTCCCGCGCAGCTGCTCATGGATCCGGAAGACCAAGAACCGACCATGGGGTGGCAAGAGCAGTCTGTATCTCCGGCACCTGAGTCCGAGACCGAGGAGGACGCAGGGCCAAAGGACGATACTCAATCAGGGCCTTCTGCACTNACAGGTAAACCTGCAGGCACATGGGCCATGCCCTAAGACTATATAAGGTTGAATCACAATGGAAACTGTTGCTGGAAACAACACACGTATTTTACCTGGCTGCTGTTTACACTTTTGGTGATATCAGTTGGACTAACTCCAGTCCGGGCTCTCGGCCAATTCCAGCCAGTGAGGAATTTAAGGACTTAATGATCTGTTTGTGTTTTTTTGTATTTGAAATCCCGGCCAAAGTGTTATGTGATTTGCAACAAGCACTTTGGGAGAAACCCTGAAATTAACTTATTACTAAGCATTTATTAGTGCTTCTTTATTTTGGACAACAGTGTGTGTGTGTCATTTCCTGGGGGCTTGCCGCGTTGGGTCACAACATTCAGTTAACATTGTTCACATGACAAAGATGCATTTAATAAGCAGGCCTAGTGAGAAATATGGAACGTTGCACTGAACTTTGCTTCTTGATCCTACATCGATACATCTAGAGCCACAGTCTAGAATGCTGCAAAACCATGCTCCTAAGAATACTGTACAGTTGGTAGATAAGGAGGACTTGGGTGGAAATCTGATGGAATGGGACAACCCATTGCGGCCAAATCACCGCAGAACAACTTAACATGGTCAACTTGATATGGGGCAACTCACTGCGGGACAATTTAATACTTCAATTTACTTATTTAAAATAATTAAAACATTATTTTATTTTTTGGCATTCACATTTTTGTCCCTCCTTTGGCATCCTTTCTTTAATGATTCTATTCCACTATTTCTTCAACATTAGTGTAACTCTTGTCCTGAGGCGAGTTAGCTGTGGTGAGTTGGCCATGACAAGTTGTCGTAGACCTGAAATCTGAGTAGCCACATCTAGATTGGGTTGTTCATTTTATATGCATTTTATATGGCAATAAAGAACGCAGTAAATCAGAAAAAGAGTAGGTAACAAAAATAAGGCCCCAATATGATATTATGAAGGGCACAGATAGAAGCCAACTACAATTCTTAGTTAGTGGGATACTGGAAAAGTTTGAGCAGCAGGGATCATAATGTCAAGCGTGCATACAGTCTATATAAAAAGTACAGCTGCAGGCAACATAAGACCCATTGTGAGGCTGTGGTCCTATGCATAGTTAGATGGAAATAAACTCGATTGAACTCAATGGTGCTCCTTTTATAGCTGCACCGGCTGTACTTGTAAAAACACTGAGTGTTGTCTGTTTTGAACAAACAGCTGACTGAAATGCAGTCTTTAACTCTGAGAATCGCAATCTTGCAGAAGTGATACCAATTGAACTGCTAGAGAGAAACAGGAACTTCACCACAAAAATCCAGACCGAAAGCAATATCCCACCTCTGTTTTAAGAACAGTATCTTCCTAAGTGCTACTGTAAAGCACTGACATCCTTCGCTCAACACCTATGCGCCGCTAGATGCCAGTCTGCCATAGGCCATGGGTGATGGAGCTGTGGGGAGACTAGAGAGAAACCGAAAACTATCTCCGTGCTGTCTTCAGCTTTCCCAAGGCTGAAGATCTGGGAACGGAATGCAATGCCTATCCATCTATCCAACCGTTGCAGGGACAGTTACCAAAACATCTTCTTCGAATATGACTGGAAAATGGGGAGATAACAGAGGGGTGGAACAGAGAAGGGAAAGTTAACTAGGTAATCTTTGTGCTCAAACGTTTAGATTTGGCCTTGCTTTTGACTTTTAGTAAAAGTAACCTTTTTGCTACAGAATGGAATTGAGAATGTTTCTTTCCTAAGATACCAACCTGGGCCAGGTCTGACAATACAGATTAAAAATGTCCCAAAGGTGCTTTTTTCAAGAGGCAACTGGACTTTCTTGTTTTCCTTTGAAGAAGTTTCCCTTCTCATCCAAGAAGCTTCTTCAGCTCTGGCTGGATGGTGGGGAATGGAAGGGTTTATACTCCTTGCAGACAGCTGGTCATTTGCATTCTTTTAGAGAGTCTTTGAGGCCACTTGGAGGTTTATCTGTGTCCCCAGGGTCACCTGAATAGTGCAAATGGATGTGGACACAGATAAACCTCCAAGTGGCCTCAACTGACTCTCTAAAAGGAATGCAAATGACCAGCTGTCTGCAAGGAGTATAAATCCTTCCATTCCCCACCATCCAGTCAGAGATGAAGAAGCTTCCTGGATGAGAAGCAAAAAGTCTTCAAAGAAGAACAAGAAAGTCCAGTTGCCTCTTGAAAAAGTACCTTTGGGACAACCATGACCTGAATGACTGAGAATCTCCATAGACATTTACGGATCAAAAACTCTTTTCCATAAGTCACTCAGTGATCAACTTAGCTAGAAGTTAAACATGCTATAATAATAATCTATCCATCAGATGATGCTCTAATCAGGCTCAAAAGAACTTCTAATGTTTACTTAAGAGATGATGAGCAGGCAGGCATCTGATCCAACTGCGACTTCTTGCACTTTGCTGAATGCCACATGAGATGATTCCTTGATTTTTCAGAAATAGCCTTTCAATAGCCTATTAAAAGTGCCACATCAGGTGTGAGACATTTCTTTGTAAATCCTGACTTGTACCTGCCACAGAATTCATGAAAGTTAACAATACATAAAAATAAGGATCAAATGCATTGACTGGCAGTAATTTCTTAATCCAATTCTGTAAAATGATGATATTCTCTATGACACTGGAGGGAAACTAACTGACTTGCTGTGGGGTTGCAGACAACACACACATACACACACACACACACACACGCTCACACACTCATACACACACACACACACACACACACACACACACAAGTTCTTCAATATTTTGTGGCCTAAGCAGCTGCTGTCCAGGGCAATTGATCCAGTGGTGGGTTGCTACGGGTTTGGACCGGTTCTTTAGAACTGTTAGCAGAAATTTGCTGCCGCTCGCCAAACCGGCAGCGATGACTGGCGGTCCACGCTCCCAAACCATTCCTCCGGTCACCACGGCTTGCAAAAAAACCCCTCTGTGCATGCGCAAAGGCTTCTGCGCATGCGCAGAGGGTCATTTCCGTGAAGTGGTGTAGGCGCGTGCGCAAAACGCACACTTCCGTCGCGATGCGAACCGGTAGGGGAGGTAAGTGGAACCCACCCCTGAATTGATCAATTGATTTAATGGTTAGGGCTGCTTCTGCACTTAGTTGAAGGCATCTCTTTTATTTTATTTATGTACTGTATGTATTTATTTCTATTCCATCTTTATTATTTTTGCACATAACTCAAGGCAGCAAACGGATCCAATGCACCTTCCTCCTCTTATTTTCCCCACAACAACAACCCCATGAAGTGAGTTGAGCTGAGAGAGAGTGCTGAGATCCAAAGGTCACCCCTGGCTCAGATGGGACTTGAACTCACAATCTCCTGTTTTCTAGCTTGGCGCCTTAACCACTAGACCAAAGTGGCTGTATCGTACATTATTTAATCATAGATTAAATCATAGATGACTGCCCAAGCTTCATGAGGTGGTACTAACACTAGTGTTCCTCCTCTAGCATCATCATTGGACTGCATTTCATCTTGAGGTAAACGACTAACATTCAAAATGTTAGTCGTTTACCTCAAGATGAAATGCAGTCCAACTGAAGCAACCATCCAATTTCACACTGGGCCTCTGCAATGTTGCACAACATAAGTCATTTTCTAGGTTTTTAATTGACAAGAGAGGAAGCCAGAGGCCTTCACAAGGAAATCCAGGAGGTTTGGAGGTGTCATGAAGCACAGATGCTCAGGAAATGTGGCACATGTGTGGGTTACTTATACGGAACTTCTGAACTAATATATTGTCCTTTCAGCAAAGGAGGGTGGGTTGTTTCACTACTGATGTGCCTCAGAACAACTGTAGCCCAGCAAAATTCCAGTTTATCTCAGGCATCGCCTGGTTTCCTTATACCCTCATGTGACATGCGGCAAGTTGACTTTTTGTTGCATAACAAACCACTTACCTCAGAGGATCTTAAGAAAGGATAAAATAATTAACAGCGCGTAACTGCCTCTCCATGTCAGAGGTACAGTTAGAGAAGTTCAGCTCTTGTAAACAGTTCCCCGCCCGCCGTCCCTTAATGAGGAAAGTGACAGGGAGAACATCATTCCTCAAATCGTCCATGACTGATTTAAACATTTTGCCTAACGTATTCAAATCCCACAGCTTTCACACCAAGAGAACCATAATTACGAGGGACCAAATATAGCTAAATTCTGGTCAATGATCTACTTTTTGTTGTTGTTAGTTGCGAAGTCATGTCTGACCCATCGCGACCCCATGGACAACGTTCCTCCAGGCCTTCCTGTCCTCTAGCATCCCCCAGAGTCCATTTAAGCTCACGCCGACTGCTTCAGTGACTCCATCCAGCCACCTCATTCTCTGTCGTCCCCTTTTTCTTTTGCCCTCAATCTTTCCCAGCATTAGGCTCTTTTCCAGTGAGTCTTTCCTTCTCATTAGGTGGCCAAAGTTTCATCTTCAGAATCTGGCCTTCTAAAGAGCAGTCAGGGTTGATCTCCACTAGGACTGACTGGTTTGATCGCCTTGCAGTCCAAGGGATTCACAGGAGTCTTCTCCAGTACCATAGTTCTTAATTCTTTGGCGCTCAGTCTTCCTTATGGTCCAGCTTTCACAGCCATACACTGCAACTGGGAGATCTACTTTTAGCAGTTGTTTAACTTAATTAGCGGCTCTGCCCTACAAAGCTGAAAAGAACATATTAATACTTAGAAATAAATTATTTATGCAACTGAGCATCTTCATGAGATTCCAGAAGATCTGATTTTTTTTAAATTTGAAAACACCATACCTTCTACTCCAATGTCCTTTTAAATATCAACCACTCAACAGGAGTAGAACCGGGGTGGGTTCTAACTTACCTCGCCGCCGGTTTGCTTCCTCCTGCGCCGCATGGCTGCGCGCACATGCGCAGTGCCGAAAATTCTCAAAAAATTCCCCCCAAAAATAGCCAAAAACAAGATGGCGGCGCATGCACAGTGCCGGGGACTCGGCTTCTGCACATGCACAGAAGAAAAAAAAAAAGCAAAAAATTCTTAAAAAAAATATTCCCAAATATTTTTTTCCAAAGAAAAAGAGACGGCGGTGTCCATGGACCGGCACTGACAGAACCAGCTCCGTGATGTCACCAGCGGTTTGCTATCAGTTCTATAGAACCAGTGCGAACCGGGAGAAACCCACCTCTGAGTAGAACCTACTTTTCTACAAACCTCTACTTATACAAACCTACATTTTAGCACAACCCTTAATCAACTTGGAAACTTTGCTGGTTTGGGAATTGTGGTAAAAAATGTTGATTCCCAACTGGGGGTTTCTTTCAGATATCACTTATCAACCAAGAAAGCAAGAAAACAATCAATCAATGAATCATCTATCAACTCATTCATCTACCTACCTAAAATACTTATATACTATTCATAAGCAGTTTGCAGCAAAATTACAGTGGACATTTGCTCTGTGTTGTATTTTTATATTGATTATAATCTAATAAGCATAAAAATACCAGTGCTTCATAGGGGCACACAAGTACTAGATTCACCATCTCCACCTGTTATAAGTTACAATTTCTTTGCCAGGCTTTTGGGTAAATGTAAATGAAGTTTTGTTTTTAATTTTTATTTGGTCCCATCTGGTTTTGTTATCTCTGCCATCTCTGCTGTTTTCTGTTTTGTGCTGTTTTCTGTTTTGTGCTGGTTTCTTGTTTTTTTTAAATACTTTTAATAATTTGTAAGCTGCCTACAGGGAGTCAGGCAGCATGCATATTTAATTTATCACACAGTTAGCCAGATATTTAGACTGGATTTAGCTTTTTTTATCCATTCATTGAGTTCTTCCCAAGGACCTGGGATAGGCAGACGTTGTTGCTTGGTGGCGTTAAAGGTACTGTGGCAGGAGGTAGCCTGTTCCAAGTAAAGCTGCCTTTTGCAATTGACTGATGGTGATTTTTTTCAATGCCGACGGTGTTTAAGTGGTGCTCCAGATTTTTTGGGATTATGCCTAAGATGCCTATTACTATTGATACTAACTTTGCTATAAAAAAAAAATTGCCACAGTTATTCTACTTCTATTTGTAAGTCTTTGTATTTTATAATTTTCACTAGTTCTTTCTCTTCTATTCTGCATTTTCTGGGCACGGCAATGTCCACTAGCAATTATCTTCCTTCTCGACAATTGTTATGTCTGGGTTATAAGAGCCGTGGTGGTGCAGTGGTTCGAATGTAGTACTGCAGGCTAACTCACTGCTCACTCCAGGAGTTCGATCCTGACCGGCTCAAGGTTGACTTAGCCTTCCATCCTTCTGAGGTTGGTAAAATGAGGACCCAGATTGTTGGGGGCAAGAGGCTGACTCTGTAAACCACTTAGAGAGGGCTGTAAAGCACTGTGAAGCGGTATATAAGTGCTATTGCTATTGCTATTATCTAGCAGGCAGCTTGTCTGTTTGAATTCGAAAATCCCAGAGCACTGGGGTGGGTTCTAACTTACCTCGCTGCCAGTTCGCTTCCTCCCATGCCGCATGGACATGCCTCGTGGGCATGCACGCATTTTGCACGCACACGAATGCACAGTGCCGGAAAAAATCCCCCCCCCCAAAAAAGCTGAAAACAAGATGGCAACACATGCGCAGTGCTGGAAACTTGGGTTCTGCGCATGCACAGAAGAAAAAAAACCCGAAAATAATAATAATAATAAAAAAAAATTCAAAAAAAATAAAAAAAAGAGATGGCGGCGCCCACGGACTGGCACCGACCGAACCGGCTCCATGACATCACTGTGACGTCACCAGCGGGTTGCTACCAGTTCGGGCGAACCGGTCCGAACCGGGAGGAACCCACCTCTGCCAGAGCACATTAGATTCTTCATTTTCTATGTGTCTGGATTTAGGCACTTACCTTACTTATCCCAAAAAAGGAATGCATGGCTGTCCTATCTTTCTCTGTATAATCTTCTTTGCTCCCACTTGTGGTCTCCAGACTTCAAGGATCCATCCAGGAAATCTCAAGGAAAGCAACCTTCCTTTGTCCAAGAGGCTGCAGCCTTGAAGAAATGCACAACGGAAGAAGAACCACTCATCCACTCACATTCACAAGGTAAGTTCAAAAATATTTCCTAAAGAATTTTCAAAAAAATTCTGAAACATCTAAGAAATGAATCATCCTAACAAAGAGAGGGCGGGAGTAGTTCGTTTCTTAAATGCATATTTATTCGGTCTCATCACAATATTTTTCAAAGTGTGCTATGAATAAAAGCATTAAAACATAAAGGGAAAAAATGTAACAGACAATAAAACAGAAACTTGGCAGAGCAAAGATTAAAATAGCAGCAGATAAAATCAAACTCGGGAAGCTCATAAAGCTTTGACACCACTACACTGTTGTTGTGAAGAGCTAAGAGGAATGGAATCATTTTATCTGGCTGATTAAATTCAATGAATGATAAGCAAAGTGAGGTTCCAGGGGCAGGACATTGGAGCAAATACCCAGAGTCCAACTCGCCATGATGAACATTGTCAGTATATGAGACAATCTTCTTCTCTGGGAGGAGAAAAGACCTCTGAAGTTATCCTTGAAGAGCTGTCCAGATTAAGATTAATATTACAAGATAGAGAATAAAGACCTTTTCGTCAATATCAATTAGACAAAATAAAGGGGATTACTGGGTTGCTATGTAATTGTAGCATTGTACTGTTCTGACCCAGCTCCCCAAACACGACAAACACTCTGTAGTTGAAGCAATGATTCCTCTATTAGGAGCGCCAGCAACCCCGGCAAAAAGTTTCTCTCTCACCGCAGGATAACAAGTCTGTCCGGCTGGAAGATGAATAGTTGTCTTCCACATCTATTCATCTCCGCCCCCTGCCTTTTATCCCCAGAGCTAGGGTGGGGTTTCGCTAGCAGTGGTGGCTCTTTTGTCCCAAGGATTGGCTCATGGATTTCCACTGCTCTCCTCTCCTCTGCCTTCTGCGCATCCACGCGTCAGGCACTGGAACCAGCTATTCCTCCTCTTCCTCATCAGCCACCTCCAGACCTGGGGGCTGTTGACTCTCCATCTGAGGGCTGATGGACAGCCCAGGCTCTGCCTCTGTCTTTCTCTCTGCCAGCTCCATTCCCTCTTCCCCCTCAGAGCTCTCAGGTTGCCTTGATGCTGACCCTGACTCCCACACCTCCTCCTCATCTAATTCGGCTGCTGGAGGGGCCGGCGGCCGACAGTCCATAGCATGTAGATTATATTACATCTACCTGATGTTCTTTGCTTTTGGGGGAGTGGAGGGGCAATGTGTTTTGGGGGAAGTCTCACTCCAGTATGTATTGAGCTCAGATGTTCCTTGGATTGAGTCTTGCTCATAATGGGGGTTGGCTGTACTTGCAATCTCCCCCATTCTTCCTTCTGTCCCCTTCCAAAGTATTTGCCCAAAGTATCAGGCAGAAAGTATGTCTGATAAAGACAGAAGGAGCAGTAAGGAAAGCAGATTTTTAGATGATCCCTGTCACTTGGGAATAGAGAATGTTTAGCAAGAAAAGAGTATGCCTTTAGCAAGAATAGGGCTATGGTGGCACAGTGGCTAGAATGCAGTACTGCAGGCTAACTCATTGCTCACTCCAGGAGTTCAATTCTGTAGAAAACGCTACCTGTTTTCTGTCACTTAATGGTCATTCAGATTTCTGTAGCTACCCCAGATTGATTATTTGGTATCAGATCAACCCTTAAAACACCACAGGGATACATTTTTTCCAAAAGAACCTGCTCCTTCCTAGTATTCCAGTCCTTCCAACCATGCACTCATGGCTGCTATAGCAATAGCAATAGCACTTAGACTTATATACCGCTTTTACAGTGCTTTACAGCCCTCTCTAAGCAGTTTACAGAGTCAGCATATTGCCCCCAACAATTTGGGTCCTCATTTTACCCACCTCGGAAGGATGGAAGGCTGAGTCAACCTTGAGCCTGGTGAGATATGAAATGCCAAATTGCAGGCAGCCGGCAGTACTGCACTCTAACCACTGCGCCACCGCGGCTATAATTGAGGGATAGGAAATGGACAACTGAACCTTTGTCCTGATTGTTCTGTGTAGCAGTTAGAATAGAATAGAATAGAATAACAGAGTTGGAAGGGACTTTGGAGGTCTTGTAGTCCAACCCCCTGCTTAGACAGGAAACCCTACACCACTTCAGACAAATGGTTATCCTATCTCTTCTTAAAAACTTCCAGTGTTGGAGCATTCACAACTTCTGGAGGCAAGTTGTTCCACCGATTAATTGTTCTAAATGTCAGGAAATTTCTCCTTAATTCTAAGTTGCTTCTCTCCTTGATTAGTTTCCACCCATTGCTTCTTGTCCTGCTTTCAGGTGCTTTGGAGAATAGCTTGACCCCCTCTTCTTTGTGGCAGCCTCTGAGATATTGGAACATCGCTATCATGTCACCCCTAGTCCTTCTTTTCATCAGACTAGGGGACAAAGCCAAGTCCCCGGCACTGTGCATGCACTGCCATCTTGTATTTGGGGGGTTTTTTTTGGGATTTTTTGTGAATTTTCAGCACTGCGCATGCATGCGCGCGCAATGCATGTGCAGCCATGCAGCGTGGGAGGAAGCGAACCGGCGGCGAGGTAAGTTAGAACCCACCCCTGGTAGGAAGTGATTCTCCCCTTCTTTTTAGCTAGCAGTGTTAGGACCAGAGGTGGCACCTTGCACTAATTCAGGTACCTACTTCATCCAGGTTTGCCTTTGTTGGGGGGGTCTAGTGGTCCAGCTATACTTGGAGATGCCACAAATTAAAAACGGGTCCTTCTGCTTACAAAATAAAACATGTTCCCTCCCACAGAACAATCCTTCCTACCTATCATAGTTCCAGATCTTCATAAAGATTTTTTAAACTTTCCATGATTCATAAGAATGGACACACATTTTTTCTTTAAAGAGGGGGAAATTGCTTCTAGCCTTTCTCCATTTCTAAATCCTGGTCTGCAGGGGTGGGTTCCAAAAATTTCCGCTACCACTCTGTGGGCGTGGCTTAGGGTTACGCGCGCGCTCCCCCAGTGCAATTCTGTGTCTGCGCATGCTCAGTGACTATAATCTGCCCGAAACGCAGCTGAGGAGCTGATCAGCTGTGCTTCGGGCAAAGAATAAAGGACAGCCTTCACCCAGGGGCGGGTGGGAGGGCCCTTTCCAAAGCAGCAGCAGAGCACAAACAGCCCAAAAGGAAAAAAAGCTGCCAAAAATTCCCGAAAAAAATTGGCAGTGCCCACGGACCGGTACCGACCAAGGCGGGTCCATGACGCCATCATGACATCACCAGTGCCTTGCTACCAGTTCGGGCGACCCAGTACGAACCGGGAGGAACCCACCCCTGCTGGTCTGAGATATCAGGCGGACTTTTAAAATCCAAGGTTGATTTTAAGCAGCCCGTGAACCAGACAACCTGGAATGCATCATTCACAAACTCAGCGAAAAGGCCTTGGAATGACAGGGTTGGAATTTACAAATTGCATTTGGAGAAGACAGTTACCCAGTTCCTTCTGTCTCTTTTGAAGGAATTTGGCTTTCTTTGTCTTCTCTACACGGATACTAATTTTTAGCATCAAAATATAACCGTCTGTGGACCTTTATTCTAATATTCAGGAAGTTTGGAAGAAATAGTAGCTGTTAGAAAAGAAGGACAAAAATTATTTTTTAAATGACATTTTAATTACTTAGTGATAGGAATTCAAATGGATTCTGGATTCTCCTTTTAAAAACAGGACTCTTTGTTTTAACTTTGGCAGATGTAGGCAAAAAGTACATGCAAGTTTTTAATGGTTTCCCACCATATTTATTTTTCCTATATTCTTCTGCTTTTAAATGTTAAGTATAAGCCAGCTTATACATTCACATTTATAACAAGACGTTAGGCTGTTGAGACTGTTTTTGGTGTTCAGGGTATGAAAACCAAGAATGTCTTTTCACCTGTATCCAATTCAAAAACTCGGGGCAATTTTTGATAAAGAATTGTTGAGCCCATATTGGAAAGGTGTATTGATTTCATGTGACTTTCTAAATGTACATTTATTTCAACCACGGCTCCAACGTTAATCCCAATAATGTTCCACAGTCATTATTCTTGGCTAGAGGGAGAGCAAATTGAATCATTTACCTGGGCAATTAAGCAATCTCATTTTTCTTGCGGGTTATTCAGATTCATTTCTTTTAGGGGCACCTAAGCATTTGCCATCTTGTTCCATGTTTTTAATCCTGATTGTATACTTGGTATTTTGTTCTTCCACTGAGAGCCAGCAGAGTTGATTTAGAGTAAGATGGGCTGGGTACAGAGGTGATATTCAGCCGGTTCAGACCGGTTCGCCCGAACCGGTAGCAGAAATTTTGAGTAGTTCAGAGAACCGGCAAATACCACCTCTGGCTGGCCCCGCCCTCCCGCCCCCACCGTTCCCTGTCCTATATTCCCTTCTTTTTTAGCTCAGCTGATTCATGCAGCAGAGTGGATTGCTGCGCCTCAGCTGAGCTAAACAAAAGATTTGGAATCCCACCACTGGCTGGGTACTTTGAGACTTTGGGAAAAAGTGCAAAGAAGAGCAACTAAGACGATTAAAGGCCTGGAGACAGAAACATATGAAGAACGGTTGCAGGAATTGGGTTTGGCTGGTCTAGAGAAAAGAAGGACTAGGGGGGAAATGATAGCCGTACAGGTAGTCCTCGACTTACAACAATTCACTTAGTGACCATTCAAAGTTACCACGGCACTGAAAAAAGTGACTTATGACCACGTTTCACATTGCTGACCATTGCTGCAGTCCCATGGTCATGCGATTTACATTTCAGTGGGGAAACCAGATTCACTTAACAACCGCGTTACTAATTTAACCACTGCAGCAGTTCACTTAACGAATGTGGCAAGAAAAGTTGTCAAATGGGGCAAAACTCACTTAACAAATTTCTCACTTAGCAACATAAAGTTTGGGCTCAATTGTGATCTTAGGTTGAGGGCTACCTGTATTCCAGTATTTAAGGGGCTGCCAAAAAGAAGAGGGGGCCAATTTGTTTTTCAAAGCACCAGACAAGGAACAATGGATGGAAATTAATCAAGAAGAGAAGCAACTGAAATTAGGGAGAAACTTCTTACAGTGAGGACAATTAACCAGTGGAACAGCTTGCCACCAGAAGTTGTCGATGCTTCATCACTGGAGATTTTTAAGAAGAGACTGGACAGTCACTTGTCTCAAATGATATAAGATCTCCTGCTTGAGCAGGGGGCTGGACTAGAAGACCTCCAGGGTCCCTTCCAGCTCTATTCTATTCTTTCAAGAGTCAGGCAGTGCACACATACACCCCCAATTTTCAAGACACGTATGAAGTTAAAGCTGATCACAGCCATGCGCGTTGTCGACAGTAACAAATGCTGCCGTCAGCGAAAGAAATCGTTAAGAGCCAAAAACTTGTCTTTTCGAAAAAGGACTGTTTGTGCCGAAAAGACCAGATTTCAGAGCATATGGCAGGCCTGCCAATTTGGGGACGCCGTGTCACATGTCAGTCAGTTTCAATCACATGGCGAGGCTGCATTCGGCAGCCAAAAAGCTCCCCCCCCCTTTGCCTTCCTTGTCTCTCAACCCTCCCAAGAGCATTCCGAGCTACAAAACCTTTCTCGCTTGAGCCAGCTAAATATTCCTTTTTGCAACAAACTCTTTAGATGGAGGCAGCATTTTAAAAAGATAGCTAGAGAAGAGTGGGGGAGGAGAGGATATGGGTCCCCCCTCCAACCTGAGCCTCTCCAAAAGCTGTAAAAATCCAGGCGTTGATAAAGGGTAGCAAAGACATAAGATTCGAACTACCATCTTTTGGCTATCTTAAGTGTTGTCACCATTTATTATCTGAAAAGGCCTAGGAAAAGGAACATGACGAAATTATCCCCTTGCCATTTCTCCACCCTAACTCCAGCCTTGAGAGGTAATCAGAGGTGGCATTCACTCACCTCCCCTACCAGTTCGCAAATGTGAGCACGTGCCTTCCGTGCATGCGCCCGGCCTCGAAAACAAGGCTAAATAGGACGGCATTATGTCCGGGAGGGTGGGCAGGGCGCCGCTACCGGTTCGCCCGAACCGGTCCGAACCAGCTGAATACCACCTCTGGAGGTAATCCAGAAAAGAGGAGAACTGGCTCTATCTTTATTGTCGATTACATGAACAGAATCTTGCAAGTTTGAGAGATGGATAAAAATGCCAAATCCAGTCTAAACATCTGGCTGGCTGTGCGACCAACCATAATGATAATTTAAACCTGTACGCTGCCCAATTCTCAACAACTCTGGATGACTCACAACAAATTAAAGGGACCTTTAAATATTTGTATATTTCAGGGGTTTTTTTTTATTACATGCATGTGTTAATAGGCTGAATACTTTTGTTATGTTACCTGCAGTAGGAAGCAGTGGTGGGATTCAAATTTTTTTACTTCCAGTTCTGTAGGTGTGGCTTGGTGGGCATGGTGTGGCTTGGTGGGCGTGGCTTGGTGGGTGTGGCAGGGGAAGGATACTGTAAAATCTCCATTCCCTCCCGATCAGCTGGGACTCGGGAGGCAGAGAGTAGATGGGGGCGGGGCCAGTCCGAGGTGGTATTTACCGGTTCTCCGAACTACTCAAAATTTCCGCTACCGGTTCGCCAGAACTGGTCAGAACCTGCTGAAACCCACCTCTGGTAGGAAGATCAGCAGACTGATCTATCAGAACAGGGATTTTCAAGCAGACCCTTAGGGTTCAGTGAGAACTTGATGGATTCCCTGAACCCCTAAGGACAATTAAAAAAAAATCACTTGAATGCAATTAGGAGCATCCAATAATTTTTCTAAGGTGGAGCAAAAAGGGAGGGGCTTGTCAGCTGACATTCAAAAGCCGTCTCCCCTCCCCCACCCCTTAGGGCATTTGCATTCATGACAACTCATTGCTTTTGCCCGAAATCCTGAGAGTTTGAAAGCTGTCCTAGAAAAAAAAAATAGGAATGTAAAACATAGAATTAAGAGTCAGAAGAAAAAAAAGAGGCAGAGAATATAAGACAATACCCACATCTGCTCACAAAGCTTATGTGTGTGCAATGAAACTGAGTGGGACTCAATTTCAATGAACAAACCAGGATTATTCCAGGAAAACAGTCACCTTTTGATGGTCCATGTAGAAGCTTTTGTGATTTCTCAATTTGAGGTTCACAGACTTATGATGAAGATGAAATAAGATAACTCATTGTTATTCGTATCCTGTACCCTAAGGATATCTATTGCTTTTAAAGAATCAACAGATGTTTCTCTTTTAGACTCACACACAAAATATTTACATATTTTTAAATATACCTGATATGCCAAGAATATGTTTGCTCGAAGGCACTTATTTCTCAGCAACTATGGAGCTTAACTGCCTCTGAAAAACTGTTTTGAAGTACCCGGAGACGCTCACAGGACAATTCTTTAAAGCAGCTGCATCTTTTCTTGGGCTCACCCAGCAAAAGGCATGCGCAGAAGCGTCCCGTCAGTGGGTGGGTGGAGCCTCCTGCCGCTGCCGCTACCGGTTCGCAGAACTGGGCCGAATCGAGAGCAACCCACCGCTGAACTGCTCTCATGAGTTTCAGAGAGTTAGTACATGGTGATCTCTGCACCTTTTTTGCCTTTGAATCTGAAATGTTGTGCAGCTTACGGTGGAATTTCACAAGGAACATACAAGAAAATCAGAGTAGTGCCTTAGATATGCTTTCTGGCCCCCACAGAATCACAGAATCATCATAGGGCTGCAAGGAACCTCGGTCCAACACCCTTGTCCAAGGCAGGAGCCCTTCTTAAATCCCAAACAAATGCTTGTCCAATCTTTTCTTGAAAACCTACAGCGATGGAGCATGTACAACTCTGGGAGGCAAACGGTTCTCATTGTTGGTAAATTCCTGCTTATTTCCAAGTTGGATTTTCCTTTGATGAGCTTTCACCCATTGCTTCAGGTTCTGTCCTCAGGTGCTATGGGAAATATACTGATGCCTTCTTCCTTGTGATTGCCTTCAAGTATTGGAAGACTGCTATCAGATCCCCCCTCAATCTTTTCTTCGTTAAGCTAAACTTACCTAGTTTCTTTAGCTGTTCTTCATAGGATTTAGCCTCAAGACCCCTTATCTTTGTTGCTCTTCTCTCCACTCTTTCTAGGGCCTCTTCATCCCTTGTGTGTGTGTGTGTGTGTGTGTGTTGTGGTGACCAGAACTAGATGCAGTATTCCAAGGGTGGCCTCACTGGTGCACTATAGAGTGATACTCTCACTTCTTGTGATCTTGATGCTATCCTACTGTTTGTGCAACCTAGCACCATGTTGGCTTTTTTTGGCAGCTGCAGCACACTGCTCGCTCATACTTAAGTGGTGGCCCACGAGGACAACTAGATCCCCCTCACAGGTACTACTATTGAGTCAGGTACTGCCTATTCTGTACTGGCGTATCTGAGTGCAGTTGGTCAATGAACTGCAAATCCATCTGGTAGGGATACCGTCAATCCCACATTGTTCTCTTTTACCAAGGATAGGCTGTGATTTACTGTATCAAATACCTTACTGAAGTCCAACTATACTCTAGACGTAGCATTTCCTTGATCCAACAATTTAGTTACTTTATCAAAGGAGGCAATACGGTTCGTTGGGCATGATCCTACCATCAACCTACCATCAACCAAAACCAACCTCTCATCATCCAAAACTAGGCATGCACGCCCCTTACTTCCTTAATATCTACCACTGCTGATCTTAAATGCAAGCTAATTAATGCAAGAAGCATTGTAAACAAAATACCCGAACTCCTCCTCTTACTTAAAACTGCTAAATTCGACATTATATTTGTCTGCGAAACATGGCTGAACGCATCCCTCTTATCAAAGTAAGAGACTATCATGTTTACCGGTCCGATCGCGAAACCCGCAGAGGAGGTGGAGTTGCCATCTTCTATAAAAAATCACTAAACCTAAAAAAAATTCAAGTTAAACATGATCTCGCTCTACCCGAAACCATAGTCTGCGAACTGTCCTTAAATACCCCGCTTCGCTTTCTACTATGTTACAGAGCCCCCGATTACGACATCACACATGCGA
>QLTV01000774.1:2140199-2155359 GCA_003457575.1 Thermophis baileyi | reverse complement strand
CACCACTATCAAACTATTCACTTAGGCTGCATTACTATTCCTATTAGTCTTCTCATCATTCCTATCACCCATCTCCTCCCACTTATGACTGTATAACTGTAACTTGTTGCTTGCATCCTTACGATTTATATTGATTGTTTCCTAGTATGATTTGATTCGTTATTTGTACCCTATGACTATCATTAAGTGTTGTACCTTATGATTCTTGATGAATGTATCTTTTCTTTTTATGTACACTGAGAGCATATGCACCAAAGACAAATTCCTTGTGTGTCCAATCACACTTGGCCAATAAAGAATTCTAATCTAATCTAATGATTTATGTTGATGGCTTATTTAATATCCTATGACTATCACTGAGTGTTGTATCTTATGATTTATGATGAATGTATTTTATATTATGCTTTATCACTTGTTACTTGTATGTACACTGAGACCTTATGCACCAGAGACAAATTCCTTGTGTGTCCAATCGCATGTGGCATATAAAAATCTAATTCTAATCCTACTCTAAGCATATTCTGCAAAATAATTAATCAACCCCCCCATGCAATTCAACTTGGTTTCATATCAAGCAACCCCTTCCTAAATTCATGAAATCTTGTCAACCAAAAGATCATTAATAACATTTAAAGATATAACCACATCATTTAGAAATAAGAATGTCTTCAAAATTATACAAACCCCAGTATGAAGTAAAACAGATTCTCTTGAAAGCTTTTTAAAAGTATGAGAAAAAGTCTTGGGATATGAATATACTTAGTCAGCTGGAACTCTTTAGGATATAAAATTCACTTAAAAACTACTCTGGCAAATCAAAAATTGAGAATAAAGATAAATGGCACTGCTGTGCCTTAAAATTGCAATTTATTAATATCAATCTAGATTTGGGGAGGAGTTGTAAGATCGATTTATGTTGCCATATCTGGTGCACTCCCCATGTAGCTAATCATTTTGGATGAAAGATTTTGAGATAGATGGATAACTCTGCACCAGCCTTCCACAGTTAATTGTAGGGCCCTTCCATATAACTGCTTTGCACCAATCTAAGCTGACATTGTTTTCATTCTATCATCTCTTTCCTGCAGCTGAACTGATGAACTTCCAAATCAGCTGAAACTCAAGAGGAAATGCTGAAAAAGATAGTTTTGCTGCTTTAACATCAAAGTTGAGAAAGGACAGTCTAAAGCAGGGGTGTCAAACTCACGTCATCATGGCAGTGTCATATGATGGGACTTTTTCCCCCTTTGTTAAACTGGGCGTGGCCAGCGTGTGACACATCCGGCCCATGGACCGGGAGTTTGACAACCCTGGTCTAAAGGATTGCTTTATTCTGTCTTCTTGGCTATTACCTCTCAGTGGACCTTCAGTATTTCTTTTCAATATTTGTAATATATTTGTAATATATTAGTAATATATTTTCAGTATTTATAGCAATAGCACTTAGACTTATGTACCGCTTTACAATGCTTTACAGCCCTCTCTAAGCAGTTTACAGAGTCAGCATATTGCCCCCAACAATCTGGGTCCTCATTTTACCCACCTCGGAAGAATGAAAGGGCTGAGTCAACCTTGAGCCTGGTGAAATTTGAACTGCCAAATTGCAGGCAGCCGGCAGGCAGCAGAAGTAGCCTGCAGTTCTGCACTCTAACCACTGCGCCACCGTGGCTCACGTAATCTGTTATTTGTTCAGTCAAGGCTGTTTCCCATAATATTTCATAGTATTGACCATGCCATTCTCCCAGACCTATCACCATTTTCCAAAAAATTCTTGGAAAGCCACCATAGAACAACTGAAGGATGAAGGTAGAAGACAGGGTGTTCTCTTGAGTAAGCTTTGGCTCAATATACAGTATCTTGAGATCTTCGTATTTTGGGGAGGACAATCAAAAGCCAGTGTGAATCAATTCCCCTAAAAGCCGGGGAGTGAAAGCAGTAGCTATGTGAAAGTGACAGTAGCACAGTTTCATTACTCGTTTTTTTTTTCCAGGAGAAAGAAAAATGTGCAGTGCAAGAAATTAATTCAATGTTTATTGCAGGTGACTAGAGTTACCATAGCAAAACACTGAAAAATTAAAATACATCTTTAGGGCGCTGGTTTTTTAAAAAAAATGGGAATCAGCCTTGACTGAACAAATAACAGATTAGCAGAAAATTCAGACGACTTTTAATTAAAATATCTTTTACTCGCATTGGTTCTCTATTTTTGTGGTTATCTCCATCAGCACAAGTGTCTTTCTGGATGAAAATATTGACTTATAGGTGTTTAAACATTTGAGCCTTTCATTAAGGTTACAAAGCTATATTATATGCCTTTTGTTCTTGCTGTGTTTTGGCTCTATGTACTTCTGCTTTCTATTTCTTTATTTTATTTGGTTTCTTCACTCTCAATAGGTTGATCATTATTTTGTTTTTAAAGAACAGGAACAAGAAGTCTCCAATTTCATTTCCTGAGATCACCCGCTCAAATAAAATTCAACATGCCCTTTAAAGTCCAACTTATCCAGAAAGTTAACCTGGGCACAGTCACTAGTGGCCTCAAAAAGCCACTGAGAACTAAATATAAGGTTATATTTTTGTTTCCTGGCTTAAGATATTCATCACTGGAGACCCAAAAGCCAACCTTGCCTGAATTGAAGCAGATCCAGATAATACCACTGCAGGATCCAATCTGGGTCGGTCACCGAGACCAGAGATTTAGTCTTCCTAGCAGTGGTGGGATTCAAAATTTTTTACTACCAGTTCTGTGGGCATGGCGTGGCTTGGTGGGCGTGATGTGGCTTGGTGGGCGTGGCTTGGTGGGTGTGGCAGGGGAAGGATACTGCAAAACCTCCATTCCCTCCCCACTCCAGGGGAAGGATACTGTAAAATCTCCATTCCCTCCCCACTCCAGGGGAAGGATACTGCAAAATCCCCATTTCCTCCCAATCAGCTGGGACTCGGGAGGCAGAGAATAGATGGGGGCAGAGGTGGCATTTACCGGTTCTCCGAACTACTCAAAATTTCCGCTACCGGTTCTCCAGAACTGGTCAGAACCTCCTGAAAACCACCTCTGCTTCCGAGCTTTCGGATTTGTGCTGGATCCCATCCTCAGGGAACTTCTGTCTCACCAGAATTCATTAAGTCCTTCACCGATGACCAACCCAGTTTGAATCCTGCAACCTTATCCTCAGACATATACTGTATATTCGCCAGATAATACCCTCCAATTAATAATGAAATCAAATTGTTTCTGTTTATTGGCTCAAAGAATGTTTGAAAAGAAATGTATGGATATATTAATAGCGGTGATGTAAGAAATTCGAAGGTTCCTCAACTTGTATAATTTGGTTTCGCCCAGCAATAGCTTTGTTTGGGTTTTAAATTCTACGTACATCAGTATCATTTGGGGGAGAAATGTGATATTTGAGAATCTTAAGGTGATGCTCAAGTATGTTCCTAAAACATGGAATTTCTCCTCTCATGAAGCGATTTGGCTCTATGAAGACAGGTGTGGCGAATAATATGACTTTATGTAACTGGGAAGAAACACACTTTGCCTGATTTTATGGGTTTGAGTTAGTTATTTCTTGTGAAAAATCTCTGCGTTTTAAACATGAGTAGGTAATGCAAAATGTTTCTATGTTGTCTAAATTTAATGAGAAGCTTAAGGAATGAATTAACTGTAGATAGTCATCTATACTTATTATATGATTTTTTCTCCTCTTTTAGTTTGTCTTTTCTCACATTTAGTTTATTTTAATCACTGTAATATATCTTGGTCTTTTGTCTTCACTGCACATTCACCGATCATTTTTTTCTGAGTGCTTGGCTATGAGTTGTCTATGAATAACCTGAATATATATTAATAAGTTTGGCTATAGAAAAGCCTTACTAAAAAGAAATAGAAAAACAATCACAAAGAAATACAGAAAATCCTCGAATTACAACATTTCATTTAGTAACTGTTCGGAGTTACAATGGCACTGAAAAAAAGTGACTTATGACCATTTTTCACGCTTACGACCATTACAGCATCGCCATGGTCATCTGATCAAAATTCAGACACTTGGCAACTGATTCATAGTTATGACGGTTGCAGTGATCAAAGTCAATGGGGAAGCCAGATTCACTTAACAACCATGTGACTAACTTAACAGCTGCAGTGATTCACTTAACAACTGTGGCAAGAAAGGTCATAAATTGAGGCAAAATTCACTTAAGGTATGTCTTGCTTAGCAACAGACGTTTTGGGCTCAATTGTGATTGTAGGTCAAGGACTATCTGTAATTACAACATATTATGAAAATGAGATTTAGATTGGGAGGGGTGAGAATTGGCAACGTTGAGTTCCGTTATACTTCCTGCTAAGTCTTAAAAGCAATACGATTCTCCTAATTTTAGGGGACCAGGTTAGATGATGATTTGAAAATAATCAGATAAACATTTGCATATATTGCATATTTTTCTATAAAGAAAATCCCCTTTATTTCCCCAATGAGAAAGCTATTCTTTTTCACTGAATGCAAAATAACCTTTGGATCCTACCTCCTTGTAGCATTCTATGGCATTATGCTTCTATCTAACAATCTTTCAAGCTTCCACTCTGATGCTAAAGAACAAAATGGATTATTGTTCTTTAGGAATTTAGAAAAAGCAAAAGCAAAAATACAGATACATACAGAGGTGGTATTCACTTATCTTCCCTACCGATTTGCAAATGTGAGCATGTGCTCTCTCTCGCTATGCTTGCACGCGCCCCGTCCATGCATGCCAATGGCCTTCCGCGCATGCATTTTGCACGTGTGCGCGGCTTACACGCATGCGCGCGGCTAGCACTGTTCCCTCTAAGGTGCGCGGCCATGCGGCCGTGAATGTAACGAGAGAACGCCGCGCGGTAGTTTCCAACTTCCACACGGCATTTTCTAATGGCAGAGGCTGCACGCCTGCGTGCCCGCGCACATGAAAAGAGAGCACCGCGTGCCAGTTTCTAACTGCCGCATGGCGTTTTCTACTGTTACAGGGAACATTGGCGTCTAGCCTAAATAGGATGGCATAGCGCCAGACAGGACACTACTACCAGTTTGCCTGAACCAGTACGAACCGGCAGAATACCATTTCTGGATACATAGAAATTTAGAGTTAACTGCATGAACTCCCTTAATGGGGTAAAGGGTGCTCATTATTCCTTCCGTGTCAGTACTCAATTCAAACTCCTATTACATCAAAACACATCTCAACATCTACTAAACATACATTTATTATATAGATGATTGTGCTAGGAATTTAGAAAAAAACAAAAACAAAAATACAGATACATGGGAATTAAGCGTTAACACGTATGAACTCCCTTAAAAGGGTAGAGAAGAGAGTGTTCAATTATTCCTTTTGTGTTAGTATTCAGTTCAAAATCCTATTATATCAAAACACATCTCGACATCTACTAAATATACATTTAATATATAGATTTATCAGTTCTTAACATGCTTTTAAAAAAGGCATGCTTTTAGAAATCCCACTAGGATCTGAGCTGATGGGTCAGCAGGTTAATTAATATTTATTTCTTGTGATATTTTAAGGTTACTTTTCAGGATTACTTTCCCAAGGCAGTCAGAGCTTATTAACAGATAAAACGTGATCATATCCAACACTCCACAAATCCACAATCTAAAAATACAAAACGAGAGAAGTGGTTCGACATTTCCAGCAGCAGAAAATAAAGCAAAGGCCAACGCAAAATATATTTAAAAAAAAATGAAAATGGGAACCATTAAATCTTTACTGCATCAGCTAAACATCAGTTTGAAACCCTATTTTTCAAAGCCTAATTGAAAAGTAATTATCAACACAAGTGCCATTTATATCTGTCCAGTGACAAATTGCATGAATGTAGGCCAGGTTTTCTTGGCAAATGATACCATACCGTATGAATGGTAGGTTCTCCACTAGAAGCACAATACTGATTGTGGTAGGGGCTACCACAGAGAGGAGGGGGTCAAGCTATTTTCCAAAGCACCTGAAAAGGCCAGACAAGGAATAATGGATTGAAACTGATCAAGGAGAGATTCAACCTAGAAATAAGGAGAAATTTTCTGACAGTGAGAACAATCAACCAATGGAACAGAAGTTGCCTTCGGAAGTCATGGGAGCCTCATCACCGGAAGCTTTCAAGAACAGACTGAACTGCCATCTGTCAGAAATGGTGTAGGGTCTCCTGCTTGGGCGGGGGGTTGGACTAGATGACCTGGCTACAGGGTCCCTTCCAACTCTGTTAATCTACCTATCTTTATCTATTTTTACATACTTAAGAAATAATTCCTAGATGTGGCAGACTAGCAATAGCACTTAGACTTATACTAGAAGGGGAATAGAAGGGGAACTAACCAAATTTGCAGATGATACCAAGCTGGCAGGAACAGCTAACACCCCAGAGGACAGGCTCAGCATCCAGACGGATCTTGACACACTTAAACACTGGGCTCTATCTAATAAAATGAAATTCAATGCAGAGAAAAGTAAAGTCCTAAATTTAGGTAAGAAAAACAAAAAATATACATATAAACTCAATATTTGAGGGGCTGGCAAAGAGAAGAGGGGGTCAAGCTATTTTCCAAGTCACCTGAAGGCCAGGCAAGGAATAATGGATGGAAACTGACCAAGGAGAGATTCAACCGGGAAATAAGGAGAAACTGTCTGACAGTGAGAGCGATCAACCAGTGGAACAGGTTGCCTTTGGAGGTTGTGAGAGCTCCAACACTTGAGACTTTCAAGAGGAGATTGGACTGCCATTTGTCTTAAATGGTGTAGGGACTCCTGCTTGAGTGGGGGGTTGGACTAGATGACCTACAAGGTCCCTTCCAACTCTATTAATCTAAATCTTATACAGGTAGTTCTTGACTTACAACAGTTCATCTAGTGACATAGCAATAGCAATAGCAATAGCACTTAGACTTATATACCGCTTTACAGTGCTTTACAGCCCTCTCTAAGCGGTTCACAGAGTCAGCATATTGCCCCCCAACAATCTGGGTCCTCATTTTACCCACCTCGGAAGGATGGAAGGCTGAGTCAACCTTGAGCCGGTGAGATTTGAACCGCCGATCACTGAAAATAAGTGACTTAGGACCATTTTTCACACTTCTGACCATTGCAGCATCCCCACAGTCATGTGATCAAAATTCAGACACTTGGCAACTGACTCATATTTATGACAGTTGCAGTGATCACCTGTTGTGACCTTCTGATCTGCAAAGTCAATGGGGAAGCCAGTTTCACTTAACAACCGTGTCACTAGCTTACCAGCTGCAGTCATTCACTTAACAACTGTGTCAAGAAAGGTCGTAAAATGGGGCAAAACTCACTTAACAAACGTCTCACTTAGCGACATAAATTTGAGACTCCATTGTGGTTGTAAGATAAGGACTATCTGCATACCGCTTCACAGTGCTTTACAGCCCTCTCTAAGTGGTTTACAGATCAGCATATTGCCCCCAACAATCTGGGTCCTCATTTTACCCACCTCAGAAGGATGGACGGCTGAGTTAACCTTGAGACAGTGAGAATCGAACTGCTAGCAGTCGGCAGAATTAGCCTACAATACTTCATTCTAACTGTTGGAAGAAATATCCATCTGGTTCAGTTCCAAGCTTGGAGAAAGCCACTGGAGACAAAATGGAGGCTGGAGGCTGATTGGAAAGAGGGTTTAATGATGAACAGAACCACCAAGCACGTGTGATTCTGGGTAGCTGACCACATGGAGTTGAGAGTGAGGGGGTTTTTATACCTTCTCTTGGGCTTTGAACTTGAACTTCCTGTTCCTGTGCAATAACATGTATTCTATTGGCTGTTGTCAGACTCCCATGGAGCCATGTACAAATCCTAGGAGTTTGTCTGAGCTTAAGTTTGGTTGAAGTTTCTGAGGGTGATGCAATGAGGAGGCGTTGGGCAATTCCTATTGTGGCTGAGGGCTAATCCTACCTTTGTTGGATCTTGGGTGAGGGTATTTGCTTATGAATAGAGCTATTCCATTGACAAAAGTGTGGGCTATTAAGAGTGAGTCTATTAAGGAAGGTGGGGGCTGCTTTCTCCCTCCAGGGAAATATAATATTCTGCCGTTTTAATATTTCCTAAAATTTTTCATTCTTCTCGGAGAGGGGTGAGTGCTAACTTTCTACATAACCATTGCGCCACCATGGCTCTCCAAGGAAGTAGAGCTGGAATTGTGTTAAATTTGAAATAAGGAGAAGAGCACAAGATGGTGAAAAATTCAAGATCAAACCAACATTTTCTCCCCTCGAAGACAGGAGCACAGACAAGAATGCATATCAGGATCATGGAAGGAACATCATCCACCATCCAAGACTCTGAATGTTTCATTTTCTCTTTTTATAACCAATTTCCCCCCACCCCCACTCCCTGGATATATGAGTGGGCTTTTAATTATTTCTTTATTTTACAGGGACAGGACCCAGGTATCTTTCTGTTGTACAAACCTTCAAGAAAGGCTAACAAAAATAGTTTTAAGTGGGTTTGGAGTAAGCATCCAACGTTATTTCATTTTTTATTGCTTTATTCCATTTTTTTTTAAATTTTTAATTTTGCCATACACAGTTAAAGGACAGCACAGGAAGATGTGGTTATTTCTCTTTTTGCCTCTGGAAAATAGTTAAATGAGGCATGTTTTTACAGGTTTTCTCAAGCCTCCCGAAACAATTTTCCTGGAAATAAGACTCAGTTAAATGGAATTTAATTTCAGAGAACTTCCCCAGGATTGGGGTGTTTGAATGTTGATTTCTTTATGACAGTTTTACAACCAGATAGTGTCAGCCTGGCAAATATAGATATTAATATCCGAAACAGATTAGAGACATTTGGGTAAACAAACATACGGAATCTGTTTTACTTTTAACAGAAATTTCTCATTGATGGAGGGTTATTCCCCCCCCCCCCGCCATAAATGAACTTTTGTGCCCTTTGTTTTCAAACTGGTAGAGACTGCCTTCTTGTGGCAGAATCTTCCCTGAAATTTGTGTCACCGTCAAAATATGCCTCCTTCATTTCTTTTAATCATGACTGAATCAAGACTTATGAAACAATTATAGATTTGAGTGCAAAATTCACACTGGTAATATTTTCATTAGTAGGCCTCAATTAAAAATATCCACTATGGATTGTTTTTTTTCTAAATGGACTAACCCAAAGGTGCTTTTTCAAGAGGCAACTGGACATTCTTGGTTTGTTTGTTTTTTTGAAGACATTTCGCTTCTCATCTAAAAGGAGCTTCTTCAGTTCTGACTGGATGGTGGGGAATGGAAGGAAAAATTTTGCACTGCTCAGGTGACCCTGAGGACACAGATAAACCTCCAAGTGGCCTCAATGACTCTCTAAAAAGAATGCAAATGACCAGCGGTCTGCAAGAAATATAAATCCTTCCATTCCCCACCATCCAGTTAGAACCGAAGAAGCTTCTTGGATGAGAAGCGAAACGTCTTCAAAGAAAAACAAGAAAGTCCAGTTGCCTCTTGAAAAAGCACCTTTGGGACAACCATGACCTGGATAGCTGAGAATCTCCATAGACATTTTAATGGACTAAGTACTGCTATGATTGCTTTTTTTTTATGATCTGAAAACCTGTTTCTTAATCACAACAAAATAATGCAGATCTAGGAAAAGTGAGAGGTGCAGTGATTAAGGCACCAAGATAGAAACCAGGAGACTGTTGTGAGTTCTAATCCCACCTTAGACAAAAAGCCAGTTGGGTGACTTTGGGCTAGTCACTCTCTCTCAGCCCAACTCACCTCACAGCGTTGAAAATAGGATGAGGAAGGAGTATTAGGCATGTTCATTGCCTTGAGCATTTTCTAAAATTAATAAAGGCAGATATAAACAAATAAAATGAAACTTTAGGTACTGAACAAGTTTCTCACTTAGCAACATTGTGGTCATAAGTAGCTGCCCGGGGAACTTAACTGCCAATGTACTAATAGATAAAGAATTGAGAAGAATAGTGGATACAAATGGAAAACCACATACATACAAGGGAAGTATATAATTTTTCCCCTCATAATTATGCAAATATAGATATTGGACCTTACGTAGAGAAATAGTAATACAAAGATTAGATTAGATTAGATTAGATTAGATTAGATTAGATTAGATTAGATTAGAATTCTTTATTGGCCACGTGTGATTGGTCACACAAGGAATTCGTCTTTGGTGCATATGCCCTGTGGGAGGAGATGGGTGATAGGAACGATGAGAAGACTAATAGTAATAGTTATGAAGCCATAGTGAATAGTTTGACAGTGGTGAGGGAATTATTTGTTTAGCAGAGTGATGGCATTCGGGGAACAACTGTTCTTGTGTCTAGTTGTTCTGGTGTGCAGTGCTATATAGCGTCGTTTTGAGGGTAGGAGTTGAAACAGTTTGTGTCCAGGATGTGAGGGGTCTGTAAATATTTTCACAGCCCTCTTTTTCACTCATGCAGTATACAGATCCTCAATGGAAGGCAGGTTGGTAGCAATTGTTTTTTCTGCAGTTCTGATTATCCTCTGAAGTCTGTGTCTGTCTTGTTGGGTTGCAGAACCAAACCAGACAGTTATAGAGGTGCAGATGACAGACTCAATAATTCTACAATATGAAACATTGTGGATGGCAAGGTAATGGGATATGGGAAGTATATAATTTTCCCCTCATAATTATACAAATATAAATATTTGACCTTATGTAGAGAAATAGTAATACAAATATATGAAACTTTGTGGATGTCAAGGTAATGGGATATGATGGTATCTCGGTGGAAATATTAAAAGTAATGAACAAACAAGGGATAAACATTTAACCAAATTGTTCAGTGTAGATGATCTACATTTATCAACCACAATTGGAAGTAGAAACTCAGTCATTAAGCAAAGCAGTCACTAAGTGAAACCACAACCGTGGTTAAGATCTTACCTCAGCTTTCCTTTACAGACCTGCGAAGGACGTAAATGTGAGGATTGGTCGTACAAAGTTACTTTTTCAGCACCATCGTAACTACAAATACTACCTAAATGAAGCAGTTGCTAAAGGAGGACTACCTCCTTATAATTTATGATACACAGATTACTTCAGACAATCAGCTAATATCTCCGTTTCTTGCTCTACCTAAAGCCAATTGCAATAAAAGGAAATCAGCACTGTATGATAAGCTTGGTGTGTCAGTTTTCTCCAATATTTCTTTAAAGTTACACAAAACAGGATTTACTAAAAATGCAAATGAGTAAATTTGTTTGCTATCTGGCTGTAAGACTAGCATTTTGTTGGCATTATGTCTTGCTAGTTCTTTTGTTCAGAGGAGAAGCATGGGTAATGACAGCTATGACAATCTGGAGAAAAGATGCCTTTGAGACATGGATTTGCAGAAGATTACTTTAAATATCCATAGGCTGGATGGGTATGAAATAAAACAGTTCTCCCAACAATGGACTACTATAAAGAAACTTTGAACACAATCAAGAAAGGAAATGTTCATATTTAGGGCACATGATATTTGGCAAGGAATATCAATTGTTGCAAGGAAAATTTAAAGGAAATATAGATGTGGAATACATGTACCTTAGCTAAATTAACGTGCATGGTTGGGCATAAATACAATGCCTTCATTGTCTGTGCTGCTGATTAATCTCATTGTTGTTGTTGTTAGTTGCGAAGTTGTGTCCAACCCATTGAGACCCCATGGACAACGTTCCTCCAGGCCTTCCTGTCCTCTATCATCCTCTGGAGTCCATTTAAGCTCACGCCTACTGCTTCAGTGACTCCATCCAGCCACCTCATTCTCTGTCGTCCCCTTCTTCTTTTGCCCTCAATCTTTCCCAGCATTAGGCTCTTCTCCAGTCCTTCCTTCTCATTAGGTGGCCAAAGTATTTGAGTTTCATCTTCAGGATCTGGCCTTCTAAAGAGCAGTCAGGGTTGATCTCCTCTAAGACTGACTGGTTTGATCACCTTGCAGTCAAAGGGACTCGCAGGAGTCTTCTCCAGCACCATAGTTCAAAGGCGTCAATTCTTTGGCGCTCAGCCTTCCTTATGGTCCAACTTTCACAGCCATACATTGCAAGTGGGAAAACCATAGCCTTGACTTTTGTTGGCAGGGTGAAGTCTCTGCTTGGGTGGGGAGGGAATGGGGATTTTGCAGTATCCTTCCCCTGGAGTGGGGAGGGAATGGGGATTTTGCAGTATCCTTCCCCTGGAGTGGGGTGGGAATGGAGATTTTACAGTATCCTTCCCTTGCCACGCCCACCAAGCCACGCCCACCAAGCCACACCACACCCACCAAGCCACGCCCACAGAACCGGTAGTAAAAAAATTTGAATCCCACCACTGGTTCAAAGGCCTCAATTCTTTGGCGCTCAGCCTTTCTTATGGTCCAACTTTCACAGCCATACATTGCAACTGGGAAAACCATAGCCTTGACTATACGCACTCTTGTTGGCAGGGTGATGTCTCTGCTTTTTAGTATGCTGTCTAGATTTGTCAATCTCATAGATCTTTTAAAACTCACAGATTAAAAAAAATATTTCAAATGGAGCACAGAGCCATAGAGGTTTCATAATAACAAACTTTCTTTTTTCTGGAATATTTTTTCAGTTTCTTAATCTAGTTTAATGCCCCGAAATGCTACAGTAGTTTGCCAGCCATGTATTAACCACACTTCATCCTGCTTAATTTTTTTTGTTATAGAATGGATGGGGTTGTTAGGTGTAGAGGAATCTTAAGTTTGGAGGAGAAATTCACTCCCCCTCCCCCCCGGTACTTGCTAGATTTGGTCAAATTGGTTTCTACAGGGCTTCTATATTTGCATGGCAAAATAAAAATTAGCCCGTGAAGCCGTTCTGGCCTTGAAATGCAATACAGAGTTTTTAGCAGCTAACTTCGAATTGTTCTTCTGCTACTAATGTCACTGCCCATTAAAATATACAACCTAATAGCGGAGTAGGGTTGGCACAGCTTCTAAGCCGTTCACTAATATCTCCCGGAGAAAATTAAAAGGAAATAGCAGGAATATAAATAGCTATAATTATATGCATATGCATTTGGAGCTGAAGATTTGATAAAAACAACAACACTGTGCAATTCCACTTCATAATGACTTTAATTAGCTAATTGGTGGTGATGTAATCACCGACGCTCCTCCTGCTATCTCTTTCTACGCTTCTCGCATTATGCTTAATTTCTAATATAAAAACTGGCTCAAACGTGCTTGGAAATCCATCATCAAAGGAAGTGGAGTAGTTTTTGTTAATGAATGAAAAGGCACTCTGCTTATGTTTGGGCCTTCTTTGTTAACTTCAGACGCCCTAACAACAAAATGGTTGCCAACAGTATCAAAAATTATCCCAAATAAGGGTCTTAAGAAAGTTATTTGTTCATTAAATAACAGAATAACAGAGTTGGAAGGGAGGTCTTCTAGTCCAACCACTGCTCATGCAGGAAACCCTATACCATTTCAGACAAATGGTTGTCCAATCTCTTCTTAAAAACCTCCAGTGTTGGAGCACCCACAACCTCTGGAGGCAAGTTGTTCCACCGATTAATTGTTCTAATTTCTCCTTAATTCCAGGTTGCCTCTCTCCTTATTGAAGTTTTCCCATACAAATTACGGTAGTTTCCATCCAGTGCTTCTTGTCCTACCTTCAGGTTACTTTAGAGAATAGGTTGACCCCCCTCTTCTTTGTGGCAGCCTATATCAGGAGCACAGATCCTGCAATATAAGGCAGCTGTGGAGTGGACCATTCCAGACAAGGGGTTGTCCAATCTCTTCTTAAAAAACTTCCAGTGTTGGAGCATTCACAATTTCTGGAGGCAAGTCGTTCCGCTGATTAATTGTTCTCAATGTCAGGAAATTTCTCGGTAGTTCTAGGTTGGATCTCTCCTTGATTAGTTTCCATCCATTGCTTCTCGTCCTGCCTTCAGGTGCTTTGGAGAATAGGTTGACTCCCTCTTCTTTATGGCAACCCCTCAAATATTGGAACGCTGCTATCATGTCGCCACTAAACCTTTTCATTTAAATGAATGGGTATTAGAATAGAATAGAATAACAGAGTTGGAAGGGACCTTGGAGGTCTTCTAGTCCAACCCCCTGCTTAGGCAGGAAACCCTACACCACTTCAGATAAATGGTTATCCAACATCTTCTTAAAAACTTCCAATGTTGGAGCATTCACATGTTTCACTTTATATGTACATCATCAGTTGCTGATCCTGAAAATCAAGAATTCCGTTTATCAATCTCTTCTTACTCTACATTTTTTAAGTCTAGACAGGGAAAGGCTGTTGGTTGACTTGTTGGCAGGGAGACTGGAAAACAACATAGTAAATAAAGGCAAGAGGAGGCTTGAAATTCTGTAATCAGTGGCCAAGCTGCAGCTCATCTATGTTGCTAAACATTCCTAAGTCATTTAATCTTCCCTTTCTGTTATTTTTATTTAAACTTAGCTTTCTGGTGGAATACGAGCAAATTAACTGGGATGTGACAGTTTGACCAACTGGTGTTTTTGGTTTTTTTATGGCAAATGGAGCCCTCCAGTGGACACTGCAGCTTATTGTAAATTGCTAATTAGTGATTTGGTAAGCTTAATAAAACTTACAACCTAATATCATCAGGCACCATTTTCTCACTCTGCATACATGACTTTTACACATGTATAGTGTTCATGGTTAAGTCAGTTTTAACCCATTTTACGAATTTTCTTGCCACAGTTGTTAAGTGAATCCCTGCAGTTCTTAACTTAGTAACATGGTTGTTAAAGTGAATCTGGCTTCCCCATTGACTCTGCTTGTCAAAAGGTCGCAAAAGGGGATCACATGACCTTTGGATACTGCAACTGTCATAAATATTATGACAGTTGCAGTCATAATTGTTATGTTCTAACTGTTTCAACTGTGTTGCATGGTTCCAACCAGGTCCAGCGTTTGAGCGGGAAAAAGCTCAAACGCTATTGGCTGGTCTGTCTGACAGCTCCCTATAAAAGGGCAAGCTGTCAGACTGCTCTTTGCTGGTTACTGATACAAGAGCTGAAATAAAGAGCTGCTTTGGAAGTCTGTCTCCTGTCATCTCTACCCACTATCTAACAGTGGCGACGAGGGCTTGGGCCAGGAGAACTGTGACTAGCTTCTTCAGCACTTTCAACCAGCCAGGCAGACAT
>QLTV01000774.1:2109885-2132218 GCA_003457575.1 Thermophis baileyi | reverse complement strand
GTCCGATATACAGTGTGGGTTCCAGGCATACGAGCTGTATTCAAGAATTGGTCTGGCAAAGGTTTTGAATGCCCCAGTTAGCAATACAATGTTACCAGAGAAGAAGCTTCGCAGAAATGCAGAAAAATGGTAAAAAACATCAAAAATTGTGGTCACATGAGTGTGGGATGATGCAAAGTCCATAAACCTCGAAATCAGGCCATATGTAAGGTAGATTTGGGGCTTCATCGTAATTTTGAACCGTTCTAAGCTCAACTTCCTTCTGGGAAATTCTCAGGATACTTCATCCTTCAAAGACACTGTGAAAAGTATCTTTTTCCTTACTAGGTCTTTCAAATTTGCACTTTGAGGAAATAATATAAATAGTTTAATACAACTGTTCCAATAAAACAACAAACCTGAAAACAACAGATATAAAATTTACGGCAAAGTTTATTTTATGAATGAATGAATGAATGAGTGAGTGAGGAAGGGAGGAAGGAAGGAGGGAAGGAAGGAAGGAAGGAAAGAAGAAGGAAAGGAAGAAAAGGAGGGAAGGAAGGAATGGAGAGGGGGAGAGGGGATGGAGGGAGAGAGGGAAGGAAGGAAGGAAGGAAGGAAGGAAGGAAGGAAGGAAGGAAGGAAATGGAGAGGGGAAGGGAGAGGTGAAGGGGGAAGGAAGGAAGAAAGAAAGAAAGAAAGAAAGAAAGAAAGAAAGAAAGAAAGAAAGAAAGAAAGAAAAGGAGGGAGGGAGGAAGAAATGAAAAGGGGAGGGGGAGATGGAGGGAGAGAAGGAAGGAAGGAAGGAAGGAAGGAAGGAAGGAAGGAAGGAAGGAAGGAAGGAAGGATGGATGGATTATGGTCCACCCATAGAGTGGTCCCTTTCTTGAAAAGCCTTGCTGGAAATCTTAACATGTAAATATTTTCAGCAGGAGCCACAAATAGCTTTAACCTGCATTGATCTCGGCTGTTATTTCTCATCAGTCATGGTTACTTGCCTCTCATGACTGAATGGGGAAATATTCCAGTTATGATACATGTAATTAATTATTGTCAGAAGCTCTGCCCAAGCAGAACTGCTTTTCTGCTTTAGTTCAACTACCTCTTACAGTTAAGTAGGAGAAATTTAATTTAAAAAAAAAGGCTTTCATGCTGTGCATCAGAGTGAGATGGAGTAGAAGAATGCAATTACAGCAGGCACTTATGACAAAAGAGAAAGGCAGGTAGGGGTCTTTATGGTTTATTGTATAAAGAGAAGGGGGATTAGGGGAGGGGGTGCGTCCCAAATACCTAAAGAATTGATTTATGGAGGGTGGCAAACTTACAGCCAGCTACTGCTTTGACAACACCAATTCGCCATATATCTAGATTCTCCCCTGAGATTTTGCACTCAGTTAAGCAAATACTATATTTGGAATGATACTACTGGGGAGGGGAGCTTGCATTATGAACCGAGATCCCTTCCCATGTAGAGTGGTGAATGACCCATTTCTTCATGGACCACGTCTTGCTGTCCTCTGCTGTGAAGCCAGGGGTGGGCTTCAAAATTTTTAGCAAGGGGTTCTCTGCCCGGTTGCTGGGTGGGTGTGGCCATGGTGGGCGTGGCCTAGTCGGCCTCCTGCACCACAGGGGGGGTGTTTTTGCCCTCCCCGGGCTCTGGAGGCTTTCCATGAGCCTCTGAGAGGATGAAAACGGCCTCCCCAGGCTCCAGAGGCCCTCTGGAGGTCAGAAACGGGCCCATTTCCGGCCTTCCCAAACTTCCAGTAGGCCTGTTTTTTGCCCTTCCCAAGCCTCCGCGCAAGCCCTGCACTTACCTGCATCCAAAATGGGCCGCGTGGGGACTCCTGGGAGGGGCGGGGCCAGCCAGGAGTGGGATTTGGGGGGTCTGCAAACTGCACAGAATCTTAGCTAGAGGTTCACCTGTACCCCTGCGAACCCCCAGCAGTCCACCCCTGCTTTTAGATCTATTCATTTACACTTCTTCTATCAATATCCCTATCCCCAACTCTACCCTACCCATAGCCAGTAGGCCCGTTTTTCGCCCTCCCCGAGCCTCCGGGCACGCCCTGCACTTACCTGCATCCAAACCAGGCCGCATGGGGACTCCTGGGAGGGGTGGGGTGGGCGGGGCCAGCCAGGAGTGGGATTTGGAGGTTCTCCGAACTGCACAGAATCTTAGCTAGAGGTTCTCCCGAACCCCTGCGAACCCCCAGCAGCCCACCCCTGCGTGAAGCCCAGAGGAACTGACGGACTTAAGGAACTATCATCTGAAAAATAATGATCTGTAAAAATGGAGGAGGCGCTTCTTGGGTCCTGCTGCCACCCTCACTGTCCCTGTAGCAGAGTTGAAATAATGGGGGCTCCAGGGATATAATTCCTTGTCCCACAGCAACTTCCAGTGGGTGGGAGAGTGAGCAGCTATCATAGCTCTTTTCCTTCTCTCCGTATTTCGGACACGGTTGGCTGCATAGATCCTTAGTTGTGTCCCAATGCAATGTATTAAGACCCAAAGTGTCTAGGAGGCTCCCAGGTGCACGGAAAGCCCATGCGAATACTATTTGCCCCCAGCAGTTATCTCACCTACAGCAGTACCTGGCTTTCAAGTGCAAGAAAGAGCAATCTGTTAGGCCCGAAGCACAAACTACAGCTCTGTTCTTTTATATGAGCATCCTTGAGATAGAAACAAGAGGGATGAAGGATGTTACAAGACTCAGGACACCATTACACCCAATTGTGACATTGCTGTGGTAACTTCATAACGTCTGGAGTCCCATATATGTACAGAATACAGAATAAGAGATTTGGAAGGGACCTTGGAGTCCTCCCTCTCTCTCTCTCTCTCTCTCTCTCTCTCTCTCTCTCTCTCTCTCTCTCTCTCTCTCTCTCTCTCTCTCTCTCTTCTTCGTCTCTACCTCTATATATTGCTATCTTTGTCTCTGTCTCTCTTTCTCTGTGTCTCTCTCTATACAGTATATATATACAGTATGTATGTACAGTATGTGTGTGTGTGTGTGTGTGTGTGAGAGAGAGAGAGAGAGAGAGAGAGAGAGTGAATGGTAAGGAATGGGATTCAGCAAGATTTCTCTTCCCCACCCCCATTTGCTCTTCTAGGAGAGGGAGAGAGAGAGGGAGAGAGACAGAGAGACAGAGACAGAGACAGAGAGAGTGAGAGAGAGTGAGAGTGAGAGAGACTGAGAGAGAGAGGAGGAGGAACAGGAAGGAAGGAAGGAAGGAAGGAAGGAAGGAAGGAAGGAAGGAAGGAAGGAAGGAAGGAAGGAAGGAAGGCTGTGTGTGAGAGAGAGAGAGAGAAAGAGAGAGAGACAGAGAGTGAGTGAGAGAGAGAGGAAGAACAGGAAGGAAGGAAGGAAGGAAGGAAGGAAGGAAGGAAGGAAGGAAGGAAGGAAGGAAGGAAGGAAGGAAAAAGGAGGGTGGGAGGGAGGAAGAAAGAAAAGAAGAAAAGAAGGAAAAAGGGGGAGGGAGGGAGGGAGGGAGGAAGGAAGGATCTGTGTGTGTGTGTGTGTGTGTGTGTGGTGTATCTGATATGTGTGACCCATCAGGAAAAAATCCCTTTTGTTTATTCTTCAACTATACATGGATATATTTCATTATTCTGCTTCTACTTTTATTGATACTCAGGTGGTTGATTATCTTAATACACTTTTATTTAGAAAACTAAAGCCATTACTTAATGTTTAAAAATATTATACCACTTTCTATGGTGCCTTGAAGAACTCAACACTTTGAGTTTTCTTGGTTTATAATATTACAAGGTTAGGGTAATACTCCATGAAATCAATTGCCATGGCCCTGCCCATTTAGTTTAGACAAACTAAAGGCTAAAGGGATTTATAAGTTAGCTTTGTTTACTTACAGAAAGATGATCTTTCAAGTAACTTTAGTAAGAGCAGAGCAACTCTAAAGGCAAACAACAATCTCCTTTTAGAAGAATCTGTCAACAAGTTAAGGGTAAAGGACCTGATCTTGAAAAGTCTGTAGCTTAATTTTGGAGGACAATCGTTTGTCATTGCCATGAATTCAGCTTTTTCCAAGTCAAAATATTTTCTGAAAAAATATTATTAGAAACACAAGCTGATGTCAGAAGAATACAATATGTTGTTTGTCTTACGTGGCTATGGTGTAAGTATCTGTGCCTCATACTGTTTGCTTTTAAAGCTCTGAACATAAAAGGCTAAACTTAAGTCATATTCCATCCCACTTAAAGAGATGGATTGCTGGAGAAAAAACAGGAAACATAGTGTGGGGGGGGGAAGCAATGGATCTGAAGTGGCTAGAAAGCAAAGTGATATAATTAAGCAGATTTTCCCCCTAATATGGAAACCTCTGAATTAGAGAAAGCTGAATTAATGAGTGGCAGGGAGTAGAAAAGCGTTCTACCCATATCAGCTGGGTGTGGTAACATTATTCTTGCATTAATGATAACATTGATTCCAGTTTGTTTAACTCACCTGTGAAAATTCAGAATCAGAATCAAAATAGAATTGCAATGGACTTTGGAGGTCTTCTAGTCCAACCCCCTGCTCAAGAGGAGACCCTACACCATTCCAGACAAGAGGCTGTCCAGTCTCTTCTTAAAAGCCTCCAGTGATGGAGGCACCCACAACTTTTGGAAGCAATGCGTTCCACTGGTTAATTGTTCTCACTGTTAGGAAGTTTCTCCTTAATTCCAGGTTGCTTCTCTCCTTGCTTAGTTGCCATCCATTGTTTCTTGCCTTGCCTTCAGGTGCTTTGGAGAATAAATTGATCCCCTCTTCTTTGGGGCAGCCCCTTAGATATTAGAACAGTGTTCTCCTTTTCACTAGGGTAGAAATACCCAATTCCAATTCCAATTGGTTGGTTGTAATCTATTTTCTTAAACTGGTTTCAGTTCAGTACCAAAGAGTCATTTTAAATGATAGTAACTGGAGAGGAAAATGTAAATCAGCTCCATCTACCTCAACCACCAAGCTGTTGGGAGAATAGTTGTTGTAGTTGTTCAATCCCTATAGTAGGTAGCAGCATTTGGTCAGCCTTCCCTGATCTTGAAAGGGTTGAGAGACTGGGGGGGAAATGAAAAGAAGGGCTAGGGGTGACATGATAGCAGTGTTCCAATATCTCAAGGGCTGCCACGAAGAAGAGGGACTGGTCAACCCATTCTCCAAAGCATCTGAAGGCAGGACGAGAAGCAATGGATGGAAACTAATCAAGGAGAGAAGCAACCTAGAACTAAGGAGAAATTTCCTGACAGTGAGAACAATTAATCACTGGAAGAACTTGCCTCCAGACGTTGTAAATGCTCCAACACTGGAAGTTTTTAAGAAGGGATTGGACAACCATTTGTCTGAAATGGCTTCCTAACTGAGCAGGGGGTTGGGCTAGAAGACCTCCAAAGTCATTTCCAACTCTGTTATTCTGGATGGGAGACCACTAATAAACCCCCAGCTGGAGGCTGGATCAGGATGGTTTTTAAAAAAAAAAAATTACATGCAGAAGAACGCAGCAGGCAAAGTACGGTACTTCCACATTACTGCCTAGTAAGCCCATAAAGACTTAGACTTGTTGTTGTTGTTAGTTGCGAAGTCGTGTCCGACCCATCGCGACCCCATGGACAACGTTCCTCCAGGCCTTCCTGTCCTCTACCATCCTCTGGAGTCCATTTAAGCTCACGCCGACTGCTTCAGTGACTCCATCCAGCCACCTCATTCTCTGTCGTCCCCTTCTTCTTTTGACCTCAATCTTTCCCAGCATTAGGCTCTTCTCCAGTGAGACCTTCCTTCTCATTAGGTGGCCAAAGTACTTAAAGGAGTACTTCAAAGTACTTAGGTGGCCAAAGTACTTAATGGAGTTAAATAACTCCATTAAGGTAGTACATTAGCCTTAATGGAGTTATTTAAAGAGACCATGGTCAAATAAACTCTGAATAAGCATATTGGGCAAGACAGCCAGAGTATGCGCCAATGAGCAACATAGTTCAAAGGCCTGCATTCTTTGGCGCTCAGCCTTCCTTATGGTCCAGCTTTCACAGCCATACACTGCAACTGGGAAAACCATAGCCTTGACTATACGCACTTTTGTTGGCAGGGTGATGTCTCTGCTTGTTAGTATGCTGCCTAGATTTGCCATGGCTTTCCTCCCCAGGAGCAAGCGTCTTTTAATGTCTTGGCTGTAGTCCCCATCTGCAGTGATCTTGGAGCCCAGGAAAATAAAATCTGTCACTACCTCCACTTCTTCCCCATCTATTTGCCAGGAATTGAGAGGGCCGGATGCCATGATCTTAGTTTTCTAAGTTTTAAGTTTCTTAGTTTTGACTTAGAATAACTTTATTGTCACTTTGAATCTACACTAATCAGCATACATTAAAATGAAATTTCGTTGCATGCAGCTCTCAAAGAGTCTCCACCTTCAATATATCACGAGGAGTTCAACCCACCTGGAAGGAGACGTTACCTTTTTGGACAGAGTCAGCCTCATTTAGCCAATGAAGTGTTAATCTCACTTGACAGACAGATATATACAGAAAGGGGAAAAGATAAGCTGTGAGGTGAAAAAAAGGAATGAAATACAAACATACCGTGATAGTTAAAGCTGAATTGTGTAAGATAAAATATATTGACCCACAAGTGATAGGACAAGCGCCAGCCAGTTGTAAGTTAATAACACCTTTAGGGGGATTATAGCCTGGTATTTTCATTTGGGTAATGGATGATAGAACTAAACAATAAAAATTTAATCCTCATCCATTTGTTGGCATATCATAACGGAGAGGGGAATAAAGCAGAAGGAGACAGTCTGGGTCAAACTTTTGTTTTAAGAAAAAGTATAAAATTCAAAACAAAGAAGTATATGTAGGTATAAGTGTATTGTGGTGAGTAAATATGCTGACTCTGTGAACCGCTTAGAGAGTGCTGTAAAGCACTGTAAAGCGGTATATAAGTCTAAGTGCTATTGCTATTGCTAATTGGTTGCATGTGAGAAAAAGACATGAAACAACATAAGTGTACATTTTTTAATTTAGCTATTATAAAAGTGAAGATGGTATTTTCCTGCATAAATCAATCGTGGCTCTACAAAATGTTGAGATTTTCTGTTCAGGTTCAAAATAATTCAGTCATACAAAACAAAGAAAATGATCTTCGGCACAACAGAACTTCTGTTAGCTAGCGTATGAGGCAGGTTGTTAGAAAAGAGACATTGAGGGACTGTACAGACTAAATTCCTTCCAAATTACAAGAGCAAATTTGCACTGAAAAAGAAGTTCTACTTGGCTATTATGCTTCCTTCCAATATGCCAGAGGGCAAGAGGTCAAAGTGAGCCAAAGGTAGTGTCAACCCTTCAAGGTAAGACAGACTAGGAAACCAAAGTCATGCAGGCCAATACTGCTTTTAATATAACATTATAGTAACCGATCAACCCTGACTGCTCTTTAGAAGGCCAGATCCTGAAGATGAAACTCAAATACTGTGGCTACCTAATGAGAAGGAAGGACTCACTGGAGAAGAGCCTAATGCTGGGAAAGATTGAGGGCAAAAGAAGAAGGGGATGACAGAGAATGAGGTGGCTGGATGGAGTCACTGAAGCAGTCGGTGTGAGCTTAAATGGACTCCGGGGGATGGTAGAGAACAGGAAGGCCTGGAGGAACGTTGTCCATGGGGTCGCGATGGGTCGGACACAACTTCGCAACTAACAACAACATAGTAACCGAATCTTGCAAGTCTGAATGTGCTTCCTGCCTCTCTCCCTTTATCTTTGCGAGAACGGAGGCTCCTGAGATGTTTACTCAGGTTACGTTTCTGCCCTGGACTCAAATTTCTTTTATCTGACTGTTGCCTTGGTCTTTCTCTTCTTCCAGTCCCTCAAAGTTGTTCCTTCTGCCCATTACAGTTGGACAGGTAATACTGGATACAGGTGGTTCTCGACTTACAACTGTAATGGAACCTGATCATCACAGTCATGATGGTCATATATCAGGTCACCCATGTGACCAACCCAATTTTACAACCTCTTTTGAGGTGGATATTAATTGAACGCTCTAGTTGTAAAGTAATTAAACAAACCCGAATGATGGGTCATTTGCTGTAGGGCCATTTGTGGTAAAAATGCAAGGTTATGGCATGAACTCAGAAAGGAGGGAGGAGATGTGGCGCAGTGGTTAGAGTGCAGTACTGCAGGCTACTTCAGCTGACTGTTCAGCAGTTCAGCGGTTCAAATCTCACCGGCTCAAGGTTGACTCAGCCTTCCATCCTTCCAAGGTGGGTAAAATGAGGACCCAGATTGTTGGGGGCAATATGCTGACTCTGTGAACCGCTTAGAGAGTGCTGTAAAGCACTATAAAGCGGTATATAAGTCTAAGTGCTATTGCTATTGCTATTGCTATGTGTATTTGCAAAGCCTGCATAACAAAGATAAAGGAAAAGGGAGTGTGACAGGTGAGGCCCCTTTCAAAGTAGAAAATAAGAGCTGACTTTCAGGCACAGAGCCAATAGAAGAGTTGCTAAAAGTCTTCTAGGACAGAGTTCCACAACCTTTCCGGGGGCTTGGAGGGGGAGATGGTTTTGTGGGAGCATGTGTGCATGTGCGCAGAGCACCTGTTGCTCATGTGACTGGGACCAAGAGTGCCCACAATGCTTGCACAACTGAGGCCCTGAGCACCTACAACACTCACACGAGTGGGCCGGAGAGAGCCTGCGATGCTCGCACGAGTGAGGCCCAGAGCACCTGTGATGCTTGTGTGACTAGGGCTGCGAGCCCCTGTGACAGGGGTGGGTTCCTCCCGGTTCGGACTGGTTCTCCCAAACCGGTAGCGACCCGCTGGTGATGTCACGATGACATCACTGATCCGGTTCGGTCGGTGCCGGTCCGTGGGCGCCGCCATCTTTTTTTAAAAAAATTTAAAATTGTTTTTGAATTGTTTTTGAATTTTTTTTATTTATTTTTTTTCTTCTGAGCATGCGCAGAAGCCAAGTTCCAGCACTGTGCATGTGGTCGCCATCTTGTTTTTGGCTTTTTTTTAAAAAAAAAATTCAGATTTTTCGTTACTGTGCACGCGAAGCACGCGCGCGCCCACAAGGCGCGCCCACGAGGTGCACTCACGAGGCGCACCCACAAGGCGCGCCCCTGAGGCGTGCTCATGAGGCACAGGAGGGAGCAAACCAGCAGCGAGGTAAGTTGGAACCCACCCCTACCCTGTGACACTCGCGCGAATGGGGCCGTGAGCGCCTGCAATGCTTGTGTTAGTGGGGCCACGAGTCCCCGCGATGGCGTGCAAATGGGGCTGTGCACGCGCGGGCCTGCACACACACCAGCCAGCCCCTCAGGCAGCCCACAGGTTGGGGACCCCTGTTCTAGGATGCCTATTAGTTAACTTTAAGGAATAGGGTTGAAATAGGACCGATAGAATACTTGTTAGATAACTTTTGAAGTGTTTATTAGTTAAGGCTTAGAAATAGGGATGGCACGGAGCCAATAGAGGACCCTTTAGATCACTTTCAGAATGCCTATTAGACAATGTTTCTTTATCCCGCCTTGAAAAACTGTATCAAAGCTTGTTGAATCCTTTGTTCTGGGTCCTGGCATTTTGCTGCCATTTTGCTGAAGCGCTTCAATCAAAGGAAACAAAACCCGCCCCTCGGCTCTGGTGTTCTTCATCGGCTTCGGCACCAGTCTCAGACCCAAATTGGGGACAACACCATGGTGGTCAGGTGAACCAACGATTCATTATGGAAGCCGTTTTGCTGAAAACCGGAAGTAAATGCTGATTTTCAGCAAAACCGTCATAAAATAGGGTCATGTGACTGTGGGACACTGCAAAAGGTCATCAATGTGGTTCAGTTGCTGACCACCCAAAGTGCAGTCACATGATTGCGGTGAGGGGGGCAGCCATCAGAACTGCGAATCCGGGTCGTAAGTATCCTCCAGCTAGGTCAGGGGTCAGCAACCTTAAACACTCAAAGAGCCACAAAGGTCCTAACTGGAAGCCCCCTGTTCAATTCTGGAGCCAACCGGAAGTCCACTTCCCTGCCATAGAGGCTCCTTCTAGTGTGGCGTCCTTTTTCCTCTGCTGACCAGAAGTCCAGTTCCCCCACCATAGAGTCTCCTCCTAGCGCTGCATCCTTTTTCCTCTACCTGTCCTAACCGAAAGCCCTATCAATTGTGGAGCTGACTGGCAACAGGGAGCCGCAGCAGAGGGATGAAAGAGCCACAAGCGGCTCCAGAGCCCTGGGTTGCTGACCTCTGAGCTAGGTCCATCACAACTTCACTAAGTGAATGCTTGTAAGTATACCAGCTGCTGTGGCCTAGAGGTGGAGCTCTTGCCTCACAGTCAGGAGGTTATGAGTTTGATCCTAGGTAGAGGCAGATGTAGGGTCTCCTGCTTGGGCTGGGGGGTTGGACTAGATGGCCTGCAAGGTCCCTTCCAACTCTGTTAATCTGTTAAGTCAAGGACTACCTGTAAGTGATTTGCTGGCATGAAGAATTTCCTGTTTATAACCTGCTGTCCATCGTTCTGATCTTCTTGCAGAGCTTCTAGGTAGAATTGTCTCTCTAGGTCTTGGAGACCAATGGTCAGAAGAGCTTTGTATGAAAGTACCCTGACATAGATTACTCTAGGTTTTTCCAGGAGGAAGAAAAATTAGGGTCCTGACAGACAGGAAATCTTTGGAAAGATGAAGCTTAAAAACCCAAAATAGAGCTGCCAAAAGGATGTGTCCAGGAGTGGGCTTCAAAAATTTTAGCAAGGGGTTCTCTGCCCGGTTGCTGGGTGGGCGTGGCCATGGTGGGCGTGGCCTATTCTGCCTCCTGCACCATGGCAGGGGGGGGCGTTTTTGCCTTCCCCGGGCTCCAGAGGCTTTCCGCGAGCCTCCAGGAGGGCGAAAACAGCCTCCCCAGGCTCCGGAGGCCCTCTGGAGGCCAGAAACGGCCCATTTCTGGCCTTCCCGGACTTCCGGTAGGCCCGTTTTTCACCCTCCCTGAGCCTCCGTGCACGCCCTGCACTTTACCTGCATCCAAAACAGGCCGCGTGGGGACTCCTGGGAGGGGAGGGGTGGGCGGGGCCAGCCAGGAGTGGGATTTGGGGATTCTCCAAAGTGCACAGAATCTTAGCTAGAGGTTCTCCCGAACCCCCTGTGAACCCCCAGGAGCCCACCCCTGGATGTGTCCCTTTTTTTCTGATGCACCTTCATCACCGACCCAGCCATTTTACCTGTACAAGGCAAAATTACAGGGACACAGTTGGTAGCCCATGCCTTCCCCAGCAGTGGAAGTGGTTCAGGGCACCAGCATCTGGAGAAACCCATCAAATGCATTTAAAGATGACCTCAATTAACACCAGGGAGGTAGCTTGTTCATTTGGGCTATAATATCAAGTGACTGTGTAATCCACGGCTCTCCTCTTAGCTTGGCTGGCCGTTTTGTTTTCAAAACAAACAGTCGGAGGGCACGATTCAAGATTCCAGCCCCAAAAAAAGAAAAAGAAAAAAATCAGGTCTCTTGAGAGTTTTGAGGCTGAAATCCTACAAATAAACCAAAGAGTTACTGAAAAATATCTGCCTGGATTGTCCTATTTCAGAAGAGGGCAATTGTCGGCAAGATCAAAATACTATTTCAGGCAGGCACAAAATCCTGTAGCAAGGAGAATGGAGGATAGACAGATCATTTTTTAAAGAATCATTTCAGCAGCCTTTTTTTTAAAGATAACTTTGTATCACTGCCTCACAGCCTATACAGTATATTTGATAAAGGCTGGCCATGATCACTCAGTGCAGTCTGCCTGAAAGAGGTATTGTAAGAACAAAATAACTGATCTAATGGGAAACGCTTCAGCGTTTTTGTTTCCATGTAAACCTCTGTTCATAAACTTAAGGTGCTTTTTCCCTCTACTTCCTACAACAGGGGTGTTGAACTTGCAGCCCACAAGCCAGTTGCATCACGCACTGGCCACGCCCACGCCCGGTTTAGCGTGGGGGGGGGAAGTCACGATACATCACATGATGACATCGTGACGACACGAGTTTGGCACCCATGTCCTAGAACTTAAGTCTACAGTATTTATTATTTCCTTAATCAAGGAGAGAAGCAACTTAGAACTAAGGAGAAATTTCCTGACAGTGAGAACAATTAATCAGTGGAACGACTTGCTGTAGAAGTTGTGGGTGATCCAACACTGGAAGTTTTTAAGAAGAGATTGGACAACCATTTGTCTGAAATGGTATAGGGTTTCCTGCCTGAGCAAGGGGGTTGGACTAGAAGACCTCCAAGGCCCCCTTCCAACTGTTTATTCTAACTGATTCGAACTAATTCCTTTGACACAACAAAGGCTAGAACTTTTTGCAGTGAGATGTTTTATAAGTGATTTTAATGACCCAAATGTTGATGTTTTATAAACCAAATGTTGATGTTTTGGTGTTGATGTTCTATGACAGTCCCCAACCTTTCAGGCTTCTTAGACTGGTACAGGGGTGGGTTCCCCCCTGGTTCGGACCGGTTCTCCTGAACCGGTAGCAGCCCACTGGTGATGTCAGGATGATGTCACTGAACCGGATCGGTCGGTGCCGGTCCGTGGGGGCCGCCATCTTTTTTTTGATTTTATTTCGATTTTTTTTTGAATTTTTTTTGAATTTTTTTAAATTGTTTTTTTCCTTCTGAGCATGCGCAGAAGCCAACTTCCAGCACTGTGCATGCAGTCACCATCTTTTTTTCAGCTTTGTTTTTATTTTATTTTTTAAAAAATGGATTTTTTGTTACTGCGCATGCGCATGCGCGCGAAGCGCGTGCGCACCCATGAGGCACGCCCACGCGGCACGGGAGAGAGCGAACCGGCAGCGAGGTAAGTTGGAACCCACCCCTGGACTGGTGGCAATGGTGGGGTGAGCTACAGGGGATGGTTCTGTGCGAATGGCGGATGAGTACACACGTGCTCACCTGCCACTTCCACGATCCAGTTCCAAATGAGCCGCAGCCTGAGTGTTGGGAACCCCTGTTCTATGAAACATTAACATTTCTGTCCCCTGTCCCCCTTAGAGCTGAAGAGGCAAACAGTTTTACATTCTATGACCAGACGTATACCTAGCTCAACAATATTGCAGAAGACAATGGCATATTATTTCCACATTGTTGCCAATAAAATTGTGGAGTTGTGTTCAGGAAATCACCAAGAGTTGTGCATGGTTCAAAGGAATCAGATTGTTGATTGTGAACATTACTTTTTTTTTTTTTAGTGTTGTTGACTAGGAGCACTAAAAACTGTTCCACTGAACTTCAATATAGAGAAAGCCACTATCTGTAATGTCCTGGAATTAAAAAAATTGTAGAGATAGATGATATCAGAAGGATCATCTAATCCAACCTTCTTCATAGAATAGAATAGAAGGTTTTTAAGAAGTGGTTTGCCATCGCCTCACAGTCACAATCTCCTAGTTTCTAGCCTGGTACTTTAACCCCTACACCAAACTATGTCACATCTAAGGAACTTGTCTATGTAAAATACTAGTAGCTGGATACCCGTGCTTCGCTATGAAACTATGTGATCGGGCTTGATAAATTGACAGTTAAAGCTTGAAAATTAATGAGTAGTTACAATCAGGCTTGATACATTGACACTTAAAGCTTGAAAATTTATGTAGAATGTGCAACTCCTTAGCATCAGAGCGTGTTAATATAAGGCAACTGGCAGTTGGAACAGAGTTCTTTTCAGGTGGGCAGGGAGAGTAGAATGTCTAAACTCCCAGCCCGCAGGCCGGATAAGTTACGTGCTGGCCACGCCCACACCCGGTTTAGCAAAGGGGTAAGGCAACTGGCAGTTGGAACAGAGTTCTTTTCAGGTGGGGAGGGGAAGTAGAACGTCTAACTCCTTAGCATCAGAGCATGTTAATATAATACTGTATAAGATATACTAATGATCTGATGGTCATTTCGAAAAATCCTTTCTTAGCCAGCACCTAGAAGCCAAGAGGAACATACAGTACGTGCCAAGGTTCAAGTTTGTAGGCTTTACAGTTCTGGAGATTTCGTGATGAGTGAATGGTATTTGGCTTTTATATATATAGATTAAGTGATGTGTTTATGTGTGTATCAATTTATGTCAGGGGTCCCCAAACTTGGCAACTTTAAGACTTGTGGACTTCAACTCCCAGAATTCTCCAGCCAGCTATGCTGGCTGGAGAATTCTGGGAGTTGAAGTCCACAAGTCTTAAAGTTGCTAAGTTTAAAGACCTCTGATTTATGTGCTAATTTGAAACAAATCTGTTTCTGTTTCCTATAACTATTGAAATCTAAAACATGACAAGGCGGTCAAATGGAGATAAGCGGCAAACAGGAATAAGAGGACTCAACAGATGTACTTGACTATTGGTATCGTCCCTTTCTCTTCCTTTACTTTAGAATAAGAGAATAGTAATATGTTAGATGTGCAGAAGACTTTGGAGATCATCTAGTCCAGCTCCCTGGATCAAGGTAGGTAGTGAGGAAGATGGGTGGACCATTTTATAGCCCTAATAAAAACCTTCACAGGAATACCAACTCTAATATGAATCAATCGAGTGAAGATTGTTTTTTTTTTTAAAAAAAAACATTTACATCCATGCACAAGTGAGGGGTCCTTGGTGCTCTCTGAACTTGCTTGTTTTCTTGCAGACGTTTCATTACCCTAACTAGGTAACATCATCAGTGCTAGTAAGGAGTGCTGTTTGCTGTCAACTTACTAGCACTGATGATGTCAGTGGTGGGATTCAGCCGGTTCGGACCGATTCAGGCGAATCGGTAGTGACGACCTGCGGGTGGGTGGGCCCGCCCACCCGCCTGGGCGCAATCCCATCCTATATCGCTGTGTTTTTGATGCCGCATGCATGCACGGACGGTGCACGTGAGCAAATTGCCGTGTTGTTTGATGTCGCACGTATGTGCGGACAGCATGCATGAGCAAATTGCCATGTTTTGTGACGCCACACGCATGCGCGGATTTCCGGTGCTGGGTGAACCGGTTGTTACGGTATGTGAAGCCCACCTCTGATGATGTTACCTAGTTTGGGTAATGAAACGTCTGCAAGAAAACAAGCAAGCTCAGAGTGCACCCAGGAGCCCTCATGTCAACCCTGAGCTACAAATATTCTCTTTTATTGGTAGCGTGCACAAGTGTCAGAGCTTTTCCTTCATTTGGGAATACAAGTTTGTTTTTACAAAAGAAATGTACATTTCCTATCAGCAGGAATACACATGCTGCAAAGCACAAAGGGATGCGTTAATATTTCTTATGCCTAAAATTTACAAATAAACAGGATAAATAGCAGTATGATTTCTCTACAGACTTCATTTAATAATCTTTGAGGTTTTCTTTCCTCTTCCTTTCCCCTTTAAGAATAGATAACATTACTATTACAATAGATATGGACAGGATATCTATAATTAGAATGATGGCTTTTCCCCCCCTCATCTTGTTGAGAAGGCGTGGGAAACTTATTTAGCTGGTTCCTAAATCCGTAGTAGATTTCCTTTTACATCAGTCATGGAAGGTTGCTGGTGTCCCGATTCCTTTCTTGCCTCTTTGAAATATTAAGACCGCATTATTTATTAACAATTCAAATGCAGTGCAGGTAGTCCTCAATTTACAACTGTTCATTTAGTGTCCGTTTGAAGAGTTGTGTGGTGGCCTAGAGGTGGAGCTCTCACCTCACAATCAGGAGGCTGTGAGTTTGATCCTAGGTAGAGGCAGATATTTCTCTCTCTGGGCACAATGAGAATATATCTGCTGAAGAAAACTCTGCATTGGTGACAGGAAGGGCATCCGGCCAGTAAACACTTAGCTCCATTCAGTTGCCCAGACTCCACCCCGCAAGGGATTATGGGGTCGTTAAACGATGATAATGATTTAGTGACCATTTGAAATTATAACAGCACTAAGAAAAGGTGAGTAGTGGTCCACACACTTATTACCATTGCAGTATCCCCATAGTCACGTGATCAAAATTTGGGCACTGGCCAACCAATATGTACAGGTAGTCCTCGACTTACAACAGTTCATTTAGTGTCCATTTGAAGTGACAATATCACTGAAAATTGACTCATGACCACTTTTCACACTTATGACCGTGTCCCCATGGTCACGTGAACAAAATTCAAACACTTGGGAACTGACTTGTATTTATGACAGTTGCAGTGTCCCGGGGTCATGTGATCCCCTTTTGCGACCTTCCGATAAGCAGTCAATGGGGAAGCCAGATTCACTTAACAACCGTGCTACTCAGAGGTGGGTTCCTCCCGGTTTGCACCAGTTCTATAGAACCGGTAGCAAACCGCTGGTGACGTCACGGAGCCGGTTCTGTCGGTGCTGGTCCGTGGATGCCGCCATCTTTTTTTTTTTTTAATTTTTTTGGGGATTTTTTTGGGGGGAGGGGATTTTTTGCTATATTTTTTTCTTCTGCGCATGTGCAGAAACTGAGTCCCCAGCACTGCGCATGCGCCACCATCTTGTTTTCAGCTTTTTATTGGATTTTTTTGCGATTTTTCATCACTGCGCCCGCGCGGCACAGCCACGCGGCGCGCAATGCGCGCGCAGCCACGTGGCACGGGAGGAAGCGAACCGGTGGCTAGGTAAGTTAGAACCCACCCCTGGTGTTACTAATTGAACAATCGCAGTGATTCACTTAACAAATGCAGCAAGAAAAGTCGTAAAATGGGGCAAGACTCATTTAACAAACTTCTCACTTAGCAACATAAATTCTGGGCTCAGTTATGGTCCTAGATTGAGGGCTACCTGTATTTACAATGATTGAAGCATTTTGAGGTCACGCAATCCCCATTTGTGATCTTCCCAACCGGCTTTCGACAAGCAAAGTCCATTGGGGAAGCCAGATTGGCTTAATTGAGATGCAATTCACTTCACTGCAGTGATTGGCTTAATAATGAAATTGGGCACAATTCACTTAATAATAATCTTCCTTAGCAATGGAAATTCTTGGCCCACTTGTGGTTGTAAGTCAAGGAAACCTGTGGCCATAGTTGACTTGCTATGCAGGCCCGCTCGCAACCAGATAACAGTAACGGGAGGGAGGGAAGGTAATGGAATATAAGGGAGACCTGGAAGGGAAATTTGGAATGCAAGTGTGCTGGCTGGAAGTCTGAGACAGATCCAACACCCCAAGGTCACCGCCTGGGAATGTCTGAGACAGACAGACCGTTCCCAAAACAAAGCGAGTGCAAATGATTGGTGGAGAATGGACAATGGGAGGTTCAAGGGGGGAAAGGGAGTGTTTTCCTTTGCTGTTTGTGTGTGAAATCATTAGAACTGGCTTTTCTACTTCTGAACCAGAGGTGGGTTGCTCCCGGTTTGACTCGGTTCTGCGAACCGGTAGCGGCGGTGGTGGGAGGCTCCGCCCACCCACCCGGGATGCTTCTGCGCGTGCACAGAAGAGGTGAGTGCGCGCGCACGCGAACCGGTAGCAGCAGAATTTAGAACCCACTACTGTTCTAAACCCATATGGAAGTTTCAGTAAAGTTATACTCTTGGTAAAAAAAAATGTCCCAGGAGTTTCTTTTGTTGTCTAACCCAGGGGGGCGGTTGATACCTGTAATGTTTTATACGTCATATAACATGAAACAGGGAGAGAAAGAGTAGATTAATTGGATATGAGGGAGCTGAATCTTGTATAAATCTTGACTTTAGGAATGGTCTGGAATTGTTCATACCTGACATAAGGAGATAACAGATTAACAGAGTTGAAAGGGACCTTGTAGGTCATCTAGTCCAACCCCCTGCCCAAGCAGGAGACCCTACACCATTTCTGACATATGACAGTCCAGTCTCTTCTTGAAAGCTTCCAGTGATGAAGCTCCCATAACTTCTGAATAACAGAATAATAAGCAGATTAACAGAGTTGGAAGGGACCTTGTAGATCATCTAGTCCAACCCCCCACCCAAACCCTACACCATTTCTGACAGAGGGCAGTCCGGTCTCTTCTTGAAAGCCTCCAGTGATGAAATTCATAATAGTACAAGCATGATTATGAGTACAAGAAGTATGAATATATGGGTACATTAGGACAGGGACGGTAGGCACGATTGTGCGCTTATGCACGCCCCTTACAGACCTCTTAGGAATGGTGTGAGGTCGATGGTAGATAATCTAAGGTTAAAGTTTTTGGGGTTTGGGGAAGAAACAACTGGGTCAGGTAATGTATTCCAGGCATTGACCACTCTGTTGTTGAAGTCGAATTTTTTGCAATCAAGTTTGGATCGGTTTACATTAAGTTTGTATCTATTGTGAGCTCGTGTATTGTTGCAGTTGAAGCTGAAGTAGTCATTAACAGGTAGGACATTTTGGCAGATAATTTTGTGAGCTACACTTAGGTCAGAAAATTTCTCCTTATTTCTAGGTTGAATCTCTCCTTGTTCAGTTTCCATCCATTATTCCTTGAAGAATAGTGTTTACAAAAAGAAACCATTTACACTAAATTTACAAGACAAAATATGCATGGTGACTTTCTAATTATAACTAATTGACCTTACAACCTTATACAATAGGATATAGTTCTATAATCAACATCCACAACTTCTTTGCACCTTCCAGCTGTAAACTGCTGCACTCACATTACTGAGTGATAGAACTAAGAGACAATGACTTCTCTCTCTTCCCTCTGATAAAGCCATAATCTAATCAAGTCAGTACTTTCATCCAGGATTAAATCTTGAATAACAAATATTTACCAGCATTTGATTAGGGTTTAGAAAGCAGGACCATTATGCTGGAGGCCCCACCTTTCATAACACCTTGACTTCATTGGTTATACTGCAACCTAAAACAAAGAAGAACCAACCACTCTTCTTTTTTTCTCCTGTATCTTTCCTCTTGTGTTCAAAAATTTGGGAAATAGTTTCTTCAAGATATGAAATTTGGGAGAATTATGGGATATGGGATAAATGATAGGTAGGTAGGTAGGTAAATAGATGATAGATAGATAGATAGATAGATAGATAGATAGATAGATAGATAGATAGATAGATCCACAACTTCTTTGCACCTTCCAGCTGTAAACTGCTGCACTCACATTACTGAGTGATAGAACTAAGAGACAATGACTTCTCTCTCTTCCCTCTGATAAAGCCATAATCTAATCAAGTCAGTACTTTCATCCAGGATTAAATCTTGAATAACAAATATTTACCAGCATTTGATTAGGGTTTAGAAAGCAGGACCATTATGCTGGAGGCCCCACCTTTCATAACACCTTGACTTCATTGGTTATACTGCAACCTAAAACAAAGAAGAACCAACCACTCTTCTTTTTTTCTCCTGTATCTTTCCTCTTGTGTTCAAAAATTTGGGAAATAGTTTCTTCAAGATATGAAATTTGGGAGAATTATGGGATATGGGATAAATGATAGGTAGGTAGGTAGGTAAATAGATGATAGATAGATAGATAGATAGATAGATAGATAGATAGATAGATAGATGATGAGAGATGATGAGAAATGAGAGACAAATATATATATATAGAGAGAGAGAGAGATGAGAGAAAGGTGTGTGTGTGTGTGTGTGTGTGAGAGAGAGAGAGAGAGAGAGAGAGAGAGAGAGAGAGAGAGCCCTATCCACAATTTATTTAATTTATATGGTGTCTTTTGCAATACGTTTTTTATATATATTTCTAAAATTGTAAGTCATAATGTTCCAAATACATTTCTTTCCCCTGTCATCTCAGTGTAGCATCTATTGCACTGGAACAGGTATAGCAACCAGAGAACTTTTCCTGTATTGTAGCTCATGTCCATCAGTATAATATTGAACAGGAAAAAAGCACCACAAGAAAAGAAAAAGACATGTAGACGTGTTCCCATTTTTGAAGGCTTTCTCAACATTCAGAGGGCAACATTCACCATTTAATTTCACCCCCAATTTTTGCCTTCCAAAGCATCAGTGATATTTCATTAATCCAGAGCCCCCTTTCCCATTCTGGGAGTTTTCAGGCATGGAGGACTACAATTCTCATCATTCCCAGCCAGTCGGCGTAAATGAAAGGAGCCATAATCGAACACACTTGACTGCACTAGATGGAGAAAGCTGATCTTATATATTAAAAGCAGGTTATATTTATTATGGAAAAAATCAACATTATTATACTATAGTGCTATCTGCAGCAGCCATAAACTTAATGTGAATTGCAAATGGCTAATAAAACCTAATTATCTTCATCAAGAAAACAGTCAAATTATTGGGAGAACATGGTTGAAAAGGCCATTGATTTAATAATATGGCTGGTCTTTGTGTTGATAATTGCATTTGCTTTATCTGCTTATGGCATGCTGGTTTAGTACTTAACCAAGCTGTGACACTTAACAGCTCCTGGCACTTTAATAGTTTTATCAGAAAATGTAAAGACGTCTTGGGGACTGTAATTTAAAACTAAACATTTAAATGCATCCCAAGAGCTGTTATTGTAGAATTACCTCCCGAAGGCTCACACACATAACCTTGCATTTTATGCCATGAAACGAAAGTTCATTAAATAATCGTCTACAAATTAAGGGCTGTCTTTCTCCGTTCTGTTTGTGCTGCCCAGTTTGAATGGTCATATAATGAAAATTTATTTTTTTAAAAAAGAACAAGCATTAAGGTAGATTTTTGTAAGAATCATCCTGACTTTGTATGCAGGGAGAGAACCTTCTGCCATTTTTCCAATAGAGCCAACAGGGAAGAAATTAGTCTTTTTCTTCTTTCAGTTTAAATGGCTCGTCCTCCCAGTAGGTTAGTCTCAGCAAATAACAGCTGACTCTTGCTTTCTGGGGAAGCTAAGCGAGATCAGTTCTGGTTAAAATGTAGAGGAAAGTCGCTCTACAGAATATTAGCCCTTGTATAGTCTACACTATATTTTATTTTCCTGGGCTCCAAGATCACCGCAGATAGGGACTGCAGCAGGGGTGAAATGCTCCCGGTTCGCTCGTGCCTGTCGCCTGGACGCTGCCATTTGGGTTCCTTTACCCTCTGCGCATGTGCAAAGCATTCTGTGCATGCGCAGAGGGTAAAAGAACCCAAACGCCGGCGTCTGGGTGGGTGGGCGGAGCCTCATGCTACCTTGGTGACCGGCTCTACGGCGGCCGACAGGCACGAGCAAACCTAGAGCATTTCACCCCCGGACTGCAGCCAAGAAATTAAAAGACGCTTGCTCCTGGGGAGGAAAGCTATGGCAAATCTAGACAGCATACTAAAAAGCAGAGACCCCGCCAACAAAAGTGCGCATAGTCAAGGCTATGGTTTTGCAATGTATGGCTGTGAAAGTTGGACCATAAGGAAGGCTGAGCGCCAAAGAATGGAGGCCTTTGAACTATGGTGCTGGAGAAGACTCCTGCAAGTCCCTTGGACTGCAAGGCGATCAAACCGGTCAGTCCTAGAGGAGATCAACCCTGACTGCTCTTTAGAAGGCCAGATCCTGAAGATGAAATTCAAATACTTTGGCCACCAAATAAGAAGGAAGGACTCACTGGAGAAGAGCCTAAAGCTGGGAAAGATTGAGGGCAAAAGAAGAAGGGGATGGCAGAGAATGAGGTGGCTGGATGGAGTCACTGAAGCAGTCAGCGTGAGCTTAAATGGACTCTGGGGGATGGTAGAGAACAGGAAGGCCTGGAGGAACGTTGTCCTTGGGGTCGCGATGGGTCGGACACGACTTTCCAACTAACAACAACAACAACAACAACAACAACAACAACAACAAATAGTCTACACTGGGAAGCTGAAGAATTACTATCCTTGTAGAAGGCAGTGGCAAAACCACTTCTGTACTCTTATAAAGAATATGAGGTGAACGAGTACCAGTAAAGAAGAATATTTGTAGCTCAGGGTTGACATGAGGGGTCCTTGGTGCTCTCTGAGCTTGCAGACGTTTCATTACCCAAACTAGATAACATCATCAGTGCTAGTAAGGAGTGGGGTTTGATCTGGCGCAGGTGGCGCAGTGGTTAGAGTGCAGTACTGCAGGCTACTTCAGCTGACTGTTCAGCAGTTCAGCGGTTCAAATCTCACCAGGCTCAAGGTTGACTCAGCCTTCCATCCTTCCGAGGTGGGTAAAATGAGGACCCAGATTGTTGGGGGCAATATGCTGACTCTGTGAACCGCTTAGAGAGTGCTGTAAAGCACTGTAAAGCGGTATATAAGTCTAAGTGCTATTCCTATTGCTATCTCAGTTTATATTCTAGTGGTTTGCCTGTCGGTATTGGTGGGGGTGGTGTAGAGATTCTTTGGTTGGGCGGTTTGTTGTTGGCTCTTTGATTGTTTCTTGATACTCCAACAATACCTCAATCAAGAAACAACCTTTCTTCCCTCCTTCTTTTCCTCTTTTTTCCTTCCTTCCTTCCTTCCCCCCTCCCTCCCTGATCTCCTT
>QLTV01000774.1:2094340-2109393 GCA_003457575.1 Thermophis baileyi | reverse complement strand
TCTTTCTTTCTTTCTTTCTTTCTTTCTTTCTTTCTTTCTTTCTTTCTTTCTTTCTTTCTTTCTTTCTTTCTTTCTTTCTTTCTTTCTTTCCCACCTAGCTACCAATGAAGCCATTCATATCCCCCCAAGAAACTTTCCCAGATATGCAGTCCCAATCCATCAATCGTTCCAAAAACAAAATGCTTTTAGAATAGTGACTCATAGGAGCTAGGGTGCTAAATTGGCTTTCAGTGTAAATAGTTAATTAAAGATCTTTTGATCCTGGCATTTGTGGAAGTTTACTGGTGTTGTGTACAAGGTGGCAGCCGAAAAAAAGCTGTCGGTTTATACTCAGAGTTACTGTGCATAGTCTGCAGATTATGATTTCGAGCCTCGTGAACCTAAGAAGGTTAATAGCTAACTACATCTGTGGATTATGCTTTACACAGCCCCACTTAGGAGTAACAAAGGATAAGTTTCCCAAATCCCATTAAACAACTTCTCTAAGATACTTATCAGCAGCATAAGTTAAAGGGCTCCTACTCTTCTCCCACATGAGGCCTAAATGATGTTTTCCAGGACCTAATCAGTCTGAAAAGCTGGAGAGGGTGGGATTTAAATCACATTTAATAGAAACACTCAGCCTGAAGTTCAGCATTCTTGGGGATTTAAATAATATGTTATCTTTAACCAATTGGACATGTAAGTCAATATGCAGCCCTTCACTTTTTTGAATGTCTTCCTCATTCCTTGTGCTATGCAGTATCTTAATGTTTAGGATTGTATAAAGAGAGAGAAAACCATACAGCCTTTCTGTAGTCCAAAAGAGGACCAAAAAAAAGTCATAAGCTTCAGGAAGCTCTAGATATTATTTTGGTGGCTTTGGGGGGCGGGGAGGATTCTGCTTGGTCTCCAAGAGCCATAAAATCCACCCCTGATATGAATGTAGCAATTTTTCATTCATTTTCTTGGCCAAGTCCACTGCATTCCCTTATTTGTTCAATTGTGAAAAGTTGGAGCGTTGGAATCTAAAGTGTGAATCTAATAGAGAGTCTTCTACAATACCTAATATTTAAAGTACTGAATTGTGGACGATCAAGCAGTTGTGGTGCAGGAGGAAAAAAAAAAATCAGCAAAGTTCTGAGTCGGACCCAGAATCCATGAAGTATATTTTTTTTTCCTGAGGATTCAATGAACTAGGACAGGGGTGTCAAACTCGATTTCACTGAGGGCCGCATCAGGGCTGTGTTTGACCTCGGGGACCAGGGTGGGCGTGGCCAGGGTGGGCGTGGGTAGCTTGATGTCACTCGTGTTAGGGGCGCCTGTGGTGGCCCAAGCACTCTGCCAGCGAAAACGGGCTCCAGAGTTCCATTTTGCGCCCCTCCCTGAGCTCCATTTTCACTGGCAGAGGGCGGCAGGATGCCGTCGCAGCCGAAAATGGAGCTCTGGAGCCCGTTTTCTCTGGCAGAGGCACCACGGGCCGGTTCTTTGCTGTTTCTAGGGCAGCCCCGCGGACCAGATCTAAGCACCCCATGGGCCAGATCCGGGGCCTTGAGTTTGACACCCCTGATCTAGGAAAAGCAGTCACTTTTCAGTTTCTTTTCATTGCTTTATTTCTTTGCAAACAACATATGCATTGACCACGTGCTCAGTAAGAAAAGTCTCGTAATGACTAAAATTGCCGTTGCCTACATTACGTTATACAGGTAGCCCTCAATGTACGACCACAAAAATTATGTTGCTGAGTGAGAAATTTGTTATGTTTCAGCAACATAATTATCAGCAACATAATTCTGTGATAATAAGTGAGTTTTGCCCCATTTTACGACTTTTCTTGCCACGTTTGTTAAGCGAACCACTGGAGTTGTTAAATTAGTAATCCGGTTGTTAAGTGAATCTGGTTTCCCCATTGACTTGCCTCGTCAGAAGGTCGCAAAAGGGGATCACATGACCCAGGAGCACCGCAACCGTCAAAAATGTGAATCAGTTGTCAAGCATCTGAATGTAAATCACGTGACCATGGGGATGCTTGCATTGGTCATAAGTGTGAAAAATGGTCATAAGTCACTTTTTTCCGTGCCGTCAGGGTATGTAGATTTAATAGCTGTAAGCTGATGAGAAGTTGTAAGCGAAGGCAACCGGAAGCTGATGCAATGTGAATGAGGCAGCAGGGTTACTGCCACTTTAAGAAGCTTGGTATGAAGCTGCCTATATAAGGGAAGCCGAGGTGGCGCAGTGGTTAGAGTGCAGCACTGCAGGCTACTTCAGCTGACTGCTAGCTGCAGTTCGGCAGTTCAAATCTCACCGGCTCAAGGTTGACTCAGCCTTCCATCCTTCCGAGGTGGGTAAAATGAGGACCCAGATTGTTGGGGGCAATATGCTGACTCTGTGAACCGCTTAGAGAGGGCTGTAAAGCACTATGAAGCGGTATATAAGTCTAAGTGCTATTGCTATTGCTAAGCCATTAGAGGGTGTTTCCCTTCTCCTCATGTTCTCTCTTGTCTCATTGCTCTTCTCCGTGTATCAGTAGCTGTATAAAGGTATTTAACCACGTATAAGTTTGTATATATTTAGTTGTACATAAACCAGTATTAAGTATCTAAAGGCTCTGTGTGCTGTGTGCTATGTGTTTTGCTCCTGGGTTTATCTCATAATACTAATCACGCTGCCTAAACTCTGACACGTTGTAACTTCAAACGGTCACTGAATGAACTGTTGTAGGTCAAGGACTACCTGTACAGGAGTTATGTTACAAACCCACTTAATAGACCTTGTTTCCAAGCAGACTTTATCAGGGCTTCCCAGAACAAACTTGATATCCAACTCTCCAAAGGTAAAGACATACATTAAGCACTGGGTGTGTATGTATGCAGGTGCAAAAAAGTATCTTCATTTATAGTGTCATCATTAAAATATTGTGTAGTCTTGGCATCTGCTCAAACAGCTGTGACCCCGCTGGCATTTCGCCAAGAACGCTGAGACTAAATATAAATATATTTTGAAAGGCAGATGTTTTGAAAGACCAGATGTTTTTTTCTAAAAATAGGACTAATAGAGCAACAGATTCCTGAGACGTTCCTGGATGTTAAAAAAATAAAATAAACTAGAAACAAAGAAGGTCAGGGGATTCCCCCCCCCCAAAAAAAAACCAGGTGTGGGATTGTTCTTTTGCTGATCTGAACTTTTTTGCAGGGGAAAAAAAACTCTAATAAAAAATGTAATCATATCGACCATTTGAAATGACACAGAATTGATTTACTTGGTCCACTGGATATAAATGTTGGAATTCTTACCTGGCAGGGGAGATATCTTGAACATATAGATGCTGGAGAGTGGAAATGTAAGATATGAAAGACTACAAGAAATCGCTTTAAGATTGTTGTGAACTTACACATCAACTACCGTATAAAATTTCCCAAAGGTGCTTTTTCAAGAGGAAACTGGACTTTCTGGGTTGTTGTTTTTTAAAGACATTTCAGTTCTCAGAAAAGAAAGAAAAAAAATCCAGAAAGTCCAGTTGCCTCTTGAAAAAGCACCTTTGGGACAACCATGACCTGGATGACTGAGCATCTCCATAGACATTTACTGTATAAAATCATTCACATTCAAAAATGTTCAGTTGAGAGCTGACCATTGGAATTGGCCCCATTTTTTTAAATTAGGAGCCAAATATCCAGCAAACTGAAGAATAAGTTCCACTCAGCTTTCATTATACAATATATTTATTTATTTCCATAATATATTACAATTCTTTCTACATATCCAGACTATAAATACCACATTTGTGCCTTTTAAATTTTTGTTAATTCGTGGATTTGTTCTGCTTGAAATATTAAACAAAATACAAAACCATGAATGAAAAATATAAAAGAACCAAAAACAACACTAGTCAAAATTAGCTTCATGATACTTTCTGTAAAGAAAAGTCTTTCAGTGTATATCACATTTGTTGTTAGAGCTCTAGGTGACCAAATTGTGGAATCTTTCCACTGGAAAGTTCCATCAGAACATTCTGAGCAGCTAGTAATGGTAGAGGGTCTCCTGTTTAAGCAGGGGGTCGGACTAGAAGACCTCCAAGGTCCCTTCCAACTCTGTTATCCAGAGGTGGGTTCCTACCGGTTCTAACCGGTTCTTTAGAACCGTTAGTAGCTCGGCGATGACGTCATGGAGCCGGTTCCGTCGGTGTCTCCGTGGGCGCCGCCATCTTGGATTTTGCTTCTGCGCATGCGCAGAAGCTAATTTTTGATTGCTGTGCGCACGGACGGCGTGACCCTGAGCGAACCGGCAGCAAAAGGATCCAGAACCCACCCCTGCTGTTATCTCAGTGATAAAACTGGTTTTATGGACAATTTGCTTGGCTGCGTTACAAGAGGTTATTTTATCAAGACACGTATTACTTTCCAAAAAAGTAATGCGTGTCTGCATCTTAAGAACCATACAACACTGATCAAGTAAAGAAATGTTCACCAACATTCTTTGGTGAATAATGGTTAAACTCTGGAATTATTTGCTAATTTTTAAGCATTTCTCAAGCCTATGGGAGTTCATTTCAGTAGGAAGCCTTCTTTGAAAGGATCAAAAATACATCGAGGGCAGGCCTAGGTACTAAAAACAGAGCTTTTCACAAAGACAGTTGCCCTGCTCTTCAGTAGCTTTTAGTGGCTTACTTTTAACAGCAAGATTTAGACAGGAAGAGTCCTGCAATGGAAGAGATAAACATGAAAGAGGATTTAGGAAAGGTAGGGGCTATACTGTCAGACACTGTCTTAGGCTCCATTGACCACACTTCTGAAATCTCATTGCTGACCAACCCAAAATTCAAAGGATTTTGACTGAACCTATTTCCATCTTCATGTAACTGCATAGAAAGATGGCCTCCTTATCAGATTTTACGACGTTCTTGTGTTCAAACTGAGGATGAAATTATTGTCTATGACTTTCAGCGATGCCTGATATATCTTCAAGCTCTCTCAAAGTCTTGCCTTGCCTCTGCAGGATTCCTTATTGCAATTTCTTCTTCTTTTTATCATTTTAAAAAAAAAAGGGAAAATTCATATTTTTCTCCCCTCCTGTATTCTGGGTATGAATACAATGGGTTTCAGGACAAGGCAATGTTTGGTACAAGTTCCAGTTGTTGCCGTTTTTTGAGAAGTCCTTATACAGACTGTGAACTCAGAGAGATAGCAGGGCCATAGGCAACGTAGCAGGTCTGAGAAGCATCGTCCCTGAGCATTAAGAGTTCTGTTTCTTCATTAGGGTAAATGGTAATGTCCATGTCATCTGAAAGATAGCCTGACTGGTAGCCGCTGGTGGGATTTGAAGCTTCAGACATAACAGATTCATTGCTTTTACTGGAAATCAGCCCACTGAAAAACAAAAAAATAAAAATGGCTAATTTTGCACCAGAGTTCAGAGTATGTGTAATGGTAAGTGAGAATGACCTTGGGAGACAGGAGGAAGAGATCCAGAATGGACAACTAGCATGTAAAAGATGTTCTAGCCCACAGAAGGAGAGGAATTAGGACACAAAAGTATGCTGCTTTTCTGGACTACCTCACAGGGCTATCAATATGGGATTTTTGCCTTGGCCGACAAATATGGAGGACACTCTGTCTGGTTTGGTACAGCAACCAAACTGGACAGGTACAGACTCCAATGGATAGACAGGGCTGCAGAAAAAAACAATTGCAACCAGCCTGCCTTCCATTGAGGACTTGTTTACTGCAAGGGGCAGAAAGAGGGCTGAGAGAATATCTACAGACCACTCACATCCTGGACATAAACTGTTTCAACTCCTCTCCTCAGGATGGCGCTACAGGACATTGCATGCCAAAACAATTAGACACACAGACAGTTTTATCTCTCGAGCCATCACACTGCTGAACACCTAATTCTCACAGCACTGTCTTGTGTCTAAGTATATTTAACCACGTTGTATGGCTGAAGTATTATTATTATCATTCCCATCTTCTTTACTACATCTTCTTATTGGTATTATCATGATTATTATTACTCCGTTGCTTTGCATGAACACTGAGAGCAATGTTCCCTCTGACATTGAAAATTGCTGCACGGCAGTTGGAAACTGCCGCACGGTGATTTCCTGTCAGGTGCGCGGCCGCGCAGCAATGTTCCCTCTGACATTGAAAATCGCTGCATGGCAGTTGGAAACTGCTGCGCGGCGATTTCCTGTCACGTGCGCGGCCGCGCAGCCGCGCAGCTTAGAGGGAACATTGACTGAGAGCTTCTGCACTGGAGACAAACTTCTTGTGTGTCCAATCACACTTGGCCAACAAAGTATTCTATTCTATATTCTATCCTATTCCATGTGGATGAAACACAGGGACAGATGGAGAAGCATCTCCATCTATCTGTGACGTCTCTCCCTAACTGCCATCTAGCAGCAAATAGTCTATCAAACTGCTACGGAGGGAGAGAGGGAAAGGATGCTGGAATAAATAAGCACAGGATATAATTGGACATGTGATTCCCAAAGCGACATTGGAACCCCAGGAAATCAAAATGCGGGTGGACAGTTTAAGCCTTAGTTTGTGGTATTGTGCGCTGACATGCGCTTTTCTTCCACCTCCCACCATCTTATAGCAAAACCCTAGAGTGTGGCATCATTGATGGAACATTACTGGGTAAGAAGAATAAATCTGTCCAAAAGAGAGGTGGATAACTCTAGATATTTCCTCTCAAGTAGAGAATTTCATTTATTTATGTATTTATTTGTATATTTATGTATGTATGTACCGTATTTCCCCCCCCCCCAAAAAGACTTAACCAGAAAATAAGCCCTAGCATGATTTTTTCCGGATGCTCATAATATAAGCCCTACCCCCAAAATAAGCCCCAGTTAAGATCGTCAGCCAGACGGACACATTTAGTACCGTATTTCCCCGAAAATAAGTCCTAACCAGAAAATAAGCCCTAATGCATCTTTTGGAGCAAAAATTAATATAAGACCCGGTCTTATTTTCAGGGAAACACGGTGTGTATGTATGTATGCATGCATGCATGTATACATGCATTTATGTATGTATGTATGCATTTATGTATGTATGCATTTATGTATTTATTTATTTATTTGTGTATGTATGTGTATGTATGTATGTATGTATGTATGTATGTATGTATGTATGTATGTATGTATGTATGTATTTATTTATTTATTTATTTATTTATTTATTTATTTATTTATTTATTTATTAACTTTATTTTACCACAGGGTAACTCTGGGTAGCTTACAGGCAAAAAATATGTCTATACATACACAATTAAAACATAAATAATTAAAACCAAACATTGAAACCTTAAGGACACATGGGGAGATCGGGGGTGGAGTTGAGGGAGGTGGGATCCATTGTTTCTCGATCAACCACCTCTACTGTGCTGTTCCCCCACTGGGGCCTCTTTGATTTTTTATTGGGAGCTACCTTGATTTATTTATTTATTTTAATAAAATGGGTGTAATGATTGTTTCTCCAGATTTACCTGAAGGGCAACGCCAGTTCTTTAGCTTTCTCTTCTAATGCCTTTAGTTCTTCGGACGCGAGAATCATCCCACTGTCTGTCTGATTTTCCTGAAAAAAAACCAGGGGAAAAAAAAGGCTGTTTGGACAATAAATGGAAACACAGACAGACAGACAGACAGACGGATGGACCAAAAGCCCCCCCCCCCCCCGTAAAGAAGAAGCTATAAAATGGACTTACATCTTGAACCACTTTTATGGTTGGTTCTACGGGCACAGATTCAAAGGTTTTGACACTCACAGGGCGGCTGTTCCTTTTACTTCCTGTGCGATGCTGACTAAAAAAAGAAATAGATCTCTTGTTAGCATACCGAAGCTTAATAAAACTGGATGGTCAAAACTTCACTTGCCTTCTGCAATTATTATCCAACGCAAGCTTGCAGGCTACTTCTGCTGCCTGCCGGCTGCCTGCAATTTGGCAGTTCAAATCTCACCGGCTCAAGGTTGACTCAGCCTTCCATCCTTCCGAGGTGGGTAAAACAAGGACCCAAATTGTTGGGGGCAACATGCTGACTCTGTAAACCGCTGAGAGAGGGCTGTAAAGCACTGTGAAGCGGTATATAAGTCTAAGTGCTATTGCTATTGTACAACTAGCATCCCACCAAGCTGTGATCGTCAGCAATTTTGACCCCAGGCATCACTCAAAAATTGCCAGAATCTCGTATGATTTGGATGATTACAATTTTATCCAGTAGAAAGAGGTACTTCCTATGGATTCAGTCAATCCCCTGATGCATCTAAATGCTATACGGATTTTGCAACCTGTATTAGATTACATGAATGGTTTGTACAAGGGTGTGTTTATGTGCATGTGTGAATATGTACATATTTAGTGTCGCCCTATTCTGTCCCTGAAGGCTGCTTCTTGCACTTCCTAGATAATCCACCCGTCCAGCTGTTTGACCAAACAGTTTCTTTCTCCCAGGGACCATCCTAAACCTATTTCCTGGAAAGAAGTCAAATATGTGCTTCCTTTAGTTCAGCAGCCGCCAACCTTTTGGGCACCAGAGATCGGGTCTGTGCAAAAAAAATTTCCCATGGACTGGGGGATGGGCGTGGTTTCACGCGCTACCTCAGGGTGTCAAACTCAAGGCCCGGGGGCTGGATCCAGCCCACGGGGTGCTTAGATCTGGCCTGTGGGGCCACCCTGGCAACAGCGAAGGACTGGCCCACGGTGCCTCTGCCATCGAAAACGGAGCTCGGGAGGGCCGCATGAACTCTGTTTTCACTGGCAGAGGGTTGTAGGAGGCCGTCGCAGCTGAAAATGGAGCTCGGGACTCCATTTTCTCTGGCAGAGCGCTCGGGCCAACACAGGCGCCCCTGACATGAGTGATGTCGAGCTGGCCATGCCCACCCTGGCGACGCCCACTCCAGCCCCCTGAGGTCAAACATAACCCTGATGTGGCCCTCAATGAAATTGAGTTTGACACCCCTGCGCTACCTAGATGCCATGAATGCGCAGATGAAACTTCGCTTGCTTATTTACCCCCGGTTCCTAATGGGCCGTGGACTGGTATTGGTCTGCAACCCGGGGGTTGGAGACACACACACACACACACACACACGTAACTATGGTTTAGTTGGTTTATTAATATTCCCCAGCAATTCCCTTCACCAAAAACCTCAGAACTGTTCCAATTAAGTCCAGCCACAAGCAGACCAAGGCTAGGCCACAGAGAAATGGCCAATGAGTCCACAAGGCACTTGAAAGTTTCCCAATCAAGATAAACTCACAGCAAGGCAAGAATCACAACGACCAGAAAACACACAACTACCAGTAGGAAATAAACACATTGTTCCCAACATCACTTCCATCTGTCTGCTGTGCTAAATAGCCAGCTTCCGGTATATCCCATCAAGAAGGGCGAGGCTTTCTCCCAGGGGTGAAATGCTCCTGGTTCGCTCGTACCTGTCGGTCGCCGTAGAGCCAGTCGCCAAGGTAGTGCGAGGCGCCGCCCACCTGCCTGGACGCCGCCATTTGGGTTCTTTTACCCTCTGTGCATGCGCAAAGCATGCGCAAAGTCTGGGCGGGTGGGCGGCGCCTCGTGCTACCTTGGCGACCGGCTCTACGGCAACCGACAGGTACGAGCGAACCAGGAGCATTTCACCCCTGCTTTCTCCTCATGAGTACTCTGGCTGACCTGCTCTGCTCCTGCCTTTTCTCTGCCCTATGTGTTCTTGGATCAGGTGCAGAAGGCAGTTCCTCCTTCTCATCACTGACCAGCTGCAGCTGCCTGCTTTCCCCATCTGAAGCCTCAGGACTGTCCTGCTGAAGTTGTGCTTCAGCCAAATCACTCTCAGACGGCTGCTGGGAGCCATTGACCAACTCCCCTCCCTGATCTGGGGAAGCATCCGGGGGAGTCGTCATACTCTAGGGCACTATGGATGAGTGTAGAATGGATGAGATGAATATTGCATTCATCAAACAGGGGCTGTAAGAGTATCAGAGGTTTTGAACCCCTGCCCGGGTAATGATAATACAGATAGTCCTCAAGTTATGACCACAACTGAGCCCCAAATTTATGTTGCTAAGCAAAACATTTGATCAGTGAGTTTCGCCCCATTTTATGGCTTTTCTTAGCACAGTTGTTAAGTGAATCACTGCATTTGTTAAGTTAGTAACAATGTTGTTAAGTGAATCTGGATTCCCCATTGATTTTGCTTGTCAGAAGGTCGCAAAGGCTGATCACATGACCCCAGGACACTGCAAGTGTCCTAAATATGAACCAGTTGCCAAGCATCTGAATATTGATCATGGGGGATGCTGCAACGGTCATGAGTGTGAAAAACGGTCATAAGTCACATTTTTCAGTGCCTTTGTAACTTTAACGGTCACTCTATGAACTGTTGTACGTCGAGGACTATCTGTAATGCAATGGATCCTTGCGATAATGTGAGGATGGTGTAACCCTTGTTGCAAGTTCATCAACTTCCCGCACCCTCAGTGTGTAGAAACTACATGGCTCTTCTAGGAACAGTGTCTCTGTTACATGGACCCTGAAGGCATTTCTGGGAAGTTAAAAGAGATTGTACACAATGCATTCATCTATTGTTTACTCACTTATTAGTCACCTCGTCTCTTGGGTAGGACACAAACTGTTATCATTTAGTGCGATAGATTGCACTGAAATAATGAGCAACACAAATGCCTTTCTCATCTTTGCTAGGATCACCACCAGAGGTGGGATTCACATTATTTACCTACCGGTTCGCCCAGCACCGAAAATGTGAGCGCGCGCGCATGCTCGCTTCGCTGGCGCATGCGCCTTCCGTGCATGCGCACGGCCTTCCACGCATGCACTTTGCTCGTGCGTGCAACTTGCATGCATGTGTGCGGCTTGAAAACATGGCTAAATAGGACGGCATAGCGCCAGGTTGCTACTACCGGTTCGCCCGAACCGGTCCGAACCGGCTGAATACCACCTCTGATCACCACATCAAGTGTCCACCTTGGGAAAGGGTTGTTGAACGCTCCCAATGGAATGCTCTGACTATTACAAACCTTGTTTGCGACGTGCTGTCATAATGGAACTGAGAATCGCGTACTTCTTCTTCTTCCTTGCAGGAAACAGGTGACGTTGGCAAGGAGAGTCCAGAATCTTCTTCAGTATGGAGCAACATAACTTGGGGAAGGACAACATAGTCTTTACCATCCTGGTGTGAGAGACAGACAAAAATAGGTTTACTTTTTATTATTAATGAGTGGAGCAGATGAGAAAAAAAAATTCAGGGAGTTGGTGGCAGCAGAGGTGGGGAACGATGGCCCCTTTATGACTTGTGGACTTCAACTCCCAGAATTCCTGAGTCCAGCATGGCTGGCTTAGGAATTCTGGAAGTTGAAGTCCACAAGTCATAAAGGGGCCATTGTTCCCCATCCCTGCTGTAGAACTTTTCCGTACCTTGTGAACATTTGCTTGCAGTAAATTCCCTAAGCTCTCCACCAAATCTGAGAAGGTTGGTCTTTGTTTGGGTTCACCATGCCAGCAGTCCAACATTGTCTGATACCTGGAGAATTAAACCTACTATAAATAAATATGCCCCAGAATAAAACCCATTCAGCTACTTATTGGTGATGGTTTTTGTTACAAGGAATAAAGGAAGAACGGGAAAAATAGATTTGCTTGGTTTTGGCTTTGCTCTTATTTATTTATTTATTATTTTATTTATTTGTTTGTCAAACATGTACAAGATAGCAGGTATAGGTATAAACATAAACATAATCAAAGTGAATACAGATAGATGAGGACAATAGGACAGTAGGACAGGGACGGTAGGCACGCTGGTGCGCTTATGCACGCCCCTTACAGACCTCTTAGGAATGGGGTGAGGTCGACAGTAGACAGTCTAAGCTACCCCATTAACATGAAAGCCATGTTGGCCAACTAATAAATGTGTTTTATTTTTATTGGAGCATTCCTAAATGACATAGAAGGAAACAAAATGAATGTATGATCAACCTCTGCTACAAAACCAGTGGTGGGTTGCTACCAGTTCGGATCGGTTTGTGCGAGCCGGTGATGGAAATTTGGCCCCGTTTGCCGAACCGGTAGTGAAGGCCGGCTTGCCATGCCCCCGAACTGGTTTCCCGGTCGCCGCTACTTGAAAGCGGCCGGCAAATAACCCTCTGCGCATGCGCAAAGGCTTCTGCGCATGCGTAGAGAATTAGTACCCGGATGTGACGCGCGCGTGCGTACTTCCGAACTGGTAGGGAAAGTAAGAGAAACCCACCCCTGTACAAAACATGTTTGCAACAGCAAAAGTTCTTACATTTCAGGCGTTGTATAATCTGGTGGCCTCATCCTAGTTCCTTCTTTCAATCTTCTACAGAAATCTTCATCAATTTTTACACCTGGGTATGGCGAGGCCCCTAAAATAGTAGATTTCCTTTTTTAAAAATTGCCTTAAAATTCATTGTTCTGCTTACCTACACTTCACCAATATGAAAAATAGCTACAAATTTAACAGGTACATCACTTCAACCAAAGGTGGGCGGAAGATAGATCAAGCTCTGCAGGTAAACCTTTGGGTCTTTTGGAGAAGATCAGACAAATGTCAAGACTTCTAAAACAGCTGACTTAACACCGTGGGTCATTTAAAAACTGTTTTGAGTTATGATGGCCTTGCAAAAGATGCCCCTAAACCATTTGTGGTCATTTTAAACTGTTGTGCGACCCTCTGCAGTCACATGATCGCATTCCCCTTGGCAACTGGCTCATATTTATGACTGATTGCAATACCCCACGGTCAAATAACTATGATTTCTGACACTTTTTGCCAATATCTGGCAAAAATATGCATTTAAGAATTGCAAAATTTGCAACACAAGAGCTTGTTTGAATCCCAGAGTGGACTTGATCTCCAAGTCCTTCCAAAAGTGGAAAGTTTGCTGCCACTTGCCAGAAAAATACGCCCATTCAGGAAAATGGGTTCTTACATATGACTTGCACGATTTGCTTAGCAACCACCATAAAAATGTTGAAAAATCAGATCCGATCACATGGGCTTCTTGACTTACGAGCAGACGTGGTATTCAGCCGGTTCAGACCGGTTCGGGTAAACCGGTAGTAGCAACCTGCGGGTGGGCCCACCCGGGTGGGCCTGCCCCGCCCACTTAATAAATCTAATGTGACATTAATTTTCTAAAAAAAATATCTGGATATTGTTTTGCTATACATTTTCCAACCAAAATACGGGAGTCCTGTAATAGCATATAAAAAGTGCAATAATTTATTTATCATCATGTTCCAATATATTTATTTCATGAGGGAAAGATCTAACAAAACAGACACCTTCGCTCCCTCATCTTTTGAAACAGCTTCCTGGGTGTCAGAGCCCCCGAAAAATGGGGTGTAATGTTTTAAGATGAATCCTCCAAAATTAGATGTCAAGGAGTTCTGGACCCATTACAATCCATGGAACATTTGATCAGCATAATAATATGAACAGGAATCAAACTCACGGACATCATCATCTTCTTTTAACGACCCCATAATCCCTTGTGGGGTGGAGTCTGGGCAACTGAATGGAGCTGAGTGTTTACTGGCCGGATGCCCTTCCTGTCACCAATGCAGAGCTTTGTTCAGCAGATATATTCTCATTGTGCTCAGAGAGAGAAATATCTGCCTCTACCTAGGATCGAACTCACAGCCTCCTGATTGTGAGGTGAGAGCTCCACCTCTAGGCCACCGCACCACAATCAAACTCACAGACATAATTGGGCCTTATTGAAGGTCTTGGGATTTTATTAAGGAGCAACAAATAAACATATTCCAAATACTTAAAAACCTACTGAATATTCACTTTTTTGTTCTACATTGATGGAGAAATAGGTATCTACAATGACACTGCATTAAAAATAAACAAACATGGTTCCATTTCAGTAGTCTTAATGTTAAACTTTGAGAAGAATTAACCAGCAAAGACATTTGACTTACCTAAGGAAAATATCTCCCACAGTAACACACCAAAAGACCATACATCACTTTGAATTGTGTATACGCGATCAAAAATGGTTTCTGGAGCCATCCATTTAAGGGGTAGTCTAGCCTAAATAGTTAAGAAACAATATTACATATCTAAAATGCCACCAATCGATAACAAGAACATTGTTGTCATAGTAACTTCCATAAAAGTGAAAGTTATAACATAGTAAAACTTGAAAACTTGTAGTAAACTGATTGCAACATGTTTGCAAATCACTGAAGTGGAGGTGGGATTAGGGACTTAGGATAACATTTAACATTTCAAATAAACTCTCAAAATTACAGACACTGAACTTACATCTCCTTTCCTGACATAATCTGGATCTTTGTAGATATCTCGAGCCAGTCCAAAATCACAGATTTTGACCACGTTGTTCTCCGATAAAAGGATATTGCGAGCAGCCAAATCTCGGTGTATACACTGAAGCAAGATAAACAGTCAGTCACTTGTCTGAATTTTTCCAGAAAATAGGGCTATCCTTTTCTTAAAGGCTATGATCTCTGCAAGTCTTTATACTTAATTTGATTGTCCCCCAGTCTTTAAACTATCTCCTTTTTACATGCATCACAAATGTGACACATGTTAAAAAAAAAAAAAAAGATGTGGCTTCTATTGTTCTATCATGGCCATCATCTTGACTTTCTTTTTCCACCACTCATAGATGATTCCTGCTCTGCAGAAAAATATTCTGCTCCACACCAGAGAAGGTCTCTTACAAATTACAGAAGAGCAGATGTGGATAGCAAAGTGTTAGGTCTAGCAGATTCTACGGCAAGTCAGACTTTATACTTCAAACTAGTAGAGCTCTTTGCTTTGTGGAGAAGCTCGCTGAATAGAAGAAGCTCTCTGCTTCAAAAGTTCCCCAAGGATAAATGGACATGAGGTTGAGCTAACACATTCATTCCCCTCCTCCCTGGTTTAAGGATTCCCGAAGAAGGCAGTTTGCGCCTTTATATTGTTTCTACTGAGGTTTAGCTTTGTAAAAGAAGAATAGAATAGAATAGGATAGAATAGAATAGAATAGGATAGGATAGGATAGGATAGGATAGGATAGGA
>QLTV01000774.1:2059557-2071496 GCA_003457575.1 Thermophis baileyi | reverse complement strand
TCTATCTATCTATCTCTATCTATCTATCTATCTATCTATCTATCTATCTATCTATCTATCTATCTATCTATCTATCTATCTATCTATCTATCTATCTATCTATCAGAACCTGTGAAGAATGAAAATCCCTACACTGCCCGACAGAACTAACTTCCCCTTCTTCTAACTCTAAGCAGGTGCCAACCATTAGTTGAGAAGATTCTTATGCATAAACTTTTAGCAATAAATCAGTTTTATTGAACATTCATGTGTGAATTTGATGTTTCATGCCTGACAGTAGAATCCACATCCCTCTTAAGCTCCAAGGTTTTCCTCTTCCATTTAGATTTTGGCACTTCTCCTATGGCTGCCATCCAGCTTCTGGACTTCCTGTAGATTTGGCAAGCTTCTCTTCAGCTCTGTTTTTATTTCACTATCAATTAATCTAGTAGCACCTGGACTTGCATTAACAGCGTTAACATGATTCTAAGGAGTTAACCAACAGAGATAACACAATTCTAAGGAGGAACGACACAGAAAGTAAGACTGTCCAACACCACCCTGGAAATGCATAGTGCTACCAACCTTCCACTTCAAAAAATGCAGCTGCCTTTGTACAGCCTAGGACATTGCAGGCATGGCACATATAAAGACCTTTATCTTCCTTTCTCACTCTTCGTATGGTGAGCCGTTGGTTCCCATCTTTCAGGACAATACCTTGTAGCAGAGACAACAAGAAGTACAAATAACTTCTTTTGCTATAACTCCAAATGGGAGCATTCTAAAACTCCACATTGTATTTTCTTTATCAACAACTGAACTACGGAGCTGAATATAGCATTTATCTGAACCCGAGCTTGTCTGTTCCCACCCCACTCTGGGGCCAGCCAGCGGTAGTATTTGCCGGTTCTCCGAACTACTCAAAATTTCCGCTACCTGTTCTCCAGAACCTGTCAGAACCTGCTGGATTTCACCCCTGGTATCTTCTTGCTTGGTATATATGCTTTTTCTATTATGCTTTAAAATCTTTTTGTTTGAGTTAAGAATGAATCTTAACATTTCTTTATTCATTGGTGTGCTCATTATGTCTGTGTCAGGGTTCCGAATAGCATCTGGAATTAAATCAGAGTCCGAGGCAAAGCATTCCTCTAAGTTCCAATTTATTAACAGAGCGATGTCAGCACGGCTGGGAGAAATCCCGAATCTGAAGCCTTCGGGGGGTTCTCCACCCAGTTGAAAGTTCAAGCTTTTGTCCCCACACCCCCAAGTTCATCACATGAACCAATCTTCATTGCTTCATCCTCTGGTAGCTTGGTTGGAACTCCACCTTCTTCTGTGCAGGTGCAGGACAAAGGATGACCTTGACAATCTAGAAGGAATTTGTTATGGCTACATGCAGACATCCCTCATGCAACTGCCCCTCCCAAATTCCCATAGCAAAGAATACATTTTAAACTAGCATAAAGTGTGGCAGGCCAAAGATCCAAAGAAAATGGCTTCGGCCTGACATTGTCTGGATTAAACTCCGGACTTGATTTTTGTGATGAGGTTCAGCCCTAAGACATATATAGTCATGATAATGGAGATACAATATGAGTAAAACCAAGCCAACACAATTCTAGCCTTAGGAGAGGCTTCCAATCAATGTGCATGACCTCAGTACCAATCTGACAACTGTAAGTATAATTAACCAATAGTCGGTTGGACTTCGGACATCGATTTTTCCTGATGGAACTATATCTTTATAACTTTTTGTTTAATCAAAGTTTTTTGGTCAATTTTTTTGGGGGGGGGGTTGTTGGCTATTTTGTTTAATCAACAAAAATAAATCAGTTGACAATGGTTTTCATGCTGCAACCCTTCAACATAATAAATGAATTGTATAATGCCTTTTGTGAATAAAATCGATGATTTACTGGGATTAGAATTGGGCAAGAAATTAATGTAGCTCTTATTAAAAGATGTAACTTGCAGGCATCAGCAAGAGAGGTAGCAGATGTCAGACAAAAGGACAGACCGTACTGCCCAATGGAATCACAGTTTTGTTCATTGAATGATCAGCAAGAACTGATAGGAGCATTTAAGAGACATAATAGGAAAAGTATTTCTTGGATAATTCCATTTCTTGGATTCGATAAGCAATACATTGAGGATTGCAACATCAGCAGGCAATTGAACGTAAGCAATTGGATAGAGGAGAACTTTCTCACCTGAATCTTCAATAAGAGAATTATTGTTTTTAAACCAAGCAATGTGTGGGGAAGGAATTCCACTTGCTGTGCAAACAACTTCTATTGTTTCGCCGATGTTCGTTGTCTGATTCTGAGGGTGGCCTATAATTGCGGGTGCCACTGGTTCTGTTCGGAAGAAATACAGATGTTAAGAGCAGGCCCTGAAAAATGCCCCTTTAGAAAGGCAAACCTGTAAGCAACCGATGCTTCATTTTAATCAATGGGAGGAACACAATGGTTAGTATTTGCAATGCGCTCTACATGGGGCTACCCTTGAAGAGTGTCCGGAGACTACAACTGGTCCAGAATGCAGCTGCGCGACCAGTCGTGGGTGTGTCAAGGTACACCCACACAAGTGCCATCCTTCGCGAGCTGCACTGGCTGCCGATTGCGCTCCGGTCACAATTCAAGGTGTTGGTTGTTACCTTTAAAGCCCTACATGGCTCAGGACCAGTTTATCTGCGTGACCGCCTTATGCCACATTCCTCCCATCGACCAGTGAGGTCGCACAGGGTTGGCCTTCTTCAGGTCCCCCTTACTGGCCTTCCGTTAAGACCTGGCTTTTCCGGCAGGCCTGGGGCCAATAGTTGCCCTGATTGGCCCATGCATGGTTGTGTGAGTGTTTTATTTTAAATATAGATGTCTTTTTTAATTGCTTTTATATGTTTTATTTTTTATGATGTAAGCCGCCCAGAGTCCTTCAGGAGTTGGGCAGCAGATAAATTTTATAAATTAAATTAAATTAAATTAAATTAGTAGCCTTGCTAGAAGTTCTTTCTTAAAATTACAGAATGAACACAAAATGTTCCAGCATAAATACACGGAATTTGTTTGTGTCAGTTAATTTATTTCAGAAGCACAACCTAAATCCCTGGGAGACATGAATATGGCCCCTAGCTAAATCTGATCAAATTTAATGGTTAAGGGAAAAAGAACAGGGAACTAATCCCGAACGCAGTCACAATAACTTGATTTCCATTCACTTTCAATCAGGGGTGTCAAACTCAATTTCATTGAGGGCCGCATCAGGGTTGTGTTTGACCTCAGCGGGTCGGGGGGGGGAGGGTGTGTGGCCAGGGGGCATGGTCAGCTCAACATCACTCATCAAGGTTCCGTTTTCGGCCGCGACGGCCTCCTGCAGCCCTCTGCCAGAGAAAACAGAGCTCGGGGAGGCTGTGCATGGCCTGTCCGGGCTCCGTTTTAAGCCGCAACGGCCTCCTGCAACCTCTGCCCTCCTGAGCTCCATTTTCACTGGCAGAGGCACCACGGGCCAGTCCTTTCCTGTTTCCAGGGGGGTCCCGCGGGCCATATCTAAGCACCCAGGCCTTGAGTTTGACACCCCTGCTTTAAATGAAATCAAATGCCCTTTTTGCTCTAGCTCCATCCACTACTGTTTTTGCTTGCACATCATTCAGGTTCCAATGCAGTCTTTGGCCCCACAAAGTTGCACAACCCAGCCAATGTTTTACACAATAAACCAATGTTTTACACAACCCAACCAATGTTTTACACTGCACGAAAAGACACACTTTGAGAACAATCTTAAATATATTTATTTTGGTATGCTGCCTTTTCCTCTGCATTTTCTTGCTTTGCACGACGATCACTCCTTAAGTGTTAAATTGATCTAAGGTGACCTCCTTAGACAATGATGGCCGAAACTGACAACACAACTTCCTGTCTGGAAGCTTGGAAACGCATGAAAATTATGGGGTCATTTCCAAGCTTGCCATTGGACAAAATTTGACAGTTCTCCGTGCCCACCATATAGAGTCTTTGTCTACCAATAAAATTAACTGTCCTTGCCACAGAGCACTTAAGAGGGACACTACAGTTAGAGCTAGGAGCATACATAGAAACGCAGGTGAACCCGATATTTTTTTGCCTATCGTTGGACGGATTCAATTTGGGTGAGAAATAGATTGAATACAAATTGAATGCAACATTTCCCCATACAGCATTGGGCTTACCATGAATGGCGAGATGTTTGACAAGGCAGTGTCGAGTTTTGCTCTTTCTGTCCAGAGCGATGCACACGTACTCCCCGCTATCTTGGAGGGTGATATTGTGGAGAAAGAGACTCAGGGTAACGGTCTCCCTATTGGCCTTTATGGTGGTGCCGTTCAGTTTCTGGAGGGCCTCCAAATTCTTGCACACAGGCATAGGCAGCCTATCCAGGCGAGTCCTTGAAACCCGAGGGCTGAATTTAAACCAGGTGAGGCTTTCAAAGGTGTGCTTGCCTGCGGTGCACTGCAAGGTTACGTTGTGCTTCTCAGTAGGCTGGCCTTGAGGCTGAACGCTGATCTCAAGTCCTCCTGGGAATAAAAGGAAAAGGATCAGAAAGGATCTAAAGCAGGGGTGTCAAACTCAAGGCCCTGGGGGACGGATCCGGCCCGCGGGGTGATTAGATCTGACCCGTGGGGCCACCCTGGAAACAGCAAAGAACCAGCCCACGGTGCCTCTGCCAGCGAAAACGGAGCTCGCGAGGGCCGCAGGTGGCGCTCCCGAGCTCCATTTTCACTGGCAGAGGGTTGCAGGAGGCTGTTGCAGGCAAAAAAAGAGCTCGGGAGCCCGTTTTTGCTGGCAGAGCGCTCGGGCCACCACAGGCACCCCCCAACACGAGTGATGTCACGCCCACCCTGGCCATGCCCATCCCGCCCCCCCCCCCGAGGTCAAACACAATCCTGATGCGGCCCTCAATGAAATCGAGTTTGACACCCCTGATCTAAAGGAAATGATCAGAGAGCCATTGCCTGTCATGCCCTAAGAGAGAATAATGCTTGATGAGCTTTTGAAATATTCCGAGATCTCTTCAGGGGCATTCAACACAGGAAAACATCTACAATAGCAATAGCACTTAGACTTATATACCGCTTCACAGTGCTTTAGCCCTCTCTAAGCAGTTTACCGAGTTGGCGTATTGCCCTGAAAAATCTGGGTCCTCATTTTACCAACCTCGGAAGGATGGAAGGCTGAGTCAACTTGAGCCGGTGAGAATCGAACTGCCAAACTGCAGGCAGCCGGCAGGCAGCAGAATTAGCCTGCAATACTGCACTCTAACCACTGCGCCACCACGGTTCATGCAAATCACTCAGGCAAAGTCTCAGCTCTTTTTACGTGTATGAAAAAGGGAGAAGGTTTTTGATCAAGCAATTGTCACTGTCATCTTAGCCTCTCCTGGAAATGTTGGAGATGAGTGGAGTGGACTCTGTTTCTACTCGCTACTTCAAGGATGGGCCATAGACTGCAAAGAACATTCTTTCAACCCAGAGTGGGTGAAGCTGAAACCTCTGACAAAACCTCTTCCCTGAGGAAAGTTTTTAAGGAGGGATGCCATAAGCTGGACATTTGACACCAGTCGTCCGTTTCAAATTCTGAAACACCCACCCCAAAATCTGAAATATTTTTTCCCATTTTGGACCCACCAAAACAGACTTCCTCGATCCCAGCAAACTCGGCCTTCTTGCCATGATCTTTTACGTTCGTTTGGGAAGTATGCACAAATAACCAACAGGGAGGCATACTTAGAAAAATGTGGTAGATGGGTTCAGAAAGCAAGACTTACTAGTTACATGAAAGGAGATGATTCTTTCACCTTCTCCAGCTTTATTATTCGCTACGCATCTGTATAAGGTGGACACATTTGCTGCTTGAATGGTGAGGCTGCTAACCGTCTACAAGAGAACAAGTCACGTGGTTTGAGGCTAACGTCTTGAGCTGCTCGTTTGCAAAACGAGTCAATGGAACATGTCATCATGTTAGTTTAGCCAAGCTATTCCTTCTACTGCGACACAATCCACCTTTGTTGGATGTATTGGCATCTGAAATTTCGATGGTCAGTTGACTACCCTCTGGGATGAATAGAAGTAAGACTGTTGATCATTCCTCAGTTCTCTCATAGAGAGCTTATTGTTGTCCATAAAAATCCAGAGATGAAGTGAAGCTGAATAAACCAGCACATTCTCCAGAAATATCTTTCGATATCACACTGATTGGGCTTAACCCTGACTCATGTAAAACTTAGACCAGCAGTTCTCAACCTGTGGGTCGCGACCCCTTTGGGGGTCGAACGACCCTTTCACAGGGGTCACCTAAGCGCGCGCTAGCCCGCCATCTTGGTGCCACGCCCCCTTTGTCACCTCATCGCGTGCGGGGAGGGGGCGGGGAGGGGGTCGCGGCGGCGGGGAGGGGGTTGTGGCATAGGAAGGTTGAGAACCACTGACTTAGACTTACTGAGTTCAGAATGAATTTTCTGCTAAGTATTGATTCATTGGCCTAAGAATCGTAATACAAATAGAGGCAGTAAATATTAAATAATGTTGCTTAAAATTGCAGCCTTAAGCTATAAACGAAACTGCATACTTACTGGAGAAAAGCCATTATCTTACGGGGCCAAGTAAACACACATATGACTGTTATCATTATCATCATTTCTATATTGCTTCTCATATCATATTAAAAATCTCCAAGAACAGCCTTTTCTAACTAAACTCAACTGCTCAGTTTCAAATCTTTTAAAATTTACCTTTTGTAAACCTTTTGTAGACCCTTTAAAATTAGCATTTCAATGCACTTATTTATGATAATAAATGTTAGGGATGATTAATAATGGTAACAAAAAAAAAATACCTGCCAAGTTTTGTTTAGCTTGATGCATTATGCTATCAAATCTATTTTACCACTAAGTTACTGGGGCTAAATGATAACTAAGACCAGCAGATAACATTTTGGAGCCCAGGGAAAATTTATAATCATTTCTCAGTTTTCGGTCACTGGATTATGTCATTTTATGTTTTATGCATGCAGTTCTTTATTTATATGGAATTTTGTTTAAGCCCAGCGAGAATTGCAATGTAGCAACTTAAATTCTACCGCCCAACTTTCCACCAGCTTTGCAAACAGCAAATAAGAAATCAATGTCTCACCTTCATTTTCCCAGCAATAGCAACAAACTGATCTTTTAAGATCTCAATCTGATTGCCACCTCTTCGATCTGCTATGGTTTTCCATTTCTTACACGCATAGGGATTATTCCCCATTCCAGCTTGGCTGAGAAAAATCAAAGAAATTTCATCTTACACTTGTATGCTTTGCTAACAAAATTATCACAAAAAAGTATCACAATTGTTAATAGCAGGTGACAAATGTCTATGGAGATTCTCAGTCATCCAGGTCATGGTTGTCCCAAAGGTGCTTTTTTCCCCCAAGAGGCAACTGGACTTTCTGGTTTTTCTTTGAAGACGTTTCGCTTCTTGGATGAGAAGTGAAGAAGCTTCTTGGATGAGAAGCGAAACATCTTCAAAGAAAAAACAGAAAGTCCAGTTGCCTCTTGAAAAAAAAGCACCTTTGGGACAGCAGGTGGCAAACTACAATTTTTCCTGCAATGTTTATTGTGGAGCATTGTGGAACATTATCTCTCCAATACGCTGGGATTGTTAACTGGCCAAGTATCTTGACCCTATATATATTTTATCTAGAACTTTTGAGTGGTTTTGTTTTTATTGTTTTAGCATATTAGCATTTAGCATATTTAGCATTTTAGCATTTTAGCATTTTTAACTGTAATATATGTTTTGAATTGTAAGCCTCATTGACTAAGATTGGTGGCTATAGAAATTGAATGAATGAATGAATGAATGAATGAATATAGATTGGAAAGTGAGGTTTAAAACTATGTACCAGTGATCTCACTTTGTGTGAATCACTTGGAGTAGGGAAATGAAACCATCTCATGTCTAATTAAGGTCTTACTTCCAATATGTTGCAGTTAAGTGATCAGCTGAGTTCCATGGGAGCTCTACAACTGAAGATGGGGTTAGGGAGGTAAAAATTGCTTATATGTGCTTTATGAATATAGTGACTCAATGAGAATATCGGATTGGGTAAACAACCTTGGTCACCACAATGTAAAAAAGTTGTTGAGACTCTAGAAAGAGTGCAAAGAAATACAACAAAGATAGTTAGGGACTAGAGGCTAAAACATATGAAGAATGGTTGCAGAAATTGGGTATGGCTAGTTTGATGAAAGGAAGGACTAGGGGTGACATGATAGCAGTGTTCCAATATCTAAGGGGCTGTCATAAACAAGAGGGGGGTCAACCTATTCTCCAAAGCACCTGAAGGCAGGACAAGAAGCAATGGATGGAAACTAATCCAGGAGAGAATCAACCTAGAACTAAGGAGAAATTTCCTGATAGTGAGAACAATTAGTCAGTGGAACAGCTTGCCTCTAGAAATTGTTGGTGCTCCAACACTGGAGGTTTTTAAGAAGCGATTGGGCAACCATTTGTCTGAAATGGTATAGGGTTTCCTGCTTGAGCAGGGGGTTGGACTAGAAGACCTCCAAGGTCCCTTCCAACTTTGTTATCCTGTTATTCCTTTCTCAACTTCTGTGCCCTGCAGCTTTGCAACATTCAGTTCTAAGAATTCTTAGCAAAGGGTCTATCTTCAGAAGAGCCATAACACATAGAGAGAGAAGTATTCAGGATACCACTGAATAGAAATTGGTTGGTTATAACACGGAAAAGCAAAATTCCTTACGTGCTGCAATATTTTTCTGCATCTCCTATTTTAGGATCATACATAATGATCATACATATGATGCCTAAAAGTCCTTGCTGCTTTGTGCAAAGGAATATTCTCAGGCCCTCAAGGTAAATTGTCCTTATTTTGGCCAGCTCAGCCCAGTTAGATATTAAAGGTAAGAAATAGTGTTTTGCAAATAAACCTCCGTTCATCAAATCAACAAATCGGAGCGAATTTTGTTAAAAAAAAGGCAAAGGTTAACATGGAAATCAATTATTTCTCTGGACTACCCAACCTTGCATAGGAAATAGTTAGGCACCAAAGGAAGAAGACAGAAAGGAAGTTGTTTTCAAAACAACAACAGGAAAACAGATTCCCTTTTCTTTTTCTTTTTTATTCTAAAAGGAAGTCTGTTCTTGTGCAAAATTCAGATAAGAGAAGCGAAGTGGCCCTTGGTCAGAAGCTCATTCTATCACTCCTACCATCAATCAAGGGGTTTCCGCTGGCATTCACTTTCATAGAGATAAGACACCCAGCCAAATGAAGGCCTGGTTTGCCCCAGGAGAGAAAACTGGGGGAGAACACTGCAGATCTGTTATATGTATCAACAACAACAATAAAAACTTCCAAAACAGAGAACCAGCGATCACCTCTAGCCAAAATCTGGCACACAATAAAACTGGAGGGAATCTGAGTAGTTTTGACTTGTGGCATAACCGGATGTAGACGAACATTATTTATTTATATTTCACATTTCCAAACCACTCAAAGAGGGGTTCTGGGTGGTGTACCATAAAACATTGAAATACAAAAAAATTAAAATGTTAAGAGTCAAAATTTTGAGTTAAAGATTTAAAAAATTATAGTATTTTTTTTTTTAAGGAGGCAAGAATAATCCTGTTAAAAATTGGTGGGCAAAGGCAAAGGAAGGGCTCTCATGGCACTAACCAGAGGTGGGTTCCTCCCGATTCGCACCGGTTCAGCCGAACTGGTAGCAACCCTCTGGTGACGTCACGGAACCGGTTCTGTCGGTGCCGGTCCGTGGGCGCTGCCATCTTTTCTTTTTTTTTCTTTTTTCGAATTTTTTTTATTTTTTTTCCGGGTTTTTTTTCTTCTGCGCATGCGCAGAAGCCGAGTTTCTGGCACTGCGCATGCGTCGCCATCTTGTTTTGGGCTTTTTGGGGGGGAATTTTTTTGGATTTTTCGGCACTGCGCATGCGCGGGAGGAAGCGAACCGGCAGCGAGGTAAGTTAGAACCCATCCCTGGCACTAACCAACCCCACAACTCTGTGCTCTTTTGGCCTTCCCAAGCATGGCCACGGAGCCACGTTTTAACCCTTTTTCAGAAGGATAGGAGAGGGGGCCTGCCTTACCTCCAGGGGAAGAATTTTCTAAAGGATCAGAAGAGATTTGTCAAGAGATCTCCAAACAAGTCACCGACACAATGCATTTATACAAAATCAAATGCGAGAAAAGCAATAACTGGGAAATTGCGTTCTGCTTACTGTGGATTGAAAGTGCATTCTTCCTCCAGTTGCCAGTACCACTGAATGTGGCTCACCATTGGAACTGCATACACTGTGCACGTAAGAGTTTGGGTGGAGCCATACTTGTAGGAATCCACAGAAGAGAGGAGAGCATTCTCCCCGATTTGAGGTGGAACTGCCAGAGGAAAAGATAAGTAAATGAGTAGCAATCAGCAGGAAGTAATTCTGTGAGAAGAGATGGACATGAACTTTGACGAACATTCATTACTGCGATTTCAAACAGAAATCTACTTACCGTATTTTTCGGAGTATAATACGCACTTCCCCCCCCCCAAAAGAGTATGAAAACTAGGGTGCGTCTTATACACCGAATGTAGCCCTGCCCAGCCACCCCCACCCGTTGGCTTCTGCCTCCCAGCAACTTGCCTCCTTGCAGCAAACAGCGCAGAGCCTGATTAGCACAAGCAACTGATTATCGGCCTCCTGACCATCAGCTGATTCAGGCTGCAGGCAGGCGGCAATAGGCTATGGCAATCCCTGCAGCCTGAAACTATTAGCTGCTTGTGCTAAAACTGAAAGTGAAACTAAAACTGCAAGGAGGCAAATTGCTGGGAGGCAGAGGCAGAGGCAGATTTTTATTTTCTTGTGCTAATCAGGCTGTGCTGAAACTGGCTGTTTGTTGTTTGCTGCAAGGAGGTAAGTCAATAACTATAAATGCCTATAGAATATTCAAATTATTAGACTTATTTTTTAAAGACTGCTTTATTATTGTTTTAGACAACTTAACAAAATGAAGAAGCTTTTTAAAATAAATGCTTGATCTGAAGAGGCAGCTGAGTTAAACCCTGACTTAGTCATGTTTGGAGTAGATCTATTTAAATAATTGGGAGGAGTTAGTGTGACTACATTTAAGAAAAATTTCTGGCATTAATATACTGCCATAATGTACATTTATCCAATTCTTTGCTATTTCTATGGGTCAGGCACACATGCACAGAAATACACAGCAAACAGTGTATATCATCTGTACTGTTTGCTGTTTGCTGGGAGGCAAATTGCTGGGAGGCAGAGGCAGATTTTTTTTTCTTGTTTTCCTCCCCAAAAGCTAGGTGCATCTTATACTTCGGAGCATCTTATACTCCGAAAAATACGGTAATCAGTGTAGGTCAGCAGCATTTCCCCTTTTTCCTCTTTCACTGGCTAATAAGAAACAACGTCTAGCATTCCCTTTCTGTTACTGAAGTCCTTTCATTAGAGAAAACTTTAATGTCTGCCAACTCTGGATGAGTCAGGAAATTTAGGACATGAAAAAGGAAGTTTTCCCGCAAATGATGCATTAATGAAATTGCTACCAGAAGATCTGATGAAGACTGTGAGATTTGACAAATTGATGGTACGAGAACTCATCAATGGCACCCAATCATGAGGCCTTCAAGCATTCTCTGGATTTTGAAGGCATCCAACTACCTCCTAACTACCAATTGTAGGGAATAATAGAATAGAATAGAATAGAATAGAATAGAATAGAATAGAATAGAATAGAATAGAATAGAATAGAATAGAATAGAATAGAATAGAATAGAATAGAATAGAATAGAATAACAGAGTTGGAAGGGACCTTGGAGGTCTTCTAGTCCAACCCCCTGCTTAGGCAGGAAACCCTACACCACTTCAGACAAATGGTTATCCAACATCTTCTTAAAAACTTATAGTGTTG
>QLTV01000774.1:2045584-2056195 GCA_003457575.1 Thermophis baileyi | reverse complement strand
TAGCAAGATAAATGAGAATAACAAATAACAAAAAGTATTACGATAATTAATGGCATTTTCCAGGACATACAGTATGTGTTTGAAGCTTAAACTCCATTTCAGTAGATGTATTAGAAATAAAGTCCTAGAGACAAAAGGAGAGGAAGGGAGGTAGGAAGGCAGGAAGGTAGAAAGGGAGGGAGGAAGGAAGAAAGAAAGGAAGGAAGGAAGGAAGAAAGAAAGAAAGAATGAAGGGAAGGAAGAAGGGAGGGAGGGAAGGAGGAGGAAGAAAGAAAGAAAGAAAGAAAGAAAGAAAGAAAGAAAGAAAGAAAGAAAGAAAGAAAGAAAGAAAGAAAGAAAGAAAGAAAGAAAGAAAGAAAGAAAGACCTTCCCCAACTCAGAACATAACAGCCCATTGCGCTTGAATTGTTGTATAGGACAGTGACCAGCTATTGGAAGGCGGCGGGCTGCTCCAGTGTTGTAGCCAATCAGAGCTTAGAGTGAATGAATGAAAAGTAAATAGACTAGAGTTTCTAGAGTGGAATGAAAAGCAAATAGACCAACATTCAAATGACCTTGAAGTGGATCAAAATGGAAAATGCAAGCTGGTAATGGAGTTGCAATAGATTAGGAAAGGAAGGCGGGTGAGATTGTTAACTTGCACAGTCTAGAAATGGTGGGTGGATGGACTTCCAGGGAAGAAATGGTGACCTGAAGATGGCTCTGCTAAAAGCGGAGGCAATGGCCACAGCTAAATGAAGAGCCGGTGGGCAGAATGGCTGTTTTTAATTTCTCTCTGGACAAGGTGAGGACTGGAGGTTGCCCACAAGCAGTGATGGGCTGCTGCCGGTTCGGACCGGTTCGAGCGAACCGGTAGTTCCGACGATCAGCTGGCCCCGCCCACCCACCTCTGCGCTATCCTGTCCTATATTTCCTTCTTTCTGGCTCAGCTGATTCGCGCGGCACAGCTGATTTCTGTGCCTCCGCTGTTCTATTTACCGGGGCTGCCTTAGAAGGTAAGCAGCTGACCTTCAAATTGCTTTATTTTGAACACTGTGCGCAAGCGCGTTAGGCGCGCGATCAGCGAACCGGTTGTTAAAACCAGTTGCAGCCCACCACTGGCCACAAAAGTGCTCTAAACAGTTGTTCCTCTTGATAAGGTTGCATGAAAGTGGTCTGGTAAGTTGAGAATTTTGGGAGATGAAGGAAATAGCTGTCTTGTTCAAACCATGGTCAGCACATTGAAAAGTACACTGGGTTCACGTAGTTCCTCTCTTTCTATTCACTTTTGCAAATTGCTTGTTAACTGTTTTTGAACTATGAGGAACTTTTGAATCAAAAAGTCCGAAAATTGTGGAATTAATTATAAGAAACTTTGCTTGTTAGAAGGTCGCAAAAGGGGATCACATGACCCTGGGACACTGCAACCTTCATAAATATGAACCAGTTCTCAAGCATCCGAATGTAAATCACGTGACCACGGGGATGCTGCAACGGTCGTAAATGTGAAAAATGGTCATAAGTCACTTTTTCCAATTCCGCTGTCACTTTGAACAGTCGCTAAATGAACTGTTGTAACCTGTATTAGTTTTTTTATCGCTGTAATTGTAGTTTTTAATAAAATTACTATTAAAACTGATGGGTGGCCCATAACAGCACTGGGAAAGCATGAAGGGCAGATCAGATCTACCAGTGACCTTCCCAAAGTTTTTCACCCAGCAGCTCTCCGATACTGTTCGAAGATGGTTGCATGTCAAAAATCCTGTATTTTCCCCACTGAATTTCATCTCCTTCTTTCATTATGTACATTTGGCCATCTCATCTGTATATCTCTTAAGTCTGCTTTACCCTTTTGATAAGTAAGCTTCTACTAATGTATCTATTCTTGGCGCATGATGCTTTAGGAACAAACTCTGTAAAATTCATAGAACACGATGCCAGTTTCCCCCCAGTTTATTAGCAACCGCAGAAAATGTAGCTTTTTTTAAAAAAAGTGGAACAAGATCTTACCATTTACCACCAGATGGAATGTGTGCTTCTCACGCTGCTGGTTAATGGGATTGGTCAGCACAACGGTGTAATTCCCAGCATCTTTTTCGCTTATTTCAGTAATGATTAAAGAGTAACCAAGTTTCACTGTACGATTTGCAACAATGGCTTCTCCGTTTTTATACCTGCAAAACACAGGTATGATGTGGCTTGAAAGATGAGGACAGAGAACAGAGAAAACAGTCTAACCTCCTTCTATTTTCTACATTCTCAGTACATTGCAGTCAGGAGTGGGTTCCACTTACCTTCCCTACCGGTTCGCATCGCGTCGGAAGTACGTCACGTCGGGGAAATGACTTTCTGCGCATGCGCAGAAGCCTTTGCGCATGTGCAGAGGGTTCTTTCCCAGCCACTTTCAAGGAGCGGCGACCGGAGGACCGGTTCGGGGCGTGGCCAGCCGGCCATCGCTGCCGGTTCGGCGAGCGGGGGCAAATTTCCACCACCGGTTCGGGTGAACCGGTCCGAACCGGCAGCAACCCATCACTGATTGCAGTGAGAGAATCCTGCAAAATATTCCTAAGATTAGGTTAGAGTTGGGGGGAAAAGGTTATCGGTCTGCAATCCTCAGTGGAGTTCAGTGCTAAATAGGGATTTTCATGTGTTTGAAAAGGAAAATGTAAAAGAAAATGGAAGCATTTAAATGCTAAGCGTATAGTTTTGTAGTAAGTAACATCACCATAATAACAAAAGTATAAAACTTTATTTGGGGCTATGCTTTCTTCAGCTGCTCACAAAGAAATCAGAAGCCCAACATTTTCATTTGGAACTTCAGTGTTTCTATGTGATTGGACCAGGGGTGAAATGCTCCCGGTTCGCTCGTACCTGTCGGTCGCCGTAGAGCTGGTCACCAAGGTAGCGCGAGGCGCCGCCCACCCGCCCAGATGCCGCCATTTGGGTTCTTTTACCCTCTGCGAATGCAGAGAACGCTTTGTGCATGCGCAGAGGGTAAAAGAACCCAAATGGCGGCGTCCAGGCGGTGTCCGGGTGGGTGGGCGGCGCCTCGCGCTACCTTGGCAACCGGCTCTATGGCGACCGACAGGTACAAGGGAACCGGGAGCATTTCACCCCTGGATTGGACCAGTAGTGAGTTCTAAAACCCTTTACTACTCGTTCGGGCGCACGCTCGGGCATGCGTGCGACGCTTCTGCGCATGCGCAGAAGCGTCATGGGCGGGTGGGCGGAGCCTCCCGCTGCCGCCGCTACCGGCCCTAAGAACTGGGCCGAACCAGGAGCAACCCACCGCTGGATTGGACATTGTAAAATGTATACAGAAAGGGAGAGAAGCTAAAGAAGAATAAGATTTGCTCAGGTTCTTACCATTTTGCTTCTGGGAGTGGATATGCTTTGAATAATACAGGCACTTTAGCTGGTTCTCTGAGAATTGTCTCCACCAGAAGTGGCATTTTGCCCAAAAAGAGAAAAGGCTTTTCTATCAAAAATTTAAAAGATAATCATTTAAAACAATGGAAAGTACAGTTGATAATATTAATAATATAATGAATACTGTTACCCCTAGTAAGAAATGCAGTTTTCAAATTGCTTACTGACTTTAGAAACCAAAATCAGACTTGAACCACTCAAAACAACCAACTTATGATATTTATTTTCACTCATCCTATAATAAAACAAAAAAACACTGAATTAACCAATATGGAGGGACTCAGAGATCCTGCCAAGCCCTAGTTTGTGGAACAAGCCACAGTAGCAATAAGGAATAAGCCATGTTTCTTGCTAAACTAAGACCCAGAAGTTTAGCTAGCTTATACAGTGGTGGGATTCAATTTTTTTTTACTACCGGTTCTGTGGGCGTGGCTTGGTGGGCATGGTGTGGCTTGGTGGGCATGGCTTGGTGGGCGTGGCAGGGGAAGGATACTGCAAAATCTCCATTCCCATCCCACTCCAGGGGGGCCACTCACCTCAAAGGCCTCAACAAGATACAATTTCCCTCTCTATTTATTTACTATTACTGAACATCCAAAATACACTATTTAATCCTATGTATATATGCCATATGTGTACATACATATTACATAGTATAGAGTGTGTATAGGCACAAAAAAAGATACATTATCTACTATATACAGTATACTGTATGTGTATGTACACACACACACACACACACACACACCAGTAGTGGATTCTAAAACCCATTGCTACCGGTTCACGCGTACGCTCTTGCGCACGTGCGACGCTTCTGCACATGTGCAGAAGCGTCCCGGGTGGGTGGGCGGAGCCTCCCACCACGGCCGCTACTGGTTCTAAGAACTGGGCCGAACCAGGAGCAACCCACCGCTGACACACACACACACACACACACACACACACCCCTCTTCTAAAACTATACACATTCAACCTCACTTACTGCATTTGGGAAAACACACCCAGAGTCCACTTTCTGCCACACATTTAACTATAACATATGTCTGAACCCATCCATCCAACCAGAAAGACTGTCAGTCAAGGTCATCCCAGTGGTGGGTGAGTGACATGCCCCCTCCCAAAACCTAATACAAGATTTAAATCATAACATTTTTTTCAAGACTTTGTGGACTCCCTGTGATGACATCGCATATCCCAGGGGTCCACGGACCACGGATTGAGAATCGCTGGCTGATAGGATTCATTCTGAAGATGAACGAAAGTTTGACTCAAGCTTGATTTTGTGGACAATTCATTTCATGGTTTCTCCCAGTAGCTCACATTTGAGAACCGTAAAGTCCAAGTCCATCCTGAATCAAGCCTTACCGTGAACAATGACATTAATTTTGTGTTTCCTTGTCATCTGGCTACTGGTGGCCGTGCAGCTATACAGACCCCCATCGCTTAAAGTCACGTGTTCGATGGTGAGGGTGCTCACAAACTTCTTCATTTCACTGCCCAAGGCTGTCATCCCTTCCTTGAACGCAGCGTTCATTTTCTGCAATAGAGTTTCAAAGTCATTTATTCAGCATTATCCTTTCAGCTGCAGACTGGGCTGGTTCAGGAGAAAGCATTACAATCCAGTAGTGGGTTCTAAAACCTGTTGCTACCGGTTTGCGTGCGTGCTCGCGCGCACGATGCTTCTGCGCATACGCAGAAGAGTCCTGGGTGGGTGGGTGGAGCTTCCCGGGTGGGTGGGCGGAGCTTCCCGGGTGGGTGGGCGGAGCCTCCCGCCGCCGCTACCGGTTCTAAGAACCGGTCCAAACCGGGAGCAACCTACTGCTGTTACAATCAAAGATCCAACCCTTTGTACATGTATACACAAAAGGGCAAGGCTCACTCACAATCCTGTGTCCAAAATCTTGCAGGTTTTGACCCACAACCCTGCAGATGTCCCTGACCAATGGCTTAAAATTTGTAATTTGACCAGAAGGAAGAAAACGGAGAGTATTCATTTCTCAGCATTAGGTTTCTGACTCCTGGGACAGACTCAGCAGATGTAGCCACAGGAGTAGATAGCAATAGCAATAGCAATAGCACTTAGACTTATATACTACTTCACAGTGTGCTTTATAGCCCTCTCTAAGCGGTTCACAGAGTCAGCCTATTGCCCCCAACAATCTGGGTCCTCATTTTACCAGTCTCAGAAGGATGGAAGGCTGAGTCATCCTTGAGCCTGGTGAGATTTGAACTGCCAAATTGCAGGCAGCCGGCAGTCAGCAGAAGTAGCCTGCAGTACTGCACTCTGACCACTGCGCCACTGTGGCTCAAGTTGAACATCACTCCTCTGTTAAAAAATGGCACCAGATGGGAATGAGCCATTCAACAATTGCTCATGAGGTTCCTGTCCCATGAATTTCCTTTCTTTGTCATTACACCAAAGTTGAACCAAGCAGGAACTCTACGGAGGAAAAAAAAATTCTTCTCTGCCTGCAACTCAGTGGTGCTACAGGGGTTAAGAGGGGTCCAATCAACTTGCTCTTTAAACATGCTCCCCAACCTCTAATGGACATTTTTGGGTAAATCAGAACAAAAAACGAATGTATGATTTGTAATTTTCATGATTTGTCTGGGTAGATTACAGAAAGAGAATTAACTTGTAACCATAGAGTAAGAGGTAAAATTATAATTGGACTTGTAACTTCCAGCAAGATTGGAAGTTACTTCATTGTATCTTTTTGCTTTCTTTTCTTTCTTTTACTTTTTTCCTTTCTTGAACTTTCAGCTTTTTCTTTCATTTTCTTACTTAATATGAGTTTGCATTAGTTTTTATCTTCTTTAAAAAAAACTTTAATAAAAAAAATAGCTACATAAAAAGAACATGCTTCCCAATGTTCCACAGGTAACCACACCCCATATTTATTTTCCCTGCTTAGCCCTTCCATCTCAGCATTCTCAAAACTCCTTCCATTTTGTGTTTTCTCTCTCTTCTTTCTCACGACCCTGGCTTCACGTACGTTTTGTGTAAACTGGTTGTCACTAGGAAACAGAAAGGGGAGTTGGAAGAGAATCAAATCTTGGTCCAGAGGACCTGAACTTGGGAAGCTCCTAACTGACTCTCAGTCAGAGGTGGGTTCCTCCCGGTTCGGACCGGTTCGCCTGAACCGGTAGCGACCCGCTGGTGATGTCATGGTGACATCATGGAACCGGTTCTGTCGGTGCTGATCCGTGGGCGCCGCCATCTTTTTTTTTTTAAAATTTTTTTTGGGGGGAGGGAATTTTTTTCCGGGTTTTTTTTCTTCTTCTGCGGATGGAGTTTCCGGCACTGCACATACATCGCCATCTTGTTTTCGGCTTTTTTTGGGGGGGGGATTTTTTTCAGATTTTTCGGCACTGCGCATGTGCGCCCACGTGGCACGGGAGGAAGCGAACCGGCAGCGAGGTAAGTTAGAACCCACCCCTGCTCTCAGTGGTCCAGCTCAACCAACTCTATTGCTAATAATAATCAGACATCAACTGATTGAGGACAAGACTGATGACTCAAATTGATCATTTTAATCAATGCTTTTGGAATATTAAAAAAAAAAAGAATAACACACAACACGGCCCCTTAGCAAATTCCTCTTGGATTTGGACGCTCCCTGCTCCTGTTACCTGTTTCGAAGGGAAATCCCATTGAAACTCAATTCTCACATTCAGCTCGGTCCTTGCTGTGCAGTTTAAGGATAGCTTCTCTCCTGCTGCCAGCTCTACTTGGTGCAGGGGGCTCATACTAAGCTCATGAATTTTATATCCTAAACGGAGGGGGACAAATCAGAAGAGAAACAGCACTGAATATACGATGGATTCCGTTCTCAAATCGTGAGACAAACGAATGAGGTGGGGAAATGGGTTATCAGAAACAAATTTTTTTTAAAAAAAAACAGAGTTTTTGCGCCACAATACAAACAGTACGTACTCTATTTAGTTCTGCTACTCGAGAGAAAGACATTGAGGCTTCCACTACCGTCCTGTCAATGGACTATAGAAATAGTGCTTCTTCTTCTTGATGATGAATGTTTAATTGGTAAGCTAAACGTTTTAACTAGAATTGATAAAGCTCAAAACAGCAGGTCTAAAAATAAATATAGACATCTGAAACACCCAGAAATTGTAAATTGTACCGGAACATTAAAAGAGCGAAAGAGAACGGATCTGTGACAACTCGCCACGGCCAACTTGCCACAGATAATTCGCCACAGACAATTCACCATGGCCAACTCGCCATGGCCAACTTGCCACAGAACAACTCACCATGGCCAACTCGCCGAGGGACAAGAGTTCTACTAATATCGAAGAAATAGTGGAATAGAATCATTAAAGAAAGGATGCCAAAGGAGGGACAAAATGAAATGTGAATGACAAAAATTAAAATAATTTTTTAATTATTTTAAAGAATCGAATTGTAGCGAGTTATCCTGTGGTGAGTTGGCCGCAATGAGTTGGCCGCGGTGACTTGGCCGTGGCGAGTTGGCTGCGGCGAATTGTCCCATTCCGAAAGAGAACATACAGGTAGTCCTTGACTTACAACAGTCCATTTAGTAACCGTTCAAAGTTACAACGGTACTGAAAAAAGTGACTTATGACCGTTTTTCACACTTACGACTGTTGCAGCATCTCCCATAATCACGTGATCAAAATTTGGACGCTTGGCAACTGATTCACATTTATGATGGTTACGGCATCCCGGGGTCACGTGATCCCCTTCAATGAAGTCAATGCAGAAGCCAGATTCACTTAACAACCATGTTGCTACCTTAACAACTTCAGTGATTCACTTAACAACTGTGGCAAGAAAGGTCATAAGATGGGGCAAACCTCACTTAACAACTGCCTTGCTTAGCAATGGAAACTTTGGACTCAATTGTGGTTGTCGAGGACTAGCTGTACTGGGGGGAAAAAAGCAATAAAAAGTGTTTCAAGAAAAAAAAATTAATGTCAGCTACCAGGTTATTAAGTTCCACCTGAGTGGGACTTTATCTTCCCCTTTTGATTATCAAGCTATTGTAGTGTTCTAAATTCTCATTTTCCAAATAGTTACTTTACAAACCCCCAAATAAATACACAAAGCCCATCACTTACCTAAAACCACCACGACGTACATCACCGATTGATAGCTTTCACCATCTATCTTAGTTTTGCAGAAGACCATTCCTACATCACTGATCATGTTAGTGGGAATTGTGAAACCTTTCTGACTATCCCACGTAACTGACTTCCCATCAGGAACGAAGGTTTTCTCTGGATATTTCTATATGAACAACAAAACAACAATAACTTTTATTCTGATGTTTTCTAAAATAGTCCAGGAGCTACGGTAGGTACAGAACTAAAAGGCCCCCATTTGAATGGCATGTAAGGGAATAAGACATCAGTAAAGCCTAAATTGAATTTCAACCGAAATGTAATAAAAATGAAAAATAATTAAATGCAAATGCGTTACAATGATTATTCCCCATACATTTAATCACGTTTCCATTCCGCCAAATTTAAATTTACAAATGCTTCATCGTTTTTGGGGAAGGGTTTTGGAAGTCACATTAAGACTTTGGAGGATACTGATCTAATACTGGGCTGCAGGTTATGCACCTTGAATCTAGTAAATTATGGAAGTATCTTTCACAACCTAATTCCCCCTGTCTATTTACATTTTTTTTTACACAGTGCCTTTATCAAGACATCTGCCTCAAATGTAAAATATGAAACATGAAAATAAAAAAAGAGCTAAATGGCAAAATGAATTATGATCGTTTGCCTTACTGAATGGAGTGATACGTTCAGGTTTGATGAGGATCCGAGACATGGAATCACTACGGTTTTGTTTCCGGTTATATACACAGCTCCAGGCTCGCTGGCTGACATCACAAATGGAGATCTGTAATCTGAAGAATATAGAAAATTCTAAATATCATCGAACTTCTTCAACGATCTCTTATTTAAAGCAATTCATTCGCAGCAGTCTATCCTAGGAGTTGGAGTCCATCCAACTGAACTTATAGCAGATTGAACACTGATGTCACTAAGGGCGGACTGTGAATTGGGGCAGCTCCCCAAAATCCATAGATCTGCCAAACAAGAAAGAAAGGGCTTCAGAAGAATGCTGGCTGTAGTTTTAGTGTGCACTGTTTTATAGCCCTGGTGGCACAGTGGTTAGAATGAAATATTGCAGGCTGACTCTGCCCACAGCCTGGAGTTTGATCCTGATGGGGCTCAAGAGTGGCTCAGCCTTCCATCTTTCCGAGGTCGGTAAAAGGAGGACCCAGATTGTTGAGGGCAATATGCTGATGTTGAAAGCCGCTCAGAGAGTGCTGTGAAGCATTGAGGAGCGATATAAAAGTCTAAATGATGTTGCTATTTCTATTATACTACCCAGAACATCTCTAGTCCAACAGCATGTTGAAACATTCAGCACCTGTTTTATAGGGGTGGGTTCCAACTTACCTTGCTGCCAGTTCGCTCCCTCCCACGCCGCGTGGGCGAAGCGTGCGCGTGCATCCGCAGTAACAAAACAACAAACAAAAACAAAGCCGGAAAAAAGATGGCGACCGCATGCACAGTGCCGGAAGTCGGCTTCTGCACATGCTCAGAAGGAAAAAAAAATTCAAAAAAAAATTCAAAAAAAAGATGGCGGCCCCCACGGACTGGCACCAACCGATCCGGTTCGGTGACATCATCGTGACATCACCAGCGGGCTGCTACCGGTTCAGGAGAACCGGTCCGAACCGGGAGGAACCCACCCCTGCTGTTTTAGTAATATAACACCAAACCAGCAAGAATTCCAAATGGCCTGGTAATTGACTACACACCTAATGCCAGCCATTATACATGTTTCCTCACCATCATATTCTGTAGAACTATAACTATTCTGCATTCCTGCTGGTGCTGAGTATTGCAAAAAATAAAAGCAACTGGAGCAAAGTTTCTTTTTTCTTAAAAGGTAACAGATGATTGCTTATTTGTACCCTATGACCATCATTAGGTGTTGTACCTTATGATTCTTGACAAATGTATCTTGTCTTTTTATGTACACTGAGAGCATATGCACCAAAGACAAATTCCTTGTGTGTCCAATCACACTTGGCCAATAAAGAATTCTATTCTATTCTATTCTATTCTATTCTATTCTATTCTATTCTATTCTATTCTATTCTATTCTATTCTATTCTATTCTATTCTATTCTATTC
>QLTV01000774.1:2022757-2036589 GCA_003457575.1 Thermophis baileyi | reverse complement strand
CTCTGCCTCTGCCAGCGTTTTGAAGCGCTCCTGCCTGCGATGGGGCGGCGAGGCAGGCATCGAGGCTCCCCTCCTCAGGCAGCCCGCGAGAGTTTCTTCACCCTCCCGCTTCGCTCGAGTGCCGGAGGCGGGGGAGGGTCAGTGGACACAACACCGGGGAACGCAACGGAGGTACAAGTCCCAGGTAGGACGCACGTCTCGCGGCCCGCCCCGCCCCGCCCCGCCACTCCCAAATTGCGCCCCACCGCGCGCCGCACGTCCTACCTGACACTTGTAGCTCCGTCACGTTCTCGGCATTGTGTCCAGAGAAGCTCATTGTAAAAGAAAACTTCTCGCGAGTTCGAGAAGTTTGATTGAACTCGCGAGAAGTTTTCTTTTACCATGGGCTTCTCTGGACACAACGCCAAGGAACGTGATGGAGCTACAAGTCCCAGGTAGGACGTGCGTCTCACGGCCCAACATGTTCCACCTGCCAGAAATGAGTCTCTGTGAGACTCGTCCCGCCACCGCCGCTGCCTCGTGGAGCAGGACGCTGCAAGGCCTGTTGTGCCGTTGCATGCACCAAAGGCAGAAGGACCCCAGCTGTGCCAGTATGATGAAGTTTGCGGCAGTCATGCAGTTCGTGCATGCAACGGCACAACAAGCCTTACTGAGTCCTGCTGCACGAGGCGGTGGCGGCAGGGAGGGGAGGCGAGGCAGCGGCGATGGGACATGCAGACCCACGCTCGCCGCCTACTGCACCCCCAAAATAATAAGCCCCCCCCCCGATAATAAGGCCGAGGCCATATTTGGGGGGTCAAAAAAATATAAGCCCCTGTCTTATTTTCGGGGAAACACGGTACATGTACATGTACATGTACATACACATATATACATACATACATACATGCATACACACACACACACACACACACACACACACACACACTTATCAGTAATTGAATACACAAAATTCCATGGATTCCAAACAATGGGAAAATACGTAACAGTAGGATACAATTTATTTTGAGCTGTATTTTTAGTGTTTTAACCAGCAATCTAGACCAGTGTTTTTCAACCTTGGCAAGTTTAAAATGCATGGACTTCAACTCCCAGAATTCCCCAGCCAGTCATGCCCTCAACTAAGGTACGGATTAAAATATAGCAATTCCTTGTTTATAAACTAAAGCACAATTGAAACCAGAGGCTTTTTTCTTTGGGACTTAATGGAGAGGCATCTAGAAAAGGTCATGGAATTTTGTTTTAGATAACCGCAGTGAGATTATTATATGCTCAAAAGTGGAAAAATTAATACTACCCACCATGGGGAAAATGGCAAATGAAGATGATGGAACTTGAAGTGATGGCTAAATCAACTTCTTTGCTTAGAGAAAAGACCCGTATGTACAGGTACGGCTGACTAGAAATCTCTTAGAAATTTTTGCATGAAACAGAAAACAATGCACTTATGATTTGTGATTCCCGTGATTTTCAAAAAATGGATGATAGAAAAAAAAGGAAGCTTTTTTATAATCATAAAGTAAGAGATAACTTTGCAAAGGAAATTGGAAACTTCTTTTTTGTTTCTTTTTTTATCCTTCATTTCTACACATTGTTTTTCTCTTTTTCTTTTCTCTCTTTTTCTCTTTATTTTGTTACATTTAATGTATTTAAAAATTATTTATATGCACACACATTATATATATATATATACACACATACACACAGGGAGAGACAGACAGACAGACACATACATAAATGACATACACACACTTATATCTCTTGGATTGCATGCTTTTAATGAATGCCGCCTTTCAGAATTACAAAACTGCATACAAAATTCATAAGTTTGGGAAAGTGGCCTACAAAGCTAGGGGAAAAAAATACCTTGCCCTTTTTTACTGCAGCAATGGATTACAATCAAATTGTATCTGAAGGCATGGGAAGCTGTTGTGGATTAGATTTAATAGACTCATTTGTCTACCTAACCTGTTGTCTAATTTAAGTCAGCAAATAAATTTAGGAGGATGCTAACTAATAGCATCCAAGGGAAAATGCCGATTTGTCCATTGAAAGGGTTAAATTGTGAAGCATGAAACATCAGACTGAAATTCATGAGTGCTATCATAACAGGAAGAATGGGCAGATGTTCAGGAGCTAGCAACTCAACTCTACAATTCATACGGCTGGGGTGCAGTTCCTGTTTGGTTGCACTTCTAACTTCAAGGTCCAGCTAAAGGATATGCGCATTGAAATACGGTGAACTCGGTTTTAATAATGATCTCATTTTTCTCAGGCGTGACTTAAATGTCCCCGTCGTTTAAACAGAAAACCATAACTTGCTCCCTGATCAAATTAATTAAATTTGCTTGGAAGGCTTCCAAATAACGTGTCCGTCTAAGGTCGGGCTATTGAAATGAAAGCAGCCACTCTATAATGAAAGAACTTCGCAAGAAAGCATGAAACAATTGGATCAGTATGGACCAAAACATTTATTCTTCTGTTCATTGAAATGTTTGCTGTGCAACTTTGGGATGCATAGATGTGCTTTTGATTTTTTAGTTGTTGTTTTTTCTTCTTTTACAATGTTTGGTGTGGTTTTTCTTTGTCTTGTCTTTGTCTTTTCTATTTAACTTAAGAAAAGGGAATATGCTCTACAGCAGCATTTCCCAGTGGGTGCATGGGGGCTAGTAAAAAAAGGAAGAGAGAGCATCATAATGCAAGACCCATCCCATTTGCCTCGTTTGTGTGATGCCAATGCACATGCAAAAAAGGCGAGGCTGGCATCATGCTCCTCCATCCATCACCTATCCATCAGCAGTGGGTTGCTCCCGGTTCGGCCCGGTTCTTAGAACCAGTAGCGGCGGCGGCAGCAGGCTCCGCCCATCCGCCCGGGATGCTTCTGCGCATGCGCAGGAGCGCGTGCGTGCCAATAGTGGGTTCTAAAACCCTTTACCACCGGTTCGCATGTGTGCTCGTGCACATGCACGACGCTTCTGCGCATGCGCAGAAGTGTCCCGGGCGGGTGGGCGGTGCCTCCTGCCGCCACCGCTACCGGTTCTAAGAACCGAACCGAACCGGGAGAACCCACCGCTGGTGCGCGCTCACGAGTGAACCGGTAGCGACGGGATTTAGAACCCACTACTGCTATCCATCACACAGCAGTGAGAGGGATCTTGGAGTCTTAGTGGACAACCAATTAAATATAAGCCAACTGTGTGCGGCGGTGGCCAAAAAAGCCAATGCAATCCTAAATTGCATTAACAGAGGGATCATGTGAGGTACTAATACCAAACCATAAAGCCTTAGTAAGACCACACCTAGAATACTGCATCCAGTTTTGGTCATCACACTATAAAAAAGATGTTGAGACTCTAGAAAAAGTGCAGAGAAGAGCAACCAAGATGATTAGGAGACCGGAGGCTAAAACATACGATGAACGGTTGCAGGAACTGGGCATAGCTAGTCTAGTGAAGAGAAGGACCAAGGGAGACATGATAGCAGTGTTCCAATATTTGAGGGGCTGCCACAGAGAGGAGGGGGTCAAGCTATGTTCCTGGCACCTGAAGGCCAGACAAGGAATAATGGATGGAAACTGAACAAGGAGAGATTCAACCTGGAAATAAGGTATGGTCTTACTAAGGCTTTATAGAGTGGCATTAGTACTTCACGTGATCTTGATTGAATCCCTCTGTTAATGCACTGAAGCACTTCAAAATATTCTTTGTATACAGTTTGGGCATCTCCACTATCAAAAGAGAGTAGGTTTGCACAATATGGCTCAGGAAATTCTTCTCATCCTTCAACATGAGCTCCACTCTGGGTCAAGTGACCTGACAGAAGGAGGGAGTGGGCTTAAGAATATTTTGCAGCACCCTGAGCCACTGTCCAACTTCCTTTTCTAAAGGGAGGCTCTGGGGGAAAATGTTCTGGATATTTTTCCCTCATGGCCATTGGTCACATATGACCCATTTTCACATTCCAATCAGTTTTTGAAGTGTTATCTTGCTGATCCAAAGAGATTCCTAAGCACCATTATGTAATTTCTTTCCAACATTTTACTTAAGTTGAAAAGAGTTACAAAAGGTTTCAATTTGTGTTTTTTTTTCAGGCAAGGGCTTAATTCTGGAATTACCATAATCATCATTTCCATTTGTGCTAAATGGATTCCTGTCACAAATGTTCTTTGTGAAGCAAACATCCCACCATTTATTATTAAACGCCCCAAGAGAAATATTTCTTCTTTGAGAATTTCTGGGCTATTTGAAACACGTACAGTAATTTAAAATAATCTATTCTGTGCTGAATATTCTTGGCTTTTACTTATGTATGTCTACAGTCCAAGGCACACGTGTTCCCTAACAAGCCCCAATGAACTCAACATGTTTATGCATCAGTCCAAATCCCACTGAGAATCCATCATAAGTAATTATCAGCCATTCCTATACATGAGCATATGCATGTCTTATTAATTTCACTATGCTGGATTATGACCATGGTAAAGATTTGACCTGATTGATTTTAATGGGGCTCATGTACAGATACCATCTCTATATGTTTATCTGGCAGTAGAATTTCAATAGGACTCAAAATTGTCTTTGAGTGGATTTGTGGGGGTTAGCCTAGTAATAAACGAAGAAGCCCACATTCTCCATTATTCATTTCAAGAAAATTTGGAAACAGAAAACAGAACAACAGAGTTGGAAGGGACCTTGGAGGTCTTCTAGTCCAACCCCCTGCTTATTGTGCCTCCTCAGAAACAGAGGTTGAGTGAGTAGTCCAAACATTGTTACATGCCCCTTGTACCTCCCATGGCATCTGGCATTCATAAATCCAATTATCAGAAATGTTCATTGTCTTTCTAAACAAAAGATTACAATTTTGCTTCTTCAAAATCTAACTTAGACTATAAAAGTTGCCAACTTTCTAGCATTACCTATGGGCTATAGAAACTGGATAATAGTCCTATCTCTTTATATAGATATAGATATAGATATAGATATAGAGATAGAGATAGAGATAGAGATAGAGATAGATAGAGATAGAGATAGAGATATATAGATTGTGTGTGTGTGTGTGTGTGTGTGTGTATAGAGATATAGATAGAGATAGAGATAGATAGAGATAGAGATAGAGAGATATAGATATAGATATAGATATAGATATAGATATAGATATAGATATAGATATAGATATAGATATAGATATAGATATAGATATAGATATAGATATAGATATAGATATATCCTTGTCCCTGGAACAAGCAGATAGGGAGGAGAATCCTGTGGCTCAGAGGTTTAAACACTTGCCTGACAAGGCAAGTGGCCCAGGTTCTAATCCCATAAGGGTGTGGCTAGCTGATGAGAGCTAAATAGCTTGAAATAGATCTATACTAGTCTCCCTTTATTTATGTAAAAATATGTAACATATATAGATATATATAAAATTTTATTTATAGTTTTTTCTTTGACATACGTACAAGTGCTTAGTGAACAGTGTATTGTTTGGGTCAATTTACTTTATACACCATACTAATAACAATAGTAATACTATTCAGGTTTACATGGTAATGCTCTTTCAACTTCTAACATTTAGGTCTACATAGTAATTGTAATAGGAATCTTCACACGCAACTATCCTATCTCTTTATTCATTGTTTGAAGTTCATTGGTTGGTTGGTTCTTCCGCATTTTAAATGTTGGGTTTGGTTTTATTGGTCTCAAACCACAAATAAAATGAAACAAAAGTACGCTGCCCTTTATCTGGTGTACTCTAAATGCCCTGGATTACAACTCCCATGTTTCACAGCATGATGATAATTATATGAGATTTGGGACAACAATATTTGGCCTAAACGACTGTTAGCTGTGCTTTCCACTTGTCTCAAAATAACCGGCAGTGGGTTTGCAAGGTATTTTGTGCAACCTCAATTCCATTGCTACAGACCCCCATAAAATCTGCAAATGAGCATTGCCGACCATTTAATTGTTTCCTTTATCTTTTATGGCTTCAAAAGTGCCTCCAGTTGCTGTGCAAGGGAGAGATTAAATTCCTCCCCCCCAAGGGATTGCAATTCAGAATTTCTACACTTTTCTTTCGTTAACTCCAAAGTGAACGTCTCCTTTCCTTACTCCTTCCATCTATTACCTCCAATGTGGACCTGGGCATGGCTAGTCTAGTGAAGAGAAGGACCAGGGGAGACATGATAGCAGTCTTCCAATATTTGAGGGGCTGCCACAGAGAGAAAGGGGTCAAGCTATTTTCCAAAGCACCCGAAGGCCAGACAAGGAATAATGGATGGAAACTGAAACTGATTCAACCTGGAAATAAGGAGAAATTTTCTGACAATGGGGACAATCAACCAATGGAACAGAAGTTGCCTTCAGAAATTGTGGGAGCTTCATCACTGGAGGCTTTCAAGAAGGGACTGGACTGCCACTTGTCAGAAATGGTGTAGGGCAGTGATGGTGAACCTTTTTCTTCTTGTGTGCCAAAAATGGGAGCGACACAATGCCGACACAAAAAGCCCCCCCACGCGTGCCACACTGCGCATGCGCGCATCCATTCCTAACTTCTGGTTTGCCCGTTGGGCCGTTTTTTCGCCCTCCCTAGGCTCCTGAAGCCTCCGGAGTGCGAAAAATGGCCCAATGGGCAAACCGGAAGTCTGTTTCCAAACTTCCGGTTTGCCTGTTGGGCCGTTTTTCGCCCTCCCCAGGCTTCAGGGAAGCCTCCTGAAGCCTGGGGAGGGCGAAAACAGCCTTCCCCAAGGGCAAAAATCAGCTGGCCAGCACGCGCATGCACACTGGAGCTGACATAGGGCAACGCCTCGCGTGCCCTCAGATATGGCTCCGCGAGCCACCTGTGGCACACGTGCCATAGGTTCGCCATCACGGGTGTAGGGTTTCCTGCTTTTTGGGGGGGGTTGGACTAGATGACCTACAAGGTCCCTTCCAACTCTGTTAATCTGTCATCTGTAAAACGTGCATCTGGCTCTGGAGGACATAGCTCAGGAAACGTGGGACTTTTCAGCACCAGCTAGTCTGGTTTCCTGCAGGTGAGGAAACTTTTCCTTGTTTCCTCAATTAAAAAGAAAAAAGGTCATCCTCAAAAAAATATCCTAGCAGGAACAACAAACTAAAAACTTTTGAAATGCCATACCTAGAGAAAGCTTTGTCCTCCTGGCTTGCCCAGTGTTTTCCTCCCTGTAGTATTTCTGATCTCTACAAAGCCTGATTTTCTGCATTATTCTATGATTGTGTGCGTTACACACCAACATGAGGCCAAAATCCAAAGAGAGGACCATCTCTTGTGACTTGTTTCTCCCACTAGAGCAGCACAGTGCCAACATGTTAGTAAAGGTAGTCCTCGACTTACAACAGTTCATTTAGTGACCGTTCAAAGTTACAACGGCAATGAAAAAAGCGACCTATGACCATTTCTCAGAGTTACAACCTTTGTGATCCAAATTCAGATGCTCGGCAAACCGGTTCATACTTATGACCCTTGCTGAATCCCGGAGTGACGTGATCCCCTTTTTGCGACCTTCTGACAAGCGAAGTCAAAGGGGAAGCCAGATTCACTTAACAATGTGTGACTAACTTAACAACGGCAGTGATTCCCTTAACAACGGTGGCCGGGAAAGGTCGTAAAACGGGGCAAAACTCACTTAAGAAATGTCTCATTTAACCACAGAAATTTCCAGCTGTATTTTTTTCGCAGCAGAGAAGTAAAAGGCCTTTTTTGCAACCCAAGGAGATTATCAAAAAGTGGCCCACAACAGGTTCAGGGTGGATCTCTATGCTGCCCAACCCACAAACACACCTCTTCTCTTCTTCAGCAATTATAAATGCTGACAAACAATGCAGTTATAAATGCTCATTTTATTTCTTTGACCGTTTTGTAAGTTGAATATTTCTTTAAAATGAAACGGTGCAAACTCTGGAAATCTACCAAAGGGCATCGCACCGCTGAGTCCCTCTGACAGCACCAGGTTGGAGACAATTCAGACACATTGAGATAAAATGCTAGAGTTAATAACACTTTTATCCCTACTGTTAAGAAAAGTGACTTAAATGTTAATTGTCTGTCAAGCAGGGCATGAATCTCAGGCTACTTTATGCTTTTGAGGGGTTTCCCCCCCCCTTTTCTGTTTCTAATAACACAACAATTATTTATTCAATTTATTTCATGTACTAGATTTATATCTCACCTCTTCTTCAGAGCAGCTCTTGTACCCCACTACAACAACCCTGTGAGGTAGACTGGTTGAGAGAAGAAAGAAACGCCTCCAAAGTCAGAGAGTTCCCAAGACACCTTGCCAATCTGAACTCCAGCTCTCCCAGCATCAACATTTTAATCTCTCACGACAACAGGATCCATAATTCACATCATTTCACCTCCCCACCCATAATCCTGTCCTAGTGGAAGATATAGAACACCGTGGCGGGGTTGTTGTTTTTTTTTTTGCCCTGGTTTCCCCAACCTGGCGCCCTCCAGATGCGCCCGAGTGGTGGCCAGCTGGTTGCTGGACCTCCCTGTCCCTTTAGAGTGCAGATAGTCCTTGGCTTACGACCGCAAATTTCTGTTGCTAAGTGAGACATGTGTTAAGTGAGTTTTGCCCCATTTTACAAACTGTCTCGCCACAGTTGTTATGTGAATCGCTGCAGATATGATGTTAGCAACGTGGATTGTTAAGCAAATCCGGCTTCCCCATTGACTTCGCTTGTCAGAAGGTCGCAAAAGGGGATCACGTGACCGGGGAAGACTGCCAACGTCATAAGTATGAGTCAACGGCCAAGCGTCTGAACGTTAATCACATGACCAGGGGAATGCTGCCATGGTCATAAGCGTGAAAAGCAATCGGAAGTCATTTTTTTCCCCAGTGCCGTTATAACTTGGAACGGTCACTAAGTGAACTGTTGTAAACCGAGGACTTACCTGTAATTTATTTAGCTAGCTAGCAAATTCATATAGCCGGCCATCTCACAAGGGGTGAACTCTTGGAGGGGTAAAACCGAAGTGACAGTGAAAACAGAATCACCATTAATAAAATAAAAGTTTAAAAAAAAACAACAGAAAAGGACCCAAGAGTGCGGGAGGATCTCCAATCGCTCTCCCGATGGACGTCAGGCTATACAGTCCCGGAATCCCGCTCGTGGAGAGCCTATTCCAACCCAACCCGGCCAGATCGATCCGATCCCTGGGTCCAACTTTGGGGAGCCTATTCCAACCCAACCCACCCGATCGATCCGATCCCTGGGTCCAACTTTGGAGAGCCTATTCCAACCCAACCCAACCCACCCGATCGATCCGATACCTGGGTCCAACTTTGGAGAGCCTATTCCAACCCAACCCACCCAATCGATCCGATCCCTGGGTCCAACTTTGGAGAGCCTATTCCAATCCAACCCGGCCGGATCGATCCGATCCCTGGGTCCAACTTTGGAGAGCCTATTCCAACCCAACCCAACCCACCCGATCGATCCGATCCCTGGGTCCAACTTTGGAGAGCCTATTCCAATCCAACCCGGCTAGATCGATCCGATCCCTGGGTCCACCTATGGAGAGCCTATTCCAACCCAACCCAGCCGGATCGATCCGCTCCCTGGGTCCAGCGGGACAGAACGGACCGACCCTTCCCGGTGGTTTTCCTAGCTTGACACCGCCCCTTCCCCCAAACCCCGATCACGGTCCCCACGGGCGCCCCTTACCCGAATCCCCCAGGCAGGGCTCGGCAGCGAAGCACAGCGCCAGAAAGAGCCCCGCTCCCGCCGCGAACTCCATGGCGTTTCGGCTCTCAAGAGACGGGACGAGCCTTCCAGCCGAAGCGCCCGCGGATTTCAGCCGAACCCTTGGCGGCGGGATCCCCGAGGATCGGATCCGCAAGGATCGGATCCCAAGCGGCGCAAAGCCCGGGGCGTCGCGCTCCTTCTTCCAGCGGCCGGGCGAGAGGCGTTTGATCAAGCGGAGCGTCGGCCGAGCGCTTCTTGTTTCGGAAGGGGGAGGAGCTTGACGGGGAAGCCCCGCCCGCGCCCCGCTTCTCCAGACCGTCCCGGGGGGCGTGCGGGGGTGAACGGGACGACGACGCTGGAGTCCGGATATCTCAAATCGGGTGTCCTTTTCTAACAGATGCCCCAGCCATTTGCTTGAGGTTGGAGAGCGGTTCTGATCCTCTCCAGACACAGAGATTAACAGAGTTGGAAGGGACCTTGGAGGTCATCTAGTCCAACCCTACCCCCCACCACCAAGCAGGAGACTCTACACCATTTCTGACAGATGGCAGTCCAGTCTCTTCTTGAAAGCTTCCAGGGATGAAGTTTAAGGATGGGGGGTGGGGGGGGGGAATGTAGGTTGATGAAAGGAAGACAGATTGGGGCAATCGAGTTTTGTCTGAAGCCTGGGAACTCAATGACAGCTAGTCCTCTTTTTTTTTTTTTATAGAATAGAATAGGATCTAGAAGGGACCTTGGAGGTCTTCTAGTCCAGCCCCCTGCTCAAGCAGGAGAACCTATATCGTTTCAGATAAGTGACTGTCTAGTCTCTTCAGTTAGAACAATTAATCAGTGGAACAACTTGCCTCCAGAAGTTGTAAATGCTCCAACACTGGAAGTTTTTAAGAAGAGATTGGACAACCATTTGTCTGAAATGGTATAAGTTTTCCTGCCTGAGCAGGGGGTTGGACTAGAAGACCTCCAAGGTCCCTTCCAACTCTGTTATTGCATTGTATTGTATTGTATTGTATTGTATTGTATTGTATTGTATTGTATTCTATTCTATTCTATTCTATTCTATTCTATTCTATTCTATTCTATTCTATTCTATTCTATTCTACTCTACTCTACTCTACTCTACTCTACTCTACTCTACTCTACTCTACTCTTTCTTCTTCTTAAAAACCCCAGGCCATTTAGTGACCGTTCAAAGTTACAACGGCACTGAAAAAAAAGTGACTTAGGACCGGTTTTTCACACTTAATGACCATTGCGGAACCATGGTTAGGTGATTTAAATGCAGATACTCAATCACTGGTTCATATTTTATGACGGTTGCAATGTCCCGGCATTATAGGATCACCTTTTGCCACCTGCTGACGAGCAAAGTCAATGGGGAATCCAGATTCTCTTAACAACCGTGTTACTAATTTAACGACTGCCGTGATTCATTTAACAACTGTAGCGAGAAAAGTTGTAAAATGGGGTAAAACTAATAAATTTCTCACTTAGCAACATAAATTCTGGGCTCAATTGTGGTTTGTCTTGTAGGAAAGACAAAAAGTTAGCTAAGGGAATATCTCTTTAGAGCACTGTTTTTTCAAACTAAGCAGATTTAAGATGTGTGGACTTCCACTCCCAGAATTTCCCAGCCATAGAGCACTTAGAACATTTAATTGTACTTAGTGGCACAACTGACCTGGTCTTTCCAACATTTTTAAATAAGTTTTTTTTAGAAAACAAGACAGAGGTTCTGCAGTTTCTCATTTTTATGCACTTTCTTATTTTGCCCTAAGATGGTTTTGAAGTTTAACATCAGGCTTAGTAGTTTAAAGTTATTTGTTCATATTTGGAAGGGGAAATGATGGGACATTTCCACATAGTTTTCTTGATAATAACTGGGTGTTTTGTCAGGATTCCCACTCTCTGTTTATTCACCTGCCTTTGCACCCTATTTGTGTACATAACAACAGCAAACCCACAAAATCCATCATAAAAAATAAACATCGCACTATATCCAGAACTAAATTCAAGATGAAGAGAGGAAAAACTGAATGCTTAATATCAAAAACAGAGTTCACAGACAAGCAGCCACAAAATGATTAGATATTAAAAAGTAGGCAATAATAAACTTTGTAATACAAAGACATTTCTGATGCCAACACTTGGCAAAGCTTTCATCATTCCTGACCAAATTCCTTCAGAAAGGTTAATGTTATAATTTATGAACTTTCTGGCACTCCAGCTTAAGGCTGATGTGACATTTAAAATAGCTGGACCAGTTCTAAGAGTCACGGCTAAATAAAAGCAACACACACACACACACACACACACACACACATAAGTGTGTTATGTATCTATGTATCTATGTGTGTGTATGTCTGTCCAATCAGATTTAGTCTGGACACCATCTATGCTAAATGTCCAACTTTTTCCAAACTAATTTGAAAGAATTTTAACCAACCAACCGAGCTCAGCCTTCATGAGCCTATCTTACAAAAGAAATATAAAATCAATATTTTTCTAACCAGGAATAATGTGGAATTAGGTATGTACTCCACATCAAGTTGATTAATGGTATGAAATTAGCAGTTCCAATATTCTAATGAGTTCAGATGGTTTCTCTATGTAATGAGTATAGCAAATTTTGCATTCAAACCTTGCAGGCTTGAGTGTTTCATTTCGAATTCCATCTTAGCGGTCCCATAATTTCCATTTCCGAACATACCTCTCCCCAGTTTTAGTGTCCAACAACAGTTTATCAGCCATATTCCTTACTTATTTTGGGCTGGTTTAGGAGATGCTTCACTTGATCTGGAATTCTTTGGAAATACAGCTTTCTTTGTTCATCCCCCAAAACAACAAAAGTGTTCTTTGATTCCAAAAAGACAAAACCATGTCAACCATATATTAAGGTCTACAATTTAGGGTAATATAGCAGCAACTCCTTGAAATTGGTAGATATGGACCAGAAGACCATGAAACTGCTATTCCATGTAGGGAAAAATCTAAAGGTGTTTCTAAGTGTGACTTTGATCTTCCCATGACCCTGCCTCGCATTGACTGCATTTGATGGGTGTCTAGATAACATGGTCTTCCATTCGGAGGGGTCTTTAATTGACCCATTATTCTAATAAAATCAATATCGTCATTGGTTGAGAAGAAGAAAAAAGACACAGCTTCACAAGCTGCTAAGACACTTTTATCTGAAAGCAACATAATAGTGATTTTCAACCAAGGCTGCCAGAGTTCAAAAAAAAAAAAACAAAAACAAAAACACCACCCCAAGACAGTATCCACAATGGTGCAATCAAATCTCTGCCTGATTTTTATGTGAATTGCGCAGAACTTCAATTACACCATCGTGGCTTCACCATCTTGACTTTTTTTTTCCCACCATACCTTGTGGACGTGGTCCGGGATGGGGAGCTGGACTAACCATGGCTTTGAGAAGGAGGTGGGGAGAATCTTTTGTCTGTGTAAATGTAGTACATAAAATTATCCACTACAATGTCCTACCTGTCAATGACTACTTCAGCTTCAACCGCAACAATACACGAGCATACAATACATACAAACTTAAGGTAAAGCGCTCCAAACTCGATTGCAGAAAATATGACTTCAGCAACTGAGTGGTCAATGCCTGGAATGCACTACCGGACTCTGTGGTTTCTTCCCCAAACCTCCAAAAACTTTAACCTTAGACTGTCTGTTAAGGAATTGTGCAGAGTAACCTCTGGGCCCTGAGGGCTTGCACAGTGAACCGTAATGTTGCAGTAGATATAAGTATTGATTCAGTCAATAAACAGATACGTTAAAGTGTATAAAAATAGTTTACTCAAAGAAATAACACAGTCCAAATAACAGTCCGAATCATACACGTTCAGTCAGTCAGTGTTTAGAAGTACAGCAGTCTCCTTACCAGCCTTTCTTTGTCTTAATCAGCAAACAAAGATTTCAGCTTTCAAGCAATTCTACACTATCACAGATAGCTAGCTACACACAGAGCTTACTCTCAGACACGAAGTCACTTAAGCAATGGATCAGCAGAATAGAGAGAACTAACCATGTTCTCTAGCTCCCTCTTATGGCCGTTACTGCCAGTCAGAATGCAACAATGCATTTAAAGCAATATTACATATA
>QLTV01000774.1:1991736-2004578 GCA_003457575.1 Thermophis baileyi | reverse complement strand
GAAGATGTCTGCCTGGCTGGTTGAAAGTGCTGAAGAAGCTAGTCACAGTTCTCCTGGCCCAAGCCCTCGTCGCCACTGTTAGATAGTGGGTAGAGATGACAGGAGACAGACTTCCAAAGCAGCTCTTTATTTCAGCTCTTGTGTAAGCAACCAGCAAAGAGCAGTCTGACAGCTTGCCCTTTTATAGGGAGCTGTCAGACAGACCAGCCAATAGCGTTTGAGCTTTTTCCCGCTCAAACGCTGGACCTGGTTGGAACCATGTAACACAGTTTAAACAGTTAGAACATAACATTGGGTTCTTTGTTTTGTTTTGTTTTTAGGTTTATAACAATTTTATTAATTTGTTTAAAATATTTTGTATACATTTTTCTTTAACATACATTGGTGCTTACCGGTAGTAAACAGTCAATTTACTTATAAATAGTAATAGTAGTAGTAATATTGTTTATTTATACATATTAATAATCTTTCAACTTCTAACTTCTACCTTTATTATCTAACCATTGATAGAACAAATCCCATGTTAAAATATATTCTGTATCTTCTTTGTCTTTTATCTTTAGTGTTAACCTATCCATTTCTGCACATTCTAATATTTTTTAAATTATATTTTCATCTGTACGAATTTCCGCGTGCTTCCAGTGCTGTGCAAATACAATTCTCGCTGCTGTCAAGACATGCAATATTAAATATATATTCCCTTTGCCATACGTTTCTGGTAGTATACCTAACAAAAATATTTCTGGCTTTCAATCTATATGTTGCTTTAACATTTTCTCTAACCATGTATACTCAAATACTTTGGCCACCTAATGAGAAGGAAAGACTCACTGGAGAAGAGCCTAATGCTGGGAAAGATTGAGGGCAAAAGAAGAAGGGGACGACAGAGAATGAGGTGGCTGGATGGAGTCACTGAAGCAGTCGGCGTGAGCTTAAATGGACTCCGGGGGATGGTAGAGGACAGGAAGGCCTGGAGGAACGTTGTCCATGGGGTTATGATGGGTCGGACATGACTTCGCAACTAGCAACAACAACTAACCATGTATGTATTTTCGTCCAATTTTTTTTTTTGCCTTTGGACATGTCCACCACATATGATTGTAAGAACCCAGTATCTGGTTACATTTCCAACATTTAGCGGACATGTTCTTAAACTAGCTAGCCTTGGTAGCCTTGCCAGTGGCAAATGCCATCTGTGAAACATTTTATACAAGTTTTCCTTATAAGTAGTTGCCATTGTCAATTTATTAATTTATGATATAACATACAAAAAAAATACAAAAGCAAAAAGAAGGAGAAATAGGGAAGGGAAAGGGGAAGGGGAAGGTGAAAGTGTGGAGAAGAAGGGGAAAAAAGAAAGAAAAGGGTTCTGACTCCCTTTGGTGCAGTAGAATAGGGTAATAAAATCAAACCACAACTTTTTAGCTTTACATAGTAGTTTAAACTAGGCATTTCTGTAACACCATATCTATCTAATCGATAAAGCTCAAAATCAAAGTTTCATTTTTTTTTCTACCTCAAGCATAAAGTCCAGAAATGGTTTCCAAGTAGAAACAAAGGTATTTGGGTTTTTTTTTTTCCCCTTGATCAAAGCAGTCAATTTAGCCATTTCTGCTAACTTCATCAACTTCTGCAGCCATTCGTCCATTGTCGGGATCAAAGTGTCCTTCCATTTTTGAGAGTGAAGTAATCTTGCTGCCATCACCACATGTCTAGCATCAAAGTTCCAATTTTTCCCCCCAAGTCTTTTTCCAATAAGCCCAAAAGAAAAGTCTCTGGTTTTATCTTTATATTCATTTTAAGAATTTTCTGTATTAGAATCAGTGGTGGGTTGCTGACGATTCGGACCGGTTCTCCCATACCAGTAGCAGAAATTTGCATCCGCTCGCCGAACAGGCAGCAATGGCCGGCTGTCCATGCCCCCGAACCAGTTCTCCGGTCGCCGTGGCTGGAAAAGAACCCTCTGCGCATGCGCAGAGGCTTCTGTGCATGCGCAGATGGTCATTTCCACGTCATGACGCACTTCCGTCGCGATGCGAACCGGTAGGGAAGGTAAGTGGAACCCACCCCTGATTAGAATATGAATCCTACTCCAATATTTCTTTGCTTTGTCACATGTCCACCAAGATTTGGGTTCTTCGGAATAGGATGTAACTCTCTGGAATGAACCAGGATTGTTAGCTAAGCTGGACCAAGGCTGTACAGTTCTTATTCTAACTTGGGGATTAAGGCTTCACTGTAAAAGTTAACTCCAGCTGTTTCCCAAAGGCTTGTTGGTAAGCCCTGTTTAATTTAGGAGTCAACAGGAAATAAAGTACCGACTACTACCCTGGGCCTCTTGGCTGCTTGGATCCTTGAAAAAAATGGCACAGCAGTAGAATTTCACTTCTTTTTTTTTTTTTAATAATTTTTTTATTAAACACACATAAAACACAAACACATACAAAACAAACTAGTAGGGGTACAATTTCCCCATACTTACAATAAGCTTGCATCGGCTAATATCCACAGTTATATTATCCCATATGTATATATTTACACTTTATAGTTTACTTGTTCTTCCTTTCTTTATTTCTTACTTCTTCTATAACGTTGTTGTATAAAATAATCTTACTTCTTCTATAATAGTTTATCTTTAACATTCACATTAATCAAATATTGACAATTTCAGTTCATCCTTTACCTATTCTTTCTCTCTTCCAGCCATTCATATAATTTATTCCATGCTAAGTAATATTCAGATTCTTCTTTTTCTTTTATTTTCTTCGTTAATTTGTCCATTTCAGCATATTCCAATATTTTTCTAATTATGTCCACATCTTTTGGTATTTCCTCCTGTTTCCAAAATTGCGCATAGATTTCGCTTCTTGAATGCTGACAGAAGTGTCAACCTGTAAGTCTCAGTTCATAAGAACAAGTTGGCTTTATTTTAGGAGAGCTTTAGTTTGGTTTTCAGTCCATTGTAAGCGATTTCGCAAGCATTATCTGCGGCACATGTTATCTGGAGGATTGCTTCTACAGATTATATATGGAGAGAGAAAGAGAGACGGAGAGAGAGAGAGAGAAGAAAAAGAAGGGTTCAGAAAGAAAGAACAAAGATAACTGCACCTTCTTTTCAATTCTTCACCTATAATTTATTTAGCACTGCCAACCAATAGGCTGTTAGAGAAGGCAATCCTCTACAGAAAAAGATTGCAAGCCCTTTTCATGTAAGAAGATCTCATAGTAATTAGTTCTGTTGTAATTATCAAGCATCAAATATAATTTTGTTTTGTACATTTAATACATGTCAGTAGGTTCTGAGGTTTTTAGAAGGGGGGGGAAGGGGAGCGGATTAGCTCAATTCCGCTCGAAACCATCTCAGCCAGCTAAAGTTCCTTCTGGATATATCAGAGAAAAACAGGCGAAACTTCCATTATTTTGCAGAGAGTCCACAATCAGGGAATGTCATTCTCCAATGCCATTTGTTTCCCTCTGAAGAAGGATGTCACCAAGAAAATGAGCTGTGGTGTGCAGAATGCCGTTTTGGCTTCTTCCCCAGTCCATCCACATGTTTCCTGACTTGTGGGCTTTTCCAGGATGGAGCATTGCCCCCCATGCCTTCAATCTATCAACAGAATTACATCCTATCCCTTTCACAGGCTCAGAAATTATTCTTCTCAACAAAACCCTTCACATATACTGCAACAGCTACTCCGCTACATAAATCCAAATGCTGCCAAGTAATCTAGGATCTTTGCATGAATCTCAAAATAAAATGTTTCAGTGTGGACCAGGGATGTCCTGCAGGTATGGTCTAAACCAGGGGTGTCAAACTCAATTTCATTGAGGGCCGCATCAGGGTTGTGTTTGACCTCGGGGGGCCAGGGTGGGTGTGGCCAGGGTAGCAATAGCAATAGCACTTAGACTTATATACCGCTTCATAGTGCTTTACAGCCCTCTCTAAGCGGTTTACAGAGTCAGCATATTGGCCCCAACAATCTGGCTCCTCATTTTACCCACCTCGGAAGGATGGAAGGCTGAGTCAACCTTGAGCCGGTGAGATTTGAACTGCCGAACTGCAGCTAAGCAGTCAGCTGAAGTAGCCTGCAGTGCTGCACTCTAACCACTGCCCCACCTCGGCTCTTGGCATGGCCAGCTCGATGTCACTCATGTCGGGGGTGCCTGTGGCGGCCCGAGCGCTCTGCCAGCGAAAACGGGCTCCCAAGCTCCATTTTCAGCTGCGACGGCCTCCTGCAACCCTCTGCCAGCGAAAATAGAGCTCTGAAGGGCCGTCCGCAGCCCTCTCGAGCTCTGTTTTCTCTGGCAGAGGCACCGCGGGCCGGTCCTTCACTGTTTCCAGGGTGGTCCTGCAGGCCAAATCTAAGCACCCCATGGGCCTTGTGTTTGACAGCCCTGGTCTAAACGGTGGCCATGATGGTTTGATTGAAGCGTCACACATGTTCATGTGTATTGCACATAAAAAAAAGGTGATGCTACTATTGGACCATTATGACTGCCATTTTTTTTTTTAACCATACCATGTAATCGCCCCTGATGTGGTCTCTGCCTTCCCGGTATATGGTGAATATATGGTGAGTATATACCAGCTAATAGTGGTGTCTTCCAGGTTAACCCATTTTGCTTTGTACTGTTGTGGCTTGCCCAAGTCCCGCGCAGCTTCTCATGTATCCGGAAGACCAAGAACCGACCAGGGTCTGGCACTCTCACCCTGTGTCTCTGGCACCTGAGTCCGAGACCGAGGAGGACACAGGGCCAGAGGACGATACTCAATCAGGGCCTTCTGCACCTCCCCAGCAGGAGTTAAGTGACTCCAGTGAAGAGGAGGAGCCCCTGATTGATGCTAGGGCACGCAGGGCAGCTAGCCGGCAAGAGTGGCTTTGTAGAAGGAGGTCTACTCACAGGTAAACCTGCAGGCAGAGGGGCCACGCCCTAAGCCTATATAAGGTTGACTCACAAAGGGCAATCTTGCTGGAAACAACCGATGTCTTTTACCTGGCTCCTGATTACTCTGTCGGTGCTAAACAAACTTACTACTAAGCTGCAGTTATTAGTGGTAAAGTCTTCATGTTTTTGAAAACAGTGTGTGTGTGTCGTTTCCTGGGGGCTTGCCGCGCTGGGTCACAACATGTACCAACATTCAACCAACATTTCATTCCCCATCAATCTTCCTTTGTGTGTTTGGAAATTTTATCTCGTGGGGCCTCCACTTTAGTTCTGCACATTTTGAAGCTCCCATAGGATTCTTGATATTTCCCTTTTATATGTAGCTGTGGGTATCTCTTTATAGCAGCGTGCAGAGCTAGGTTGATAATGTCTTATTCGTCTTGCAAAGCTAAGCAGGGTCAGACCTGCTTTGTACTTAAATAGAGAGCCGTCAGACTAGATTAGAAAATTGGGGAGGGAAATCCAGGGAAAGCATCTCCGTATGTTTGCCAAGAAAACTATACAGACTGTAAATTCGACTCAACGTGAAGTTCAAACGATAGGATGGGCATCAGGATTGAAAGGGCTGGCAAGTAATAAAATGCAGCTCTCTGACTGCCAGTTGAATATTATTTTGATTTCATTACTTTTATATCACTCCAGGATTAATGCAATCTTAGCTGCAATCTTAAAAAAAAACATTCCTTGTCAACCTTATGGGTGGTATGCAGGGGTGGGCTTCAAAAAGTTTAGCCAGGGGTTCTCTGCCCAGTTGCTGGTTGCTGTGCATGCACGCGCACCTCCCACCAGCCAGCTGATTTTCAGGTATCTGCCGCAGAGGGTGGGGCGTATCCCCAGGCTCCGGAGTTTTTCCTCGAGCCTCCGGGAGGGCGAAAACGGCCTCCCCAGGCTCTGGAGGCCAGAAATGGGCCCGTTTCCTGAACTTCCAGTAGGCCCGTTTTCCACCTTCCCCGAGCCTCCACGCATGCCCTGCACTTACCTGCATCCAAAACAGGCCGCGCGGGGACTCCTGGGAGGGGCAGGGTAGGGTTGGTGGGGCCAGCCAGGAGTGGGATTTGGGGGTTCTCCGAACTGCACAGAATCTTAGCTAGAGGTTCTCCCGAACCCCTGCGAACCCACAGCAGCCCACCCCTGTTGAATATTTTCTTCAACTCAGGTCCTCTACAGAGGCCTGGAGATTGAGAATTCTGCACAGTATCCCTAGCACTGCACTCTTTTGGACAGAAAGCTCTGGTGTTGATCCTGGGGTCTATTGGAGCCACTGTCCCAGCTTAGGAATCACAGCCCCAAGGCTTCCTGCCAGCACTGGGACCAGTTTGGCCTTTCCTTTCCATGTCTTCTGTAGTTCCTGCTTCAGGCCCTGGTACTTCTCCTGCGACTCATACTCCTTCTTCCTTTTTTTTTTTTTTGTATCAATTTTTTTCCCCATATAAAAATACATATTTTGTGGACAGTGCATTGACTGGGTCAAGTCTTTTTCAAACAAATCTAACAATAAAAATACAAATCAGTATGTGTAGTCCAAATCTTTCAACTTCAACAATGCTATTCTCTTTTCATAATCCTTTATCATTTTCCTATTAATTCATTTAAACATAAATGACATTTCTTTGCGCCATGTATTTGTTATCCCCTACAAAGTACTATTATTTAATATTTTAAAAATTACTCATTATTCCTCCATAACTTCAATATTCCAAATGTGTAGGATTATTAATAATGCCAAATATTAACAATATTTAATCAATCCCGGGAGTGTGTCTCAAAACCCCCACAATTTCCAATCCTTAATATTTTAAATTCACAATATACTTTAACACACTGTAAATATTAATAATACAATTACATTTCCTAATCCTAAATTCCCATCTACTAGACTTAACTTTATATATATATAAATTGCCTAAGAAGGGTATGGCTAGCTGATGAGAGCTAAATAGCTTGAAATAGATCTATACTAGTCTCCCTTTATTTCTTTATCAGTAAAAATGTTATATATAGAAAAATGGTTTGCCGTGAAAGCGACTGCCTGCATGGCCCCTGGATTGGGGCCGAAAGGCGAAAGGAAGCAGTATGCTCCCTCCCATATTTGGGTATACCAGGTGATTCGACAGAAACACACAAACACACACACACACACACACACACACACACACACACACACTCTCTCTCAAGATCACCTGGTATACCCAAATATGGGAGGAAGCATATTGCTTGGTTTTTGCCTTTCGCCCCCCCCCCACCCATTTCAGGGGGCATCCAGGCAGTTACTTACAACGACAGGCCGTTATTTGTAAAAGTAAAAGAGAAGAATATAAAATTGGTTTGTTTGGCCAAGATTAAAATAAGACACGTTTCTACAAAGCTCTGGTAAACCTTTTCAGACTTATATATATATATATATATATATACACATACATACATACATACATACATACAGTATGTATGTATGTATGTATGTATGTATACACACACACACACACACACACACAGAGCGCTGCCTGCCAGTAGTTCGGAGAACTGGTAGCGACGGCAGCGCGAGGCTCCGCCCATCCACCTGGATGCCGCCATTTTGTTGTTTTTTACCCTCTGTGCATGTGCAAAGCATTCTGCGCATGTGCAGAGGGTGAAAAAGCCTGTGCGTGAGCGGAGGGAAGGCGAAAAAGTGCGCTTCCGAGCGGAGCGAGCACTTCCGAGCCGGTAGGGAAGGTAAGTAGATTTCACCGCTGCCTTGGCACCCCTAGATATATCACCAACACAGTCTTCTGGTCCTTGTCTCTTTCCAAGATGTCTGCTTGTTTGGCCAGTATCTGCCCATCTGTCTGGATCTAGAAGTCCCACGGGATCTTCTTAGCCCTCTTATTTTCCATGACCTTCTGTGGAATTGTCCCCTCTGGTCTTGGGAAGATCCAGTCCAGCCCATACTTTGTGCAGATGTTATTTTACACAAAACAGGGACGAAAAGATACGTTATAAGAAAATAACCATTCCCATTTTACCATTTCATCTGAGGGAATATTTGTCTGTTTCCAGTTTTGTGCGAAGGTGATTGGTAATGGTAATGGTAATTAGGAAGATACTTGAGTGTGCAGAAATGGATAGGATGACCATGGAGTTAAAAGAAAGAGAAGAATTGGACTGTTATAAAATTTGGAGTAGAATGTATAAGTGGCTGGAGAACAGAAGCCAAAACAAGAAAAAGGAGTTTTAAATTATTGATTATAATACAAATACAATGTATATATGTATAACCAGTATTGTTATAATCAGTATTATATTATTACAATTGTTATAACCTATGGGAAGGCATATGTAGAATAGGGTATTACAAAAGCAGAACATACATGCTGATACGGAAAGCTGTAAAATTGTGTTACATTGTTGTGTTGTTGTTTTTTCCTCATTTTAAAGTTGGAAAATGTTTAATAAAAACTATTTTTTTAAAAAAGAAAATAACCATTCCCTTTGCCCACAGAGAAATGGATTAAGGTCCATGCCAACATTTACAGAATTCATGGTATGACACAACTCCTGCCTTAATTGACTGACTTAGTTTGTAGACTTAGTATTTCACCCCTATTCCCTGTTTTCTGTAATATTTTGCGTGATGAAGCACCCTTTCTGTCTGAACTTTACAAACTTAGTCTTTCATTCAACATTTGGTAGAACATGTTTATGGGCTACGTTGACCTATTAGTGCCATTATCACATCACTGGATTTGCTAGACCAATTCTCGAATGCAGCTCATCTGTCTGGAACCCGCACTACATATCGGACATTAATACAATTGAGAATGTCCAGAGATATTTCACGAGAAGAGTCCTCCATTCCTCTGTTTGCAACAGAATACCTTATGCCACCAGACTTGAAATTTTGGGCTTAGACAATTTAGAACTACGCCGCCTTAGGTCTGACCTAAGTGTAGCACATAAAATTATCTGCTACAATGTGCTACCTGTCAATGACTACTTCAGCTTCAACCGCAACAATACACGAGCACACAATAGATACAAACTTAAGGTAAACCGCTCCAAACTCAATTGCAGAAAATACGACTTCAGCAACAGAGTGGTCAGTGCCTGGAATACACTACCAGACTCTGTGGTTTCTTCCCCAAACCCCCAAAACTTTAACCTTAGACTATCTACTGTTGACCTCACCCGATTCCTAAGAGGTCTGTAAGGGGCGTGCATAAGCGCACCAACGTGTCCTAATGTTCCCATGTACTCAAAATCATCTCATGTGTACATGTTTATACTTTTACTGTAATCTTATATATGCTTGACAAAATAAATAAAATAAAAATAATAAAAAATAAAAATAAAAAATGTAAACCTTGGAGTTACAGCAGTGTTCAGTTGCCAAGTACCAGCAACTTGGGGTAGGCAACTAGGGGTGGGAAACTACTCTGTTGCTTTCCAGGAGACCAAAAATGCTCCTGGCTCCTTGGTTGGGCACAGATAAAGCTTTCTTTAAAAAATCATAATAAAAGCCCCTGTTTGAACCGTGACACTGATTGATTACTTTCAGAGCAACAATGTGTGTTGTGTGATAGGTAGGAGCTCATTATGATTAGCTGAGCCAGACATCCTGCATTTCAAGGCATGTCCTTTACGCTTTAAAAACTCTCCAGTTCCCAGTGCCTCCCTCCCCCTCCCCCCCTTTTTTTTAATCTCAAGAACCTTAATTATGTTTACAAAGAGAAGACGCAAGAGCAGAAAGGTTTAGGTTTAAGATAAGCAGGCCAGATAGCGGATTAGTTTTAATCAACCGGCCTAGCAAAGGCTGTAGATCACAAACCGTAGACTTGGACTTTAGAGCATCACATCTTCTCTCATTGCTCGCTCTCTTTTTAAAAACAACCCACGGTTTGCTAATGCGAAGGAAGTGAAAACACGAAGCCATAACCCAGCTATTCTTTTTAATATATATATATATATATATATCCAGAAATGGAAAGCAGTCAAACTTTAGCAAACTGTAGTCTGGATGGAAGCAGTGTGACTGAATGGCAATAAAATGGCAACTTGTTGCCATGTCTCTATTTTACTAAATTGGATGCTTTGCCTATTCTAATCTTCTTCCTCTTTTATTTCCTTGGTCGCAAATGTGAAACACTCCCCTGCACTCATTCGTGCATCTTTCCGCCCCACCGCCATCAAAACAACCAACAAACCAAAGCATTCAGACAACAACATCTTAATCAACGGAGGATACCGATTTCTCTGTTTATTGTAATGCAATAAGCAGAGCTGCAAACTGATCCAAGCTTTCCTTGCCGCTACAAATAGGTGTACACACACACTTGGTCCAGGGGTGGGTTGTGACTTACCTCGCTGCCGGTTCGCTTCCTCCCGCGCCGCGTGGGTGCGTGCACATGCACAGTGCTGAAAATCCAGCTTCTGCGCATGCGCAGAAGCAAAAAACAGCTTCTGCACGTGCCCAGAAGCGAAAAACAAGATGGCGGCACCTATGGCGGCACCAAGAGAGCCGGTTCAGGGTCGTGTCCACCCGGCCATCTCTGCAGGTTCGGCGAGTGGGGGGAAATTCTCGCTACCGGTTCTAAAGAACCGGTCCGAACCGGCAGGAACCCACCTCTGTCTTGGTCCAAGTTTTCAAAACTGCAATTCTAGATTTACTTTGCTAAGATAAAGCCCCTTGAATTTGGTGGGGCTGACTTTTCAGCAAGCATGCTATATATAGGTTTATACCAGGGGTGGGTTCCGGATTTTTCTACTGCCAGTTCACTCAGGGACACGCCACATGGGTGGGTTGTGGGTGTGCGTGCATGCGCAGTACAAAAAAAAGGTTCTGTGCATGCGCAGAAGCAAAAACCAAGATGGCGGCACCTACAGCGCCACCGAGAGAACTGGCTTGGAGGCGTGGCAGGCCTGGGTCACTGCCGGTTCCAGCGACCCAGGCCGCCAAGTTACTACCTATTCTATAGAACCGGTCCGAACCAGTAGGAACCCACCTCTGGTTTGTACTCTATGTCTATGGAGATTCTCAGTCATCCAGGTCATGGTTGTCCCAAAGGTGCTTTTTTCAAAAGAAAACTGGACTTTCTGGTTTTTCTTTGAAGATGTTTCACTTCTCATCCAAGAAGCTTCTTCAGCTCTGACTGGATGGTGGAGAATGGAAGGATTTATATTCCTTGCAGACAGCTGGTCATTTGCATTCATTTAGAGAGTCATTGAGGCCACTTGGAGGTTTATTTGTGTCCTTTCATTGAATAGCCCTCTCTCAACAGAAGGGGAGGGATATGACATCATCTATCTCCAGTCTACAATACAATCCTTTCAGCAGTTCCAAGAAGGCTCCACACCCATTTGCACCACTCAGGTGACCCCAAGGACACAGATAAACCTCCAACCTCCAACTTGCTAAAAGGATGCAAATGACCAGCTGTGTGCAAGGAAGATAAATCCTTCCATTCCCCACCATCCAGTCAGAGCTGAAGAAGCTTCTTGGATGAGAAGCGAAACGTCTTCAAAGAAAAACAAGAAAGTCCAGTTTTCTTTTGAAAAAAGCACCTTTGGGTTTGTATTCTATGTACTCAAACAGCATCCTTAGTAATAAACTCATTGGAAGCCAGTGGTAATCAAAGACTTTAAAAGGGTCTGGATTATTTTTTTCCCCAGTTTGCTTGTTCTAAATAATAATAATAGACAAAAAAAAATAAAAAGTGTGGTTTGTGGACATGACGGTGCCTAGAGACTGCAGAATAGAAGAGAAAGGATTGGAGAAAATCACAAAATACATAGACCCGTAAATAGGAGTAGATCAAAGAACGCGAAAGATACTGTAGTACCAATAGTAATAGGTGTTTTGAGTTCAATCCTAAAACATCTGCTCCACTTGAACATCATCTGCATGGACAAAAATCACCAAAAGGCAGCTTTAGCAAGGATACTTTTAATACCATCAAACCAGGGGTGGGTTCTAACTTACCTCGCTGCCGGTTCTCTTCCTCCCGCACTGCATGGCTGCGTGCACATTGCAGTGCCGAAAATTCGGCTTCTGTGCATGCGCAGAAGCAAAAACCAGCAAAAAATTCACATAAATAAATATTTTTTTTTAAAAAAAGATGGCGGCGCCCACGGACCGGCACCGACCGAACCGGATCTGTGACATCATCATGATGTCACCAGCGGGTCACTACCGGTTCTATAGAACCGGTGCAAACCGGGAGGAACCCACCTCTGCATCAAACCATAACATCTTACTATTCCATTCATAAAAATGGCAAATGCAGTCTAAACATCTGGATACCTATGCAACAAATCACAACAACAACAACAACAACAACAACAACAACAATAATAATAATAATGGATACCTAGGATGCTGGCAGCAACCCGTATCAACCATTAGCACCAGTCAGTGGTATTTATGACACATCTTTAAATGTTCAGTTGACTGAGTTTCATGTTTAATGAATAAAAGAAATAATAATAATAATAAATCTGGCTCTGCATGGACAGCACTTGAGAAACATTGAAGGAAAATGTGATAACAACTTTATGTGGGCATGGCTTAAGATGGGAACCATCAAGAAAGAAACGGAGGTTTTAATACTCGCTGCTCAAGAACAAGCACTACAAACTAATGCCATGAAAGCGAAGATACAAAAATCCACTGACAATCCAAACTGCTGACTTTGCAACGACAAAGTTGCAACTGTTTCACACTTATTATATGAGTGCAGCAAAATCACGCAAACTGATTACAAGCTAGACATGATTGAGTTACTAAATTAGTCCACTGGTCATTATGTAAAAAATACGACATACTGTATCCGAAAAGTCATGGGAGCACAAAGTGGAAAAAGTTACCGAAAATGAGAAGGTGAAGATCTTGTGGGACTTTCAAATACAGACGGATCGTCATGTGA
>QLTV01000774.1:1978757-1991549 GCA_003457575.1 Thermophis baileyi | reverse complement strand
TGGAAAACTTATTTATTTGTAATACTTTCTCTTGTTTTCCTGACTCAAGGCAACCAAAGTAACTACTACTACTACTACTACTACTACTACTACTACTACTACTACTAATACTACTACTAATAATAATAATAATAATAATAAGAATAATAATAATAATAATAATAAGAAGAAGAAGAAGAAGAAGAAGAAGAAGAAGAAGAAGAAGAAGAAGAAGAAGAAGAAGAAGAAGAAGAAGAAGAAGAAGAAGAAGAAGAAGAAGAAGAAGAAGAAGAAGAAGAAGAAGAAGAAGAAGAAGAAGAAGAAGAAGAAGAAGAAGTAGTCACAAAAGCACTGGAATTACATTTGAAACAGCTCAAAATCGACAAAATCACCATCAGCCAAATGCAGAAAGCCGCACTGCTTGGTTCCGCACATATACTTCGGAAATACATTACGACGTCCTAGGCCCCTGGGTGGGGCTCGACTAGTAATTAATGCCAAATCCGGCGAAACAACTGGCCGCTGTGATACAATTGTGGATAATAATAATAATAATGCCTAATCCACTTTAAACCTCTGGCTGATTGTGTGTTCAACCATAACAGCAACAACAACATACAGTATTTGTTTATTAATAATTGGGTGCCCACCTGATGTTCAAGGGGGCTGCTCCAGTAGTGGTTTCTAAATTGGTTTGCTACCGGTTCACGCGCTCACACGCGCGCGCAACGCTTCTGCGCATGCACAGAAGCATCCCGGGTGGATGGGCAGAGCCTCCTGCCACTGCCGCTACCAGTTCTAAGAACCGGGCCGAACCGGGAGCAACCTACCACTAGGCTGCTCACTACAATTGAAGCATCATTAAATGAGGGAGATCGTTCATTTGGGAAACTACTAAGATGAATCTTCTGTGTGATGAATGAACATTCGGATGAACATTCTCAGAGACAGAAACAGGAACCAAAATGTAAGGAGGACTGAAATCTTGGGATCCTCTTTTGACCAATTTAAAGACCAGTTCAAAATGCAGGATGAAATGCATCTGATGGAATATGATTTGTGCATACGCCACACACAGGAAGAGCTTGGTGAGAAAACTAAACAGCAGTTGGAAAATGTTTATCACTCTGGTTCTTCCACGAGAGATGTCAGGGGAAATTCGAGGCGTAATTAGCTGTCAATTGACATATATGTATTTTTATTGTATTGCATTTGGCATGTTTGCTCTGTGTGATAAGATGCATTGTCTGCGGTAGGCATAATCTTTTTCTGTCATACCTACAAATCAGGCACCATTGTTAATATAAACAAGACTTTTCCCTTTGGGATTTCCTTCTTGCCACATCAGTTCAGGTGCTCCTTGACATAATAAGGCAGCTCAGCCGAGAAAATAAATCACACACATAAAATAAACCTGTAACAAAGTGATCATATACCTTTCTGCTCATTCGACAAACTCCTGTTCTATTTTTGCTTCCTGAGAGCCCATCTCTTTTTTGCCCCCGATGAGAAGGAATTCAGTTACTGACTGAAAAGCTTAAAAAAGAAAAAATTTAGAGTCGTGACTACATATATATATAATCAGGATGCAATATTATGACATGGGTTAGAAAATTTGGAAATGTCATTCGCAAGCTAATGAAGAACAAACGAAACTGTGGTTGACACATCAGATTTAGTCTTTGCTGTAATTCATTTGATTTTGAATCTTTTCCCAAAGGTAGATGTAGATGCTCCTACAGGTACTCGTCGTCTTAGAACAGTTTGTTTAATGACCGTTCGAAGTTACAAGGGCACTGAAAAAAGTGACTTATGACCACTTTTCACACTTATGACTGTTGCAGCACCTCCATGGTCCTGTGATGTTTGACAACTGGCTCATATTTATGACGGTTGCAGTGTCCAGGGGTCACATGATCCCTTTTTGCGACCTTCTGACAAGCAAAGTCGACGGAGAAGCCAGATTCACTTAACAACCATGTTACTAACTGGACAACTACAGTGGTTCGCTTAACAAACAAGAAAAGTCATAAAATAGGGGAAAACCCACTTAACAGATGTCTCACTCAGCAACATACATTTTGGACTCAGTTGTGGTCGTAAGTTGAGTACTACCTGTATTTAAGTCTCTTACTGAGTAAGTTAATAGCTCAATTTAGCTAAACATTATCTACTAGGGTTAAATATGAATTGAATCTTGAAGTTATGTCAATTCACTGCATGTCTCTCCAGGTTGTTGGGTTGAGGGAATCTAGTAACTCCCTTGCTAGTCAACATACTGTTACTCTCCTCCTACCGATTAGAAGGGACATGCAACATACTAACATACTATACACATAGGTTGCAACAGAGGTCCCTGAATCAGATAGATCTACTGGGCTGAACTGAGCTATTAACCTATTCAGTGAGAGATTTAAAATCCGCAATGAAGTCAAAAGTGAATGATTAATATAAAAGATGTATATTAAGACGACTAAGTCATATAGAAAGAATGAAAGAGTCTTACGTCACAAAGCAAATGTATGAAGGAAGGAAGACTGAGTCAAGAAAAAAGGAAGTGAAAAAGTCGTGAAACCTTTGAAAAGAAAGAGGTGTGGAGTCTAAACAACAAAAGGTATGATAGATATCACCCTATTGTATAGACAGTGGAAACAAGGATAGTTTGCAAGGATATTAGGACTGGAGAAGTACAATAAATGTTACTGTTTTTACTGTATTTTATTTCCTGCCTTTCATCTCTATGTCTTAAAATTTCTTAGTCCTTATGTATGACCCTCCTGGAGTCACTCTGAATCACTGTAGACACAGATACGAATGGCATTATTAATTTAGGATGGCTTGAGTAGAGAAAGCAGAAGAGGAATTGTTACATTCATGATATTCAATAGGCGCTTTGGATTCCTAACACTTGCTTTAGGTTCATCTTAGTCCAATCAAACAATCTCTGACGGGATTATGTGACGGTTACGGAACTGGCCCGAATCAAATCAAGCTCTTAAGTGAATCTTAAGAGCAGCGCAAACCCTAATTGATTAATTTAGTTAGATAAAAAGATGTTACTGTATATCCTTTCTTTCCTACGATTGCTCAAGGCAGCTTACATGAGATTGGTGTCTATTTTATCCTATAGATAGCAATCCTGTGAGAGAGCGATTGGCACAAGGTCAGCAAGGTGCTTCTGGGTTGAGTGTTCGTGAGGTTGTACTGTAGCTTGGTGTAATATCTCACATATAGTAAGTATGGAGAGCTAATATATTCCTCTGAATATGCTCAAAATTTGAGTATGTTTTGGCGGGAACTGGGCCTTTAAATCAGTCTTGACTCCTGGCCACTACATGGAAGTCCCTGCATTTTCCTTGGTGACATCTTTCAGAAATGACTTTCCAGAAACTTCTTCCTAGGGCTTAGAGAGAAGGAATGGTCCAAAGCCATTTACGTGCCTAAGGTTGGACTAGAACTCGGAGTCCCCCACTTTCTAGCCCGGGGCCCGTAACTGTTACACTAAACTAGCTCTCTACAAGTACTTTATGTTAGGCATCATAAAAGTATGACCCAGGTAATAATATCCATAGAAATGAACACGTTTATGCTACATGGAGCTAAATGTTCTGCTTTAACAGCTAGCCTTGAATGAGTTTTTCAACAAAGGAAGAGGACGGGATTATGTGGCGATTTCCTTATCCTGTGAAGTGAAAATCGGGTGACTTCAGCAAGTTTATAAGAGCTGATGGAGGTCTTTTTTCAAAAGGATAGTACAGCTGCAGAGCTGCTTTTCGGGTTGTTATCCTGTAGTGTGTGGTGCACTTTGACCACTGTCGTTTTCAACTTGCGGCATCCTCAGTAGAGGCATCTAAGAGGCAATCTGATGAAAACCGTGCTCTGGGAAACCGTTACATGAAACTTTTAAACTTCTAAATATTTATTTATTTAGTCTATGTTGATGCCGCCCGACTCCAACCAACTCTGGTTTTTTTTTTTTTAAAAAAAATACAATAAATTAAACCGGGGGGGGGGGATTGCAAAATAATTACAAGATGGCAATCCAGACAACATATTAAAATATAAAATATGACAAAGAGGTGATACCATCCACCTGATCCTGGGAGAACAGCCAGGTTTTCAAGACCTTCCAGAACACCATCAAGTTGGAAGCCACACAGAACTTGGGGAAGGAGGGACATCTCATTCCAGAGGGCAGGCATTCCTTTCTGGATCCTGAAATATGACCCCAGTTTAATTGAGGGGATCCAGGGCCCCCACTGTGCTAGATCATTTCAGCGTGGCAGAAACTACAGGAGATAGAGGTACATATGTCCAGAGTCATTTGCTGAGATGGGCAGCATGCAAAATCAATAAATGCTGCAAATAAATAAGTAAGTACTGTAAGCTATGTAGGGTTTTAGAGGTAATAACCAGCACCATCAGGGGTGGGTTCCAACTTACCTCGCTGCCGGTTTGCTCCCTCCCGCGCTGCGTGGGCACGCATCGTGGGTGCGCACGCGCATGCGCAGTAACAAAAAATCGGGGGGGAAAAAACAAAGCCGAAAAAAAGATGGTGACTTCGGCTTCTGTGCATGCTCAGAAGGAAAAAAAATAAAACAAATTTTTTAAAAAAATCAAAACATTCAAAACAAATTCAAAAAAACTCAAAAAAAATTCAAAAAAAAATTCACGAGAAATGCTCAGAAGGAAAAAAATAAAAAAAATAAAAAATAAATTTTCTTTTAAAAAAAGATGCCCGCCCCCACGGACCGGCACCAACCGATCCGGTTCAGTGACGTCATCGTGATGTCACCAGCGGGTCATTACCGGTTTGGGAGAACCGGTCCGAACTGGGAGGAACCCACCCCTGAGCACCATGAATCATACATAGAAGTGCACTGGCAACTAGCCCAGCTCACAAAGCAGAGGCACCATGTGGGCTTTCTATGGCAAACCCATCACTACTTGCATTGCTGCATTCTGGATCAGCAACTAAGATTAAGAGCCTGGAGACAAAATCATATGAAGAACGGTTAAAGGAATTTGGTATGGCCAGTCCAGAGTAAAGAAAGGGTGTCATGATAACAGTATTCCAGTGTTTGAGGGGCTGCCACAAAGAAAAGGGGGTCAAGTTATTTTCCAACACACCACAAGGCAAGACAAGAAACAATGGATGGAAACTAATCAAGGAGAGAAGCAACCTGGACTTGAGGAGAAACTTCCTATCAGTGAGGACAATTAACCAGTGGAACAACTTGCTGCCTTCAGAAGTTGTGGGTGCTTCATCACTGGAGGTTTTAAGAAGAGACTGGACAGTTACTTGTCTGAAATGGTATAGGGCAGGGGTGGGTTCTAACTTACCTTGCTTCCGGTTTGCTTCCTCCCGCGTCGCGTGGCCGTGCCTCGTTCCCCCCCCCAAAAAAAATTAAAAAAAAAAACGCCGAAAACAAGATGGCGATGCATGCGCAGTGCCAGAAACTCAGCTTCTGCGCATGCGCAGAAGAAATAAAAAATTCAAAAAAAATTCAAAAAAAAAGATGCCCACGGACCAGCACCAACCAAACCGGATCGGTGACATCATCGTGACGTCACCAGCGGGTTGCTACTGGTTCGGGAGAACCGGTCCGAACCAGGAGGAGCCCACCTCTGGTATAGGGTCTCCTGCTTGAGTAGGGGGTTGGACTAGAAGACCTTCCAGCTCTGATTGATATTCTGATTGATATTGATATACGGTAGTTGAAGCTTCTATAGCAGCGGTTCTCAACCTGTGGGTCGCGACCCCTTTGGGGGTCGAACGACCATTTCACAGGGGTCGCCGCGCGCGTTAGCCCGCCATCTTGGTGACACCGTTACTCGCAGGGGTGAAATGCTCCCGCTTCGGCCGTGCCTGCGGGTCGTCAGATAGCCAGTAGCGACAGAAGCGGGAGACTTCACCCACCCGCCTGGACGCCGCCATTTGGGTTCTTTTACCTTCTGCGCATGCGCAGAATGCTTGGAGCGGGGCAGGGGTCGCGCGGCGGCGGGGGGGGTCGCGGGGGGGTCGCGGCATTAGAAAGGTTGAGAACCACTGTTCTATAGGGTTTTCAAGCATTACAATAGGCTCTACATTGCAATGAGATGCCCTGTGGAAATTTTGCTTGGAATTCTCTACACACTCTTCCCCAACTAGATGGGTTTTCAAGTTTCCATAAACTTAGGAAAAAGCTTTAAAACTGAATTTAGTTAATTCTGCCCCTTCTGGAGGTTTACAGTTATTCCTTTGTTATCATTCTTCATTAGAATACCATAGAATTTCTTCCCAGAAAAATCGCAGCATATGCTCCTGTCATTACTTATTTTTCAAATGCAGGCAATTCTTTTTTTCTTTCTTCCCTTTTTTTTGGGGGGGGGGAGGGGAGGAAGAGTATTGAAGAAGCTCTCTGTATTCAGGTCCAGTGGAGAGGTCACCAAGGAAAGTTAGAAGTTTAGCATTCGTCGTTCAAAGTGATCCTTATCTTTTTTTCTGTGAATGGTGGATATCCATTGAAACCAGGGGTGGGTTCCAACTTACCTCACTGCCGGTTCGCTCCCTCCCGCGCCGCGTGGGTGCACATGCGCAGTAACAAAAAATCTGAGGGGAAAAAAACAAAGCTGAAAAAAAGATGGCGACCGCATGCACAGTGCCGGAAGTCGGCTTCTGCGCATGCTCAGAAGGGGGGGGGGGGAATTTAAAAATTAAAAAAAAATCAAAAAAAAGATGGCGGCCCCCACGAACTGGCACCGACCGATCTGGTTCGGTGACGTCATCATGACATCACCAGCGGGCCGCTACTGGTTCGGGTGAACCAGTCCGAACCGGGAGGAACCCACCCAATTGAAACGCCAAATGGTTCTACAGTTTTGTGTGTTTGTTTTTGAGGTACGTCCAAAAGCCCACTTTCAATTGGGCCCTATATTTGCCCATTCAAAAGTGACTCTTAGCTGTGATCTTTCAGGTGGTTTCATTTTCCAAAGTCCTACTTTTGGATAGCCTGCCTTCTGAATTTTAATTTCCTCTTTGCTGAGGTCTTTTCATAGAGGCTTACGCTCTTCTAACCCTCTCCGGCTTTTTCCAACATCCTGGACAGTCTTTGTTACATGTCCCATAGTTCAATCTCTCATAACAGATTAACAGAGTTGGAAGGGACCTTGCAGGTCATCTAGTCCAACCCCCTGCCCAAGCAGGAGACCCTACATCTGCCTCTACCTAGGATCGGCCAATAGTTGTTCTGATTGGCCCATGCATGGTTGTGTGAATGTTTTATTTTAAATATAGTTGGGTTTTTTTTTCCCCCTTTCTTTTTTAAATTGTTTTTATATGTTTTATTTTTTTTATGATGTAAGCCGCCCAGAGTCCTTCGGGAGTTGGGCGGCATATAAATTTTATAAAATAAATAAAATAAATAAATAAATCGAACTCACAACCTCCTGATTGTGAGGCAAGGCATTTGAAAACCAGGAGTGTGCCATATAGTTGGAAACACGATCAGTTTTCTTTTTTCCCTTTTTTTTCCCAATAAGTTTTATTTATTTTTAGTCTTTCTATATCTCATGTCGCGAGCGTTTGCTTTCTGGGTTTCATACATCCATACAATAATCTTAACAATATTTTTCTTAATTAGTTGCAATTCATTATCATTTCATTTTTAATACATCTCTTATATTTCTTTTCATCTTAATATCTATCTTTTAGTCTTTTTCCCCTTTTATTTTATCTCTATTTTAATTCTCTTTTCTTTCCCCCCTTTTCTTTTCTAATCTTCTCTTTGCATTCCAACAATCAAAGATGTGGTCTTTTCCCACCTTATACATTTCTAGTATACATACATTTCTAGTATTAATATATTTTACTTCACTTCTTTTCTAAACAGTATTCAAAAATCTTTATCCTCTTTTCCATATCATTCTTACTCTTCAATACAATCTCATTTTATCTTCATGACAGTTAATTCTATCACTTTATCACATTTCTAACAGACATTCAAAACTAATTTTTCTCTTTTATCCCATACAAAACATGTTTCAAAGTTATCAATTTTCAATCTTCATATTTTCTTATGTTATTTTATAATTTCATTTCTACAAACTATTCCTACATATATTTAATACAAATTTTTTTTCCTACTTTATAACTCTTCTATATTCATAGGAAACACGATCAGTTTTTTTGAGCCCACCACCTCTTCTTTCCATCATGCATTCAGAATCTGCTACATGGGGCCATGGCAGGAACTGCTAACTAAGTCTGACCACCAATCCATCTAAGATCAGAGGTGGGGAACAACCACAGCCCTTTTTATGACTTGTGGACTTCAACTCCCAGAATTCCACAGCCAGGGCCGTGGTTCCCCACTCTTCATCTAGATTCTGGTCTCCAACTGTCAACAGTTCATAGCATGCTCTACTCCCCTGAGCTTGTGGGTGGGCAGCAGAGGTGGGTTCCTACCGGTTCTAACCGGTTCTTTAGAACCGTTAGTAAACCGGTGATGATGTCACAAAACCGGTTCTTTCGGCAGTCTCCGTGGGCGCCGCCATCTTGGATTTTGCTTATGCGCATGCGCATAAGCTATTTTCGGACAGCGCTGGCTCTTCGGCTTAGAAACGGAGATGAGCACCGCCCCCTAGAGTCGGGAATGACTAGCATATATGTGTGAGGGGAACCTTTACCTTTACCTTACACTGCTCAAAGTCATATTAGTTGAGTTGGGTGACTATATAAATGCTATAAATGCATGTATTCCTATATGTGTACTTCTGAAGACTATCTCTTCCATGAAATGATTTTGTGCTTGAAGACAGAGGGAGGGGGGGGGGAACAGTTATGAGTTCCATCTCAAAGAATTTAGCCAACCAAAAAGAAATTTAAGCCATCACTTTTGCATTAGTATTCTCCATCGTTTTTCTAGAAGGTATGAGGAGAGAAGGAGTAATCAACCAGGCAGGCCTACCATTAGTTAGAGCAGGGGTGTCAAACTCAATTTCATTGAGGGCCGCATCAAATTTGTGTTTGACCTGGGGGGGCGTGGTGTGTGTGGCCAGGGTGGGCGTGGCCAGCTCAACGTCACTCATGTCGGGGGCACCTGTGGTGACTTGAGTGCTCTGCCAGCGAAAACGGACTCCCGAGCTCCGTTTTCACCTGCGACGGCCTCCTGCAACCCTCTGCCAGTGAAAATGGAGCTCAGGAAGGCCGCCCGCAGCCCTCGCAAGCTCCATTTTCACTGGCAGAGGCACCGCAGGCCGGTCCTTCACTGTTTCCAGTGCAGCCCCGCGGGCCAGATCTAAGCACTCCGTGGGCCGGATCCAGGGGTGGGTTCCACTTACCTTCCTCACTGGTTCGCATCGCGATGTTTTGCGCGCGCGCGCGCTCCCTCGGGCAATTTGGCTTCCGCACATGCTCAGTAGCTTCAATCAGCCCGAAACACAGCTGAGGAACTGATCAGCTGTGCTTCTGGCAGAAGGAATAAAGGTCAGTTTAAACGCAGGGGCGGGCGGGAGGGCCCTTTTTCAAGCGGCAGAACAGGAAAAACCTTCCAAACAGTAAAAAAAATTCACTAAAAATTCCCCAAAAAAGATGGCGCCCACGGACCGGCACCGACCGAACCGGATCCATGACATCACCAGCGGGTCGCTAACGGTTCTGGCGATCCAGTCCAAACTGGGAGGAACCCACCCCTGGCCGGATCTGACCCGCGGGCCTTCAGTTTGACATCCCTGAGTTAGAGTAAAGCTTTTCACTTGGGATAAATTACCCTCAAAACATTCTCTTGAACTTCCACTGGAGGACATCACTGTGTGTGCCATAAAGTCTGATCTACAATCCCAACGCTAACCTCCTGCCTTAGTCACAAAGGAGGACACTGTTCCTATCACCAGAAAAAAAAAGTTATGTGCATTGTCTACATGATACGATGAGAACACCATCTTTTTCTTTGTTTCCGAAAGTAAACATTTTAGTTGGGCCTCAGAAATCTTTCATAAACAGACCGGAGGACAAGAAATGCTGTCTTCGTGCTGCACAGAAGGCCATACATAATACACCATAACCACTTGCCTTGGATGGTTTAAAGATTCCTGCCTTGGCAGGAGGTTGGACTAGAAGACCTCCAAGGTCCCTTCCAGCCCTATGATGCCGGATGCTGGATTCTAGGATTACGAGAAAGAAGCAGTCTTATTTAGCCGCATCAAGCATCATTTAAACAGAGTTATGGTGACTCCCCATCCTCCATTGGTCTTTTTTGTCTAAGCTCCAAGGACTCAATGAGGCGCATGAGTTCAAAACTGTCACTTTATTTTGTGCGTGTTACATGTGGACACACATAGAAAATAATCACAGCTCCCAGTATAACCACGTTCTTCACTTTTTCGAACATATCCTACACCAACCCCCCCCTCCCACCAAGACAGATGTTCCAGTCTGCTTCAATCCCTTGACCATTATTTCCTTTTTCTTTGCGTTTTGCCCCCTCAAAAGGTTCTTTCTTTGTGGATTAGAAGAATAAATATGGTGGGTTTTTTTCCCCCTTCAAATATAGGCATGCTATGAATTTGGCTTTCCAAAGTGCTGCTTTATGTCTTTAATTAATTAATTTACACATTGCTGCAGTCTGCTTGGATTCTTTACCAGTTCACAATAGTAAAACAATAAAACAATACACGAAGCCCAAAATAAAACATTGTTTACCTTCCTCTCCCACGTGCAGTTCCAAAATTAGAAAGAGCACTCACATCCTTAAGGATTTTCTTTAATTCAACAAAATGAAAAAGCATTTCCTCTGCTTCCCAAACTATCTGTAACTATTCCCGTGCTAACAGGAGAAACGTTAAAGAGTTGAAGCCATTTCTTAACAAGCTGATATGCTGTAGACACAGCTCACTGCAGCCCCGATATTTATTGGCGTGCCAGATAAGTAAAATAACCTCAAAGTAAAACATCTGTGTGAATGTGGCTACCATCATTTTCTAATGCACGGAATAGTCATGATCAGTGATGAAATCCAAATTTTTTTACTACCGGTTCTGTGGGCGTGGCTTGGTGGGTGTGGTGTGGCTTGGTGGGCGTGGCAGGGGAAGGATACTGCAAAATTTCCATTCCCACCCCACTCCAGGGGAAGGATACTGCAAAATCTCCATTCCCACCCCACTCTGGGGCCAGCCAGAGGTGGTATTTGCCGGTTCTCCGAACTACTCAAAATTTCAGCTACCGGTTTTCCGAACTACTCAAAATTTCCACTACTGGTCCTCCAGAACCTGTCAGAACCTGCTCGATTTCACCCCTGATGTTCCTGATAGGCATGTGTCAAGTCAATAAGGAGTTTTTCTTTCCACTAGACTATTGAATATTACAGTAGCTTCAGTTTTATGGTGGCAAACTTTGAAAGTCTTCTCATTGTGTCTCAGGTGGTCCTTCCTCTCTAGAAAATCCCCTTAGATCCTCTCGATCAGAAAACTGAAGCTTCAAAAATTGGCTTGAAGAGAGACCAGTTAGATGCTTTTCTGGAATCCCACTATCTGGGAGATTTGGCTAGGAACAGAAAGTCAGTTTGGTGTGGTGGTTCATATATTAAGCCAGGAACTGGGATATGGTAAGTTCTGATTTAGGAAAGAAGTAAGCCAGCTGACCTGGGCCAGTCATTCTTTCAATGATGTAGACTCAAGGTTGGGTCCTTACTGGAAAAGCATACATGAAATCATTCTGAATTTAAAATCATCTCACTGAGTTAAAAATACAGAACAGAACAACACAGTTGGAAGGGACCTTGGAGGTCTTCTAGCCCAACCCCCTTAGGCAGGAAACCCTACACCACTTCAGACAAATGGTTGTCCAATCTCTTCTTTAAAACTTCCAGTGTTGGAGAATTCACAACTTCCGGAGGCAAGTTGTTCCACTGATTAATTGTTCTAACTGTCAGGAAAGTTCTCCTTAGTTCTAGGTTGCTTCTCTCCTTGATTAGTTTCCATCCATTGCTTCTTGTCCTGCCTTCAAAACCATACAAAGTGTTAAACGATCAAGCAGGAAAACGACACACACTTTTTGAACATCAAGCATTAAAAAACAATAACCACTCTTCACAACAGTGGAGAAAGATTCACGTTAGAACTGTCCACCTAAAATGGGCTTACAACTTCGGCTTATGGTTCTAGATGCAATGTCTATGGACATTGTGTGTCCAATTCCTTGTGTGTCCAATCACACTTGGCCAATAAAGAATTCTATTTGAGAGATAATTGACAGGCTAGTATTTACAGTTTGCCTTGGTTGTTCCTACTGTAACTGCAGCTGTTTTTTAACTAATTTTAAAAAGACTAGTTTTAAATATTTACTGTGGTTTGTTTTATTTCATCAGCTCCTGGCTAAACGCAGATGAAGTGTGATGGATGGACTTGGTACATCCGTTTAGCACCTAGAAACCCGCAGAGGAGGTGGAGTTGCCATCTTCTATAAAAAATCACTAAACCTAAAAAATATTCAAGTTACACATGATCTCGCTCTACCAGAAACCATAGTCTGCGAACTGTCCTTAAATACCACCCTTCGCGTTCGTTTTATTTCATCAGCTCCTGGCTAAACGCAGATGAAGTGTGATGGATGGACTTGGTACATCCGTTTAGCACCTAGAAACCCGCAGAGGAGGTGGAGTTGCCATCTTCTATAAAAAATCACTAAACCTAAAAAATATTCAAGTTACACATGATCTCGCTCTACCAGAAACCATAGTCTGCGAACTGTCCTTAAATACCACACTTCGCTTTCTACTATGTTACAGAGCCCCCGATTACGACATCACACATGCGAACAAGTTAACCTCACTACTA
>QLTV01000774.1:1941618-1961818 GCA_003457575.1 Thermophis baileyi | reverse complement strand
TTCTATTCTATTCTATTCTATTCTATTCTATTCTATTCTATTCTATTCTATTCTATTCTATTCTATTCTATTCTATTCTACTCTATTCTCTATTCTCTATTCTCTATTCTCTATTCTCTATTCTCTATTCTTCTCTATTCTCTACTCTCTACTCTCTACTCTCTACTCTATTCCATCCCATCAATTTTTCCCCCATGACATTGTTTTGAGGCCTTTTGACAGAGGTGGGTTCCTACCGGTTCGGACCGGTTCTATAGAACTGTTAGTAACGTGGCGGCGTGGGTCGCTGTAACCGGTAGCAACCCACGCCTGCCACGCCCCCGAGCCAGTTCTCTCATCTTGTTTTTTGCTTCTGCGCATGCACAGCTTTTTTTGGGGGTACTGTGCATGCGCGCATGTCGCGTCCCTGAGCGAACCGGCAGTAAGAAAATCCAGAACCCACCCCTGCCTTTTGACTAGGACAGACCACCAAACAACTTTAACCCTTATCAATTCCTACAAACTTAGCAGTTAAAAATTTACCCTTCTTAAGGAGCCAGGCCAATAAGGCATGACAATCAGAATACGGGTGTTGATAATCATTCAAAGTGTATTATTGTAAGTTATGCATCTGATTTCATAGGGAGGTCCAGAAGGTGAGGTTAGGGTTAAAATAAAAAAACAGGTGGAACTTCAATTGCCCCATCACAACCACTATCTTATTTGATTTTACCCTGCTTTCTGGGTTTGTTCCTTGGTATTGAGGCAAAAAAAAATGTCAAAATGCAAAATGGCCAGAAACCTCAGCCTTGAACTATTGGGTTAGTTACCGTATTTTCCGGAGTATAAGACGCACATTAGTTTTTGGGGAGGAAAAAAAAAATCTGCCTCTGCCTACCAGCATCCATCGGTATTCATCTGGCTAGCGTCCTTGCAGCAAAAAGCAAACAGCCTGGTCAGCTTCAGCATGTTATCGCAGCCTGATTCAGCATGAGCAGCTGATTGGCGGTTGGATCGGCCTCCCAGAATACCGCCAATCAGCTGTTCCAGGCTGCGGGGATCGCCACAGCCCATCGCCGCCTCTGCGCGTTGCGCTTTTGGCCTCTGCGCGTTGCGTTTTCGGCCTCCACATGCTCCGTTTTAGACCCATTCCAGGCTGCCGGGATCACCACAGCACATCACCACCAATCGCCGCCTCTGTGCGTCACGTTTTTGGCCTCCACACGTCGCATTTTCAGGCGCCCGCCACTGCTGCCGATCCCCGCCACCTGGAACCAGACAAAAACACGATACGTGGAGGCCAAAAACGGGGCGTGCGGAGCCGGCGATCGGCGGCAATGTGCTGTGGTGATCCCCGCAGCCTGGAATGGGTCTAAAATGGAGCGTGCGGAGGCCAAAAATGCGACACGCGGAGGCTGAAAACGGCCAAAGGGTGGAGGCCGGCGGGTGGGCGGGGCTTCAGCAACATTCACTGAATAAGATGCACAGACATTTCCACACAATTTGGGGGGGGGGGGTAAAGTGAGTCTTATACTCCGAAAAATACAGAGTATAAAATTACTTGATTTAGTTATGATGGAATTATAAAAATTCAATCCTACCCACTTCTGCTGGAGGAGAATCTCACTGGACAGGTAGAAATGCCTTGCATAACCCCAAGCGTCAAACCATGCTCAATTTCCCTCCAGTCCTAAATAGTTTAAAGCTTTTTAAAGTCATTAGTAAAAGTCCTCTTACCAGCTGGCTTGTAAAATCAGAGGCTCAATTTTATTCGTGGCTGCTGTTTATTTAAAATATCCCACCCCATCGTTGTTTTGCAGACTGTTAGAAGCTTTTAATCATGGATGGTCACAGGATGCAGTCAAAAGAAGTGACAATGGTGCCTATAATGATGCAATTGCAGCTCGACTGTGCATAAAAACTGGTTGAGTTTTGGCCACACTGTCATGCCCGCCATCTTGATTTCTTTGCTAGGATTGGCTTGGGCCATTGGATAGTCAATATTCCCTTGTAATTCAGTGTTCCTTTCTACAATCGCCATGCAGAATCTGAACTTAGAATGCTATCACATTCGGTACACCCATAAGACTAGTTTCTACTATTAAAGGTTTGAATTCCAAAGATATACAGGCACATATCTCTAATCTTTTCAAGTGAAATAATTTTAATACACCCTGCACACGCTATTCTCTGGCTACAGTTTTCTTACTTCCCTATATTTTTGGCCAATGACAAATCTCTCTTTTGTTTTTGATGTCTCACTCATCTGCCAACCCACTGACTGACAAATATTATGGCTAGCTTTCCATTGCTTCCTTTTTTGGCCTACATGACATACAAGTCAGTAGTGGGTTCTAAAACCTGTTGCATGCACAGAAGCATCCCGGGTGGGTGGGCGGAGCTTCCCGCCGCCATCGCTACCGGTTCTAAGAACTGGGCCGAACCGGGAGCAACCCACCGCTGATACAAGGGATGCACATCCTGGTTTATGTAACAGCAGAGTTTCTCAGACTATAGTCCACAAATCACAATGGTTCAATAAGCTCCGTTCAGTCCCAAAGATGCTTTTTTCAAGAGGCAACTGGACTTTCTGGTTTTTTTTTCTTTCTTTGAAGACGTTTCGCTTCTCGTCCAAGAAGCTTCTTGGATGAGAAGCGAAACGTCTTCAAAGAAAAACAAACAGAAAGTCCAGTTGTCTCTTGAAAAAAGCATCTTTGGGACAACCATGACCTGGATGACTGAGAATCTCCATAGACATTAAGCTCCATTCAGGTATCCTTTGAAAATATTGTCGAATACTGTAATTTAAATTATTTCTACTTAGCCTAGATCTTGACTGAGCTGGTTGTAGGGCTTAAAATGCATTGATCAGGGTTGGATTGCTACAAAGGACGGTAAAGTTCATATATCATAAATCATAGTTGCAATTATTAATCATAAGATGCAACAATAGTTTGTGAACCTTAGCAGAGAAATGCTGACATGCATACTCTATCCTAGTGTCTAATTCTTGGACTTTGTATGATCCAGATGAAAAGAAACAGGCTCATTCAGTAAAGCCAAAGGCATGATAAAATATCCAGGCTATTCTCAGGCATAATTATTAATTTACTGCAGGTGACAGACCCAGCATACATGTCAGCACAAACTGATTAAGTACATTAAAATATGAATAGGATAAAAACACTAAATACAAGAGAAAGGGGGGAGGAATGCTGCAATTCCCCCCCCCTTGTGTTGCTTTGAATTGTGGCCCCTATTATTTTCAGTTCACAAGGAGTATTATGGGATGTGCAAATCAGCACATCTGAAGGACTCCAGATTAGAGGGGCCTGATTTAATGCAAAGACATCATATTATCGACCTGCGGGTTAGATTTCAACAGCCACAATTGCCAGAACAACATCATACTTCCTCCTTTTACAGAGATACCTCAACTGATCAGTTTTTTTTTTTAAAAGACAATATCTAATCTGTGGGTATCGTGACAGATTAAATTGGGGCAATTGTGATTGATCATTCTGAAGCCTTATCTGCCCACTGGTGAGATGACCTCCTCCTTCTCAACTATCCAGGCCTCCTTGGGGTCTCCTGTAATTTTCCAGGTTTTTTAAAATGCTAATCAAGAGATACAGACCTTTCTGTCATCTTACCAAGCATTCAGTCAGTTTATGTAAGAAAGCATAAACCACCTTCCAAATAAGCCTTCCCAGATTGGTTTGCACCAAAAGTAAGAGCTATTAGTAATGTAAAACAACTGCAACAACTTTCCTACTCATTACCTCTAGAAATATTTCCAATGATTCAACGTGCTAAAAGGGACAATTCATTATGTTGAGTTTCTCAAGTATTTTGGCCATGACAAATTCTTCAAAGGCTCAGCCCTCCCTGCTAGTCAAATGTTGCTAACCCAGATACAAACAGTTTCCCACCCCTCCGGCATCTCTAAAAAAAAAAAAAACATTTTTAAGGTTGCACAGATCAGCAAGTGTTCCTAATGACATGGGTGTAGATCTTTGGTGGTTCTCCAAGAAATGAGGAAATCGACTACAAGTTCAGTTGTGTAGGGACACTCTTTCCAAATAGACTATGCATTTCCATTCATTTTTCTTAAGGGAGCTGATCCCTCCATTGCTTTATTGTGGGCAACTTTCCAAATGGGCCTATTTGCAAAACCGTGAGTTGTGGCAACCCCTACGCCCTGTGAAGCATTTAAAACCCACTGTCAGATCAAGGAAGACCATGGGAAATGAACCTTTAATCCCTAGGTGCTCATAATCAGGGTTTGTATTCATTTACATCCTGACAGCTTTTTAAAATTAATTACTGATGAAGGTATGCAGCCAAGTTCAATCCTCTAGCCTTCGCTTAAATGTATAGGGACACCAGGAAGATAGAGCAGGATCTGTTTATCTTTCCAGAGCACGTTCTCTGCAGTGGGTCGTGTGCCAGATGTAGACACAGCTGCAGGAAGTTGTTTATCTTTCCTCCTGACCTTTCAGAAGTGTTGGGAGACAGTAAAATCATGTTTTTATTGCTGATTTCTCCTCTTTAATGAGAACCTTCTTGCAAATGTATCAGAATGCTTAAGAGAGGTCAAACAGCTCCAGTTAAAGTGAACTGTAACCCAATAAAGCTCTTAATAATCTGCTTGCTGCAATCATTTATGGATGTAGCTCAACAGGATAACTGCTATTTCATCTTTGTTATTCACATGGTGGGTTAGAGAGAGAGTTAGACAAGCCCCTTCTGAAAAGGTTAGGAAAGTCACCACAGATGGGTTTAGTTTTGTTAACTAATGTGTGCCTGATGTTAGCTTCCCAGAATCACAACTGCCACAGAAATTTAAGTGAGCAAATTCTTGCATACGTTCATTTACATGTCAGAAGTTGTGACACTTGCTGTTAGACTGACATTCATATGATAAAGGGCATCCTGTTGGCGCCAGAGGAGAGTAGGCAACTTTAGGAAAGTAATTGAAGTTGTTGTGTCCATAGATTTGGCAACCTGGTAGGGCTTTGGCAAACATCAATGATGTATTTATTTAGTCAATTCAATTGAGTTGGTGTCCAACTGGGAAATGACTCTAAACCCCAGGTGATCTAATTCAGGGGAAATCTAATGGCTTTCTGATCTAAGGATGTAACGTCATCATCTGCAAACACACGTTCTTCATCTTTCATAATTCCCACATTCACCTAAGAATCTCAGGCTTTGGAAAAGCTGTGGCTCTTTGTATCCAGAGTAAGCAGCAAACAGGGATAGAACTAAGAAATTATCTACACCTCGGTTTTGTGTTGCTTCTGTTGAGCGTAAGTCTTGAAGCAGGGGTCCTCAAACTTGGCAACTTTAAGACTTGTGGATTTCAACTCCCAGAATTCCACAAGTCTTAAAGTTGCCAAGTTTGAAGACCTCTGTCTTGAAGGGAAGTTAACCTTGACTGTAGCTTTCTTACTGAACTCTCCAAGGTCCTGATAATGATTTGTTCTGCCAGTCCTATTTCATTCACTTATTGTGATTGTCTGTCCCTTGATGGCTTCCCTGAAGACCTCGGCCAGGAGAAAAAAAAATGGAGAAGAGATCATTACAGCTGCTGATCCCACCCAAGTAGATATTACAGCAACATGGAAACCATGAAACAATGGCTGGTGTATGCACAAAATCATTGGAGAAAAGCCTCACCCACCTCCATCATCTCCATTTTGTTATGCAGGTAGTCCTCGACTTACGACCACAATTGAGCCCAAAATTTGTGTTGCTCAGGGAGACATTTGCTAAGTGAATTTTGCTCCATTTTACGACCTTTCTTGCTACCATCGTTAAACGAATCACTGCAGCTGTTCAATTAGTGACACGGTTGTTAAGTGAACACGGTTTTCCCACTGTCTTTGCTTGTCAGAAGGTTGCAAAAGGGGATCACATGACCCCGGGACATTGCAACCATCATAAATATGAGTCAGTTGCTAAGTGTCTAAATTTTGATCACGTGAGCATGGGGATGCTGCAAAGGTTGTAAGTGTGAAAAACGGTCGCAAGTCACTTTTTTTCAGTGCCGATAAGCCAAGGTGGCGCAGTGGTTAGAGTGCAGCACTGCAGCACTGCAGGCTACTTCAGCTGACTGCTAGCTGCAGTTCGGCGGTTCAAATCTCACCGGCTCAAGGTTGACTCAGCCTTCCATTCTTCCGAGGTGGGTAAAATGAGGACCCAGATTGTTAGGGGCAATATGCAGACTCTGTAAACCGCTTAGAGAGGGCTGTAAAGCACTATGAAGCGGTATATGAGTCTAAGTGCTATTGCTATTGCTAAATGAACTGTTGTAAGTTGGGGACTATCTGTATCTTCAAAGAGGCTGTTGGAAGTTATGACTAAGTTATATCAGTGGTGGGTTGCTGCCGGTTCGGACCGGTTCGCCCGTACCGGTGGCGGAAATTTGCACCCACTCGCCGAACCGGCAACGATGGCCGGCTGTCCATGCCCCCGAACTGGTCCTCCGGTCGCCGCGGCTGGGCAAAAAACCCTCTGCGCATGCGCAGAGGCTTCTGCGCATGCGCAGAGGGTCATTTCCCCGACGTGTCACAAAACGCGCACTTCCGTCGCGATGCGAACCGGTAGGGAAGGTAAGCAGAACCCACCCCTGCTAGGCATGTGACATTTGAGACTAGTGCTGGCAATAGCAATCCAGTGTTGGATTTTCCCTTTTTCCTTTGATAAGGTGGCATACGTCTGGTAATTTTATGCATTTCCAAACCTCTCTCAATAATGGTTTAAGGAACTTGATAGAATGGGGATGTTAGAATAGACCTTTAAGGTATGCTAAACAAAACTCAGTAAGGGGGAAAACTATCATTAGCATTGCCAACTTCAGTAGCAGTAGCGTGTCTCTGTAACTGCTTTATTTCTTTTTTTATATTATGTTTGAATTTTCAATAATACATTCATATTTCTTCCCTGATATGTCAGAGGGGACTTTCTCCAGTGCTACCTAGATTTTACTTCAATGAAATGGGATCTTTGATCCTTCTCCTTCATTTGAAAGCAAAATCCCCAATTGAAAGGTTAATGATCAAACATGACGGGTGTTTCTCTTCGAATGTGAAATGAACACCATTTAAAAGAACACCAATTTTTAATTTTTTTGCATTCCCCGTATAATTGCAGAAATTAATATGAACATGTGGTGTACATTTAGCACACACACACACACACACACACAGGCATTTCCAGAATGTTTAAACAATATTTTTCTCTGTCTCAAGGTCTTTATGCTCTTAACATTTTTACTGCAAGAAAGACATCAGAATGGAAGATTGAAACAATAAAGAGAATTACACAGGGACAAAGAAAATGTAGAAGAATCTTTTCTTTTCTTAACTGAGAAAGGGGAAGAGAAAGGTGGTTTTCCATAACCATAATTTCACATAGTTTTCTTATCAGAGGCTATCACAGTTTTGAAGAAATTCTCTTTATATATTCCTTTTTTTTAAAATATATATTATCTTTTATCAACAAGAATAAAATGCAAAACAAAGGGAACAGAGAAGCATATATCCAACAGTAACAAAAGAAAAAATGTGTTTAAAAAATTCCCAAACATCAAACAAATCTAACATTGAACATACAAACTAATTCACCCTGGCTGGGTGCTGGAAAGAAAAAAAAACAAACCAATAATTCTCCTCCTCTTATTTAGCAGGTCTACAAATAATTATAAACTTTCTCATTTTATATATATATCTATTATATGTGTGTGTGTGTTCATACATACATACACACACACACCAATATTTCAGATAAGGAGATCTCTATCTAATAACTGAATCGACTCAACATCTAATCCATATATAACACACACACACACACACACACACACACACACACACACACACACACACGTAGCTGGATACCTGTGCTTCGCTACGAAACTATGTGATCGGGCTTGATAAATTGACAGTTAAAGCTTGAAAATTAATGAGTAGTTACGATCAGGCTTGATACATTGACACTTAAAGCTTGAAAATTTATGTAGAATGTGTAACTCCTTAGCATCAGAGCGTGTTAATATAAGGCAACTGGCAGTTGGGACAGAGTTCTTTTCAGGTGGGGAGGGGGAGTAGAATGTCTAAACTCCCAGCCCACAGGCCACGCCCACGCCCGGTTTAGCGAAGGGTTAGCATCAGAGCGTGTTAATATAAGGCAACTGGCAGTTGGAACAGAGTTTTTTTTCAGGTGGGGAGTAGAACGTCTAACTCCTTAGCATCAGAGCGTGTTAATATAATTACTGTATAAGAAATACTAATGATCTTCTGATGGTTATTTTGAAAAATCCTTTCTTAGCGAGCACCTAGAAGCCAAGAGGAACATATGTGCCAAGTTTCAAGTTTGTAGGCTTTACAGTTCTGGAGATTTTGTGATGAGTGAGTGGTACTTGGTATACACACACACACACACACACACAATACACACACACACACACAGAGGTTTTTTTTTTTCAATAAATACATCCACCTTTAGACTGTAGTCCAGGGCATGTCTTACCAAATGAAACTCACCAACTTTAATGGAACTTAGTCTGAAGTAAATGCACCAGAAGAACTTGTTAAAAGAACTAGCACCAAGAAGCAACAGCTATTTGGCACAATCATTGCTCTTCAAATTAATACACAAATGTCATTTTAAGAACAGGTTTCTCGTGAATTCAGTATTAATACAGACGTCGACATAGCCACAGAGATTTATTTCATAATACTCACATCCGATATAGCAAACACAAAATGGCCAGGACCAAAAGATACTACTTAGCAAAATCTCATGTATGTTTTACACTGGAAAAGTTTTCTGCTTGAAAAATCTTGAAATCTTGAAAAAGATTTATAACTGCTTGAAATTTAGTGAATAGTGCTGTATGTCACAGAATGCATCCCCTCGGCCCAGGAATGAGTAGATTCCAAAAGTATAAAGAAAAGAGTATAGAAATGGATCAAAAGGTTTGAGGCACAAACAAATGGCAAGGATCTATCAACCCTTATCACTCAAGAGAGAGCCATCGTGTCATTAGCTTAATGTTAATGAAAATAACAACTTCCTGTTCCAAAATCAATCTTTCAAGAATCGATTAAGGCTTGGCGTTGTTATGACATTTCACCCCAAAATCAAAGGTTGCTTTGCTTTTTCTCTGTCAACGTCGGCATGTTAATGGGAAGCCCATGTGATGAAACCGAAAATGTTTTCCTGCTTCATGCTACACTCTGGATTATCAGCATAGTAAGTCCTCTCATGGAAACGGTCTGTAAGCCCACGTAGTTCTCATACTAGCACTACACTTCCAAATGTTTCCAGTCACTAATAAATCTACTCATTGATCTTTATTTATACAAGCAACTTAATTTTGCCATCTCTGCTAGTTCTTCATCCATTCTAAGAGGGCAAGGACCATTTTCAAGTTGAAGGTTGTGTTTTGTGACAGCATGCCGAGGTATATATTATCAGATAAATCGGCAGTCTTCAACTTAGAACCGTTCACTTAGTGACCATTTGAAAAAAGTGACTTATGACCAGTTTTCACAACGATGACCATTCCAGCATCCCCGTGGCCACGTGATCCAAATTTGGACGCTTGGCAACTGGTTCATATTTAAGACGGTTGCTATGTCTCTGGGTCACATGATCCCCTTTTGCGACCTTCTGACAAGCAAAGTCAATGGGGGAGCCAGATTCACTTCACAAGCGTGTGACTAATTTAACAATTTATTAACAACTTAACACTGTTAACTGAATGTGGCTTCCCTCAACTGAAAGTGCAGAGAAGAGCAGCCAAGATGATTAGGGGAACTGGAGGCTAAAACATATGATGAACGGTTACAGGAACTGGGCATGGCTAGTCTAGTGAAGAGAAGGACCAGGGGAGACATGATAGCAGTCTTCCAATATTTGAGGGGATGCCACAGAGAGGGGGAGGTCAAGCTATTCTCCAAAGTGCCTGAAGGCCAGACAAGAAATAATGGATGGAAACTGATTAGGAGAGATTCAACCGAGAAATAAGGAGATATTTTCTGACAGTGAGAGCAATCAACCAATGGAACAGAAGTTGCCTTCAGAAGTTTCAAGAAGAGATTGGACTGCCATTAGTCAGAAATGGTATGGGGTCTTCTGCTTGGGCGGGGGGTTGGACTACCGTAGATGACATCATGCAGTTAGAATTATTTTGGAGTAAAAATACTTTCTAAATTGTTTTTGGGTTGATAGCCGTGGTGGCACAGTGATTAGAGTGCAGTATTGCAGGCTAATTCTACTGACTGCTGGCAGTTCGATTCCAACTGGCTCAAGGTTGACTCAGCCTTTCCATCCTTCCAAGGTCGGTAAAATGAGGACCCAGATTGTTGGGGGCAAGAGGCTGACTCTGTAAACCGCTTAGAGAGGGCTGTAAAAATACTATGAAGTCGAAGTGCTATTGCTGTGCTCTTCCAATTTTACTGAAAGACCAAAAATTATCAGGACATCAGGTTTTATGTACTTTGCCATATGCTATCAGTTTTACACTGTCTGGCCTTTATTCTGTGCCTCTACCAAAATCTCTCTTCTTTTTTCAATCCAATCCAAAACTGCTTCAATTGATTGTTTTGACAGATGCTTATACCCAGTTCTTTATCATCTCTTAACTTGCTGTGGTGTCCGTCCTGTTGATAAGCATCCAGAAAATGGATTTGGAGGGCTACTGTTCTGACACCTAGGATATTTAATGAGCTGTGGTGGCGCAGTGGTTAGAATGCAGTATTGCAGGCTAACTCTGCTGACTGCCGGCTGCCAGAAGTTTGGCAGTTCGAGTCTCACCGGCTCACGGTTGACTCAGCCTTCCATCCTTCTGAGGTGGGTAAAATGGTGGGTAAAATGAGGACCCAGATTTTGGGGGGCAAAACCAGTGCTGTAAAGCACTGTGAAGTGATATAAAAGTCTAAGGGCTATTGGAATAGGAGTACCAGAAGCACAAATCTATTTCTGTCTGGAGAAGTATAACCCCACTCAGAACTAACGATGGAAAGTCCTTGGATCCAAAAGGCTCATGCAGCCCCAGCTCGAATTGAGATTAAATTTGTTCTCCTCATCGCCACCCTCAAGACCGTGAAAGCATTATTTGGTCAGCCAGGGGTCAAGAAATACAGATAAGTATCATCAGTTATACTAATGATAATTGACTGTGTGCCAATGAATGACCTCGTAAGTGGTACGTGTAGATGTTAAATAGGGTCTATTTAACATCTACATGCAGAGGTAGTCCTTGACTTATAACAGTTCGTTTAGTGAACATTCTAAGTTACAACGGCACTGAAAAATGCGACTTATGGCCGTTTTTCACACTTACAACCGTTGCTGCATCCCCATAGTCCCGTGATCAAAATTCAGATTCTTGACAAGTGGTTCATATTTATGACAGGATCATGTGATGTAACTTTTGCGGCCTTCTGATCAGCAAAATCAACGGGGAATTCAGATTCACTTAACGACCGCGTGACTCACTTAAGAAATGCAAGGATTCACTTAACGACTCTGGCAAGAAAAGTCATAACAGGGCAAACTCACTTAACACAGGTTTCACTTAGCAACATCAAGGTTGGGCCCAATTCTGGTCGTAATTCGAAGACTACTTGTCTTGAATGCTGTGTCACCTTGCAGATCAAGGGTTTGGGACACGTTCTCTCATGTTCCACAACCATCGACTAGAATTGTCCACAGAGAAATAAAAGAATCACAAAAACATTCTGCCCTCACCATTCCTAACCTCCTAGGCAGGGATGGTTTTCACTTACCTTCCCTACCGGTTCGCAAATGTGAGCATGTGTGCTTTGCTCGCAAGCGCCACCTCCGCACATGTGCACGACCTCTCGCGCATGCACTTTAGTCATGCACAAGCCATCTGCGCATGCTCCTGGCCTCAAAAACGGCCACAAATAGGATAGAATAGAGCCGGGGCAGGGCGGGTAGGCGGGCTCACCCGCGATTTCTGCTACCGGTTCGGGCGAACCGGTCCGAACTGGCTGAATACCACCTCTGTTCCTAGGTCAGTCCAGAAGAAGACAATGATGAATGATATTGAAGAATGCTAAGAAATCCAGGAAAGCCAAGAAGGGTGCACCACCATCCTCGTCTGAACTCCAGCAGAGGTCATGTTTGCAATTATTTTGACCAAATCAGCAAACATTGCTACGTTAAACTTAGCAGATGATTTATTGAAAAGAACTATCTCTTCAAAGCTCTCCTGAGTGAAATCTTGGCATGTGCAGTTGACCTCGAGGGTAAAGGGGGATAAATCAAGGTTGCTACTGAGTCCTTGGGGTCACCTCACTTCATACAGTTGCCAACTCTTAACTGTTCGTTCTGCCGAACACATTGATGTACGATGGTGTAGTATCTTTGATCTGTATGCTTGCAAGTGAATGAAAAGCAACATGTTGCATCTTACTAGAATCATGTATTTCCTTTTAAAAGGACAGGCAGAAAGGAGGCAAAAAACAAGGTATTTTTTCCTCCATTAGCCCCAGAGGTGGTATTTAGCCGGTTCAGACGGTTCAGGCGAACCGGAAGTGGCGACTGCGGGTGGGCCCGCCCCCGCCCACCCGCCCGGATGTAATGTCGTCCTATTTAGCCACGTTTTCGAGGCTGGGTGCATGTGTGGAAGGCGCACGTGCGAGTAAAGAGCATGCACAGCAGGCTTTGCGCATGTGCGCTCACATTTGCGAACCGGTAGGGAAGGTAAGTGAATACCACCTCTGATTAGCCCCCCTACAGTTTTGGTCCCTTGTGTCCTGCTTATCCATTCCATTCATTGATGGTGGCCATTGCCCTGCTACAGTGCCTTGTTTGGAAAGTTGGTTATGACGTTTGGAAAGATAACTAGAAAGTCTTTGTTGTCTTACTTTTATTTTGGTTTTTGTAGGCTCGAGGATAGCAATAGCACTTAGACTTATATACCGCTTCATAGTGCTTTACAGCCCTCTCTAAGCGGTTTACAGAGTCAGCATATTGCCCCCAACAATCTGGGTCCTCATTTTACCCACCTCGGAAGGATGGAAGGCTGAGTCAACCTAGAGCCGGTGAGATTTGAACTGCCGAACTGCAGCTAGCAGTCAGCTGAAGTAGCCTGCAGTACTGCACTCTAACCACTGCGCCACCTCGTCTCTTAAGGATCTTGGGTGGGCAGAATAACCGATAAAAAGGTGGGTCACGTTGTAGAATTAGAAAGTGTGAGAGAGAAACCCATTGTTTTCCAACCCTATCCATAATCTCCAGTTTGTTTATAATATTAATTTTAACTTATTTACCAGCAATTCGTAGGGGTGAAGAATCCACCCAAATAGTCTTGAGGTCAAGAACTTCTTGCTGGGGGCAACCATGCAGTACATGAAGGGCACTGGTTCTTCTTGGTTTCCCATCTACGTGCTGGATTCCTGCTAATATAAAGAAACAATCCACCAATCCACACTTCTAGCCGGATTTCTGCGAGACACTCCTGAAATACTGATATGAAATAAGATATGAAATATTGAATGAGATGCTGCACCAGAGGTGGGATTCAGCTGGTTCGGACCGGTTCGGGCAAACCGATAGTAGCGACCGGGCGCAATCGCGTCCTATATTGCTGTGTTGTTTGATGTTGCACGCATGTGTGGACAAGCGAATTGCCGTGTTTTGTGATGGTGCACGCATGCGCGGATGGTACGTGCTCACATTTCCTGTGCTGGGCGAACCGGTTGTTACAGTATGTGAAGCCCACCTCTGTGCTGCACCAATTGAACCAGTTTGTGTCATCTCACAAAATGAGGTAGGAAGCCTTTCCTGTCTTAGCCAAATTACAAACCAACTTTACCTCATTAAATGACTTTTTTTTAGCTTTAATATTTAGATAGGTAAAATATGGTCTACGCCAGGGATGGGGAAAGATGGCGCCTTTATGACTTGTGGACTTCAACTCCCAGAATTCCTGAGCCAGCTGGCTCAGGAATTCTGGGAGTTGAAGTCCACAAGTCATAAAAGGGCCATCGTTCCCCACCTCTGGTGTACACTAAACCCTGTTCTTTAGGATGGCTTCCTCCATTATTAAATTTGTCTAGATCCGATACCTTCTACTGCGTTGCTAAATTGGTTTTTATGCTGCCAATAAACAATACAGACAGTATTTTAGTCACTGGGACTGTTAACATTTGCTAAAAACACAAAACAGAACGTTCCCAAAGATAATGCCCACCTACGGCTATTCCCCCCCCCCATAGTGTTTTGGGTTGTTTTGTGTGAGAATGGGATTGAAAAGGCCCACAAGACGGAATGTCAGACCACCCACATTTTAACCCTCTAATTAAAGAGGTTTGGCTCCATTCGTTGGGAAAGGTATAGTTTTATTAGAAGTCAAGTATATTGCAATTAAGCATCACTAGAACTGGGAATCGCATGCCAAAATTCCTAAGTTCCAACTTTTCCCTCCCTTAACTACCTCCCATCACTGACCTCCCACCCATGACCAATCAGGTTCAAGCAAGAGGTTTTCAGAACGGTCACTTCAAATGTAGTTTGGTATGCAGCTGCCTTTTTCTCCCAGCCAGGTGACCTTGAAGCAGTGTCTCGGGGCAATACAGAAGTTACTTTCGCTTTCCCCTTAAACATTCCCCCTCCTCCCCAGAGTTCATGGCAGGCTGTCACTGCATGATAGTGAAGCACAAGCAAGCGTAAGATGGCAGCTGATACAGAAGTAGTCATCCATTTCCTTAACTAACACGTAACAATCATCATTAATAGCAGAGATAACATGGCCTTTGGGATGAAACCAGGGGTGGGATTGAAAAATTTTAGCAACCAGTTCTCTGCCCGGTTGCTGGGTGGGCATGGCCATGGGGGCGTGGCCTACTCGGCCTCCTGCACCACAGGGGGGGGCGTTTTTGCCCTCCCCAGGCTCCGGAGGCATTCCTCGAGCCTCTGGGAGAGCGAAAATGGCCTCCCCCGGGCTCCAGAGGCCCTCTGGAGGCAGGCCCATTTCCGGACTTCCGATAGGCCCATTTTTCACCCTCCCAGAGCCTCCGCACGGGCCCTGCACTTACCTGGCATCCAAAACGGGCCGCGTGGAGACTCCTGGGAGGGGTGGGAGGGGTCAGCCAGTCCTTGCAACTACCGGTTCAGCAAACCAGGTGTAAAATTAACATCCGGTTTGCCCGAATCAGTCCGAACTAGCTGAATCCCACCCCTGGATGAAACCCAGATGCACCTGAAGCTAGTTTTCTGTTACAAACTATGCCAAACTTGCAATCCTGGTATGGGGGGCACTGAGGTGACAGCCATTTTTTTTTTGTGAGTGTCTCTCGTATCTTATTCTTTGGGAAGAAGTCAATTTTCCATTATCTTTTTCTCGCTGTCAAATGCCTTTAACAAGGACCGAGAACTGGTGATATTGGGAATATGTGGCTAAAGCAATATTTCTCAACCTGAAGAACCTTAAAATGCGTGCACTAAAATTGTTGCAGTTGAGAAACACTAGGCTACATTATAATAATCACCATCTCCAGATACTCCAGCTCTATGCTGATATTAAGAGCTCCCACCGGCGGCATGGCTGCCATTGTTGTTTTATTCCTTTCCCTAGAATTTGTATCCATGAAGATCTCCCCTGGTGAGCAAGAGCAAATGTTAGCAGATATTTACTGATAAAAGCATGACTCGCCAAACACATTTATAATAAATATTTACAAAAGCTATTTCATGGGGAGGAAACACATGGAGTTTTTACCAAATGAAAAAAGAAACCTAAGCTACCCTACTATTATAAAAATAAACTTCTAAGCAAGCAGAGGTTGCAAACGTAACGCACACACCAGGAAGGGAAGCATTGTGCTCCTTAAGAGTACAAATTGCCGATCTCCTTTTTCGGCAACAGGGAACAGAGAAAAGAACAAAAGTTCATGAGATCCTGAAACTGGAAGTGGCGGAATACTCCACCCATGTGTCCGAAGGACCAAGAATATCAGAGAGGCTCATGCTGAGCCAAGGTCATGGGACCACAAAGTGGAGCAATTTCTCCAAATATATTGGCGAAACAATAGTCACAACAGATGCTGTTAATATCCCCAGGATCTGAGGGATTGAATCGCAGCACAATGAAGATGTAAGGAGGGAGAGTTCACCTCCTTGCCCTCCTTCCCTTTTCTCTGCAATCAGTCTTGGATTCAAAACTCTCCCCCATTTTGCACTAGCAGTGAAGGGCAGGCGTGCCAAAGTGGTTGGATGCATAGACACTTCGCTAAATTGTAAACCAGATTCTTTCTGTTAGCGAAAATAGCTAAACGTGTTGTGGTCCGCCAGCGGCCTGCAGAGTTGGCAGCAGAGTCGGACAGCAAGGAGGTTGGGGAGGAACATGGGCCAGTCCTGGAGTCTGGAGAAGGCTCGGTGTGAGAGGCAGAGATCCAGCCCGGGCCATCTGGGATGTCTGTGCTGACTCCAGAGCCTCAAGAGGCTGACATGAGCGAGGCAGAGGAACAGGGGGAGCCTGTTCCCAATGCGTGCATGTGCAGAGCTGCCAGAAGGCAAGAAGAGTTACGGAGGAAAAGGGCTACTCAGGAGTAAGGCTTGGAAATGATTGGCCCCTCCCATAGGATATAAAAGTGGAGCAAACGGATGTGCTCGTTGCAGGAAGCAACTTGGTTCAATTCTGATCAGTGTAACTCAGCAGCTCAGTTCTGACTCCGTGTTCTGTTTCGCCTTGCAAAGCTCCTTGCCAATTAGGTCTTTGGCAGCATGTCAAGAGAGATAAAGGTTGGTGCTTATCAGCCTTCTTCCGAAAGACTTTGGCAGACTTCTGTCAGACTAATTAACATTGTTTGGGACTTATTACGGCTGGGAATGAACATAATTCACAGCTATTGAAATAAAAAGAGTTTTTTTGGGACTACGTTTGTGTTTTATGATTTATCAGGAAGCCTAGCTCAGAACACCATGAGGCAGGCTCTCTACTCTGGTCCCATTTTTTTTTTAAAAAAAAACCCTTTTGGGGGGAGTTATGTGTGAAAAAACAACAACGATTAAAAGGCTTCTTGGGAGAAAGGCATTTTAATTCAATAAGTCTATCTCTCAGGACCTCAAATGAAGCCGCTCTGCTGGGCCCCTGAATCACAGCACCAGACCTCAATTAAAAAGCGAATGTGCAAAGGAGCGGCTCACGAGAACAGCCTGTGCTATCAAAGCGGGTTGCAATATCTCCATCGCTGCTAGATGGCAGCATTTTAAGAGTTTTCTGATTCTCTTTACTGCCCTCTAGTGGCTGGGAGGAGGCTCCAAACAGCAATTTTCTGCTGTGCTCGCTCAGTCTTGTCCCCAGATGCGTCTCTAGGAGCACAGGTCAGCCCAGCAATGGGGCACAAGTAGGTTCATGGTGGAGTTTGCATGTATGTGTGGGGAGGGCAGTTTAACTGAAGGCTTGGCCAGGACACCTGTGCCCGCAGGTTGCAAGGGGGGTGGGACACCCACCTTTGCCTCTATACATATCACTGGTTTTAACCCAAGCATATCTGAGTGCAACCCTTTCAGCCCATTATAGCGAAGGCACCTGGACGAAGCATGCGTCTAGCGAGTGACATCGGAAAAAGGCAAACACCAGGAACAAACATGTATATAATTGCACATCGAGTACGGCTCCTGATGGAAACGGACTCGGAGGAGAAGGGAGTGTGCTCCTTTACGTTCATCCATCTGTCATCATTTTCAATTATTTCTTCTTCTTCTTCTTCTTCTTCTTCTTCTTCTTCTTCTTCTTAGCAACATCTATATTTCACCCTCCGTGTTGGAGGCTGGAACCAGCCAAAGGGACAGTTCAACCCTCCAGATCCCTGTGGTAGGAGGCAAGAGAAAGGAGAACAGAGAAACGGAATTGTAAAACTAATAGTAGGAGTAGTCTCTGAAAACTAACAGGTAGACCTCAAACATCTATGGAACTAGCTCACGTACTGCTGACAGCCGTTTCCATGTTCATTCAGAAGCCTGCTGCATTCAAACAGGATAATAATTTGCACCTCCTAATAGAGCAGGGGTTTCTCAACCTGGACCACTTTAAGATGGATGGGCCTCTTCCTAGCTGGCTGGGGAATTCTGGGGGTTGAAGTCCATCCATCTTAAAGTGGCCAAGGTTGAGAAACGCTGGCCTAGCAGAAGTCAGATTTATTGGAGTAGACTAATAATGCCAAGGTTGATTTGGGTCAAAGAGAGCATAAAATAGATGGCAGCGCCCTCTTGTGCGCAGGAATATTTTGTATCCCTGAATTCCTTTCTCATCGTATTTCTCCCCAAAGTCTGTACCATTTTTAAATCAGCTAAATCGCTATTCTCTCTCTGCTTCAGGAACTCTGGTTTATAGGATGGTTCATATTTATTTTATTTATTTATTTATTTATTTGTCAAGCGTATATATGATTACGAACAAAGTATAAACAGAGTATAAACATGTTTGTGAATATATAAGTACAAGCATGGTTATGAGTACAAGAAATTTAACGAGTATATGGGTACATTAGGACAGGGACGATATTTTATGTTTGGGAGAGTTCTGAGTCAGGCCTCGGTGGCACTTCTTTGCAATGGATGAAGTTGTTGCCATTTGTCCTTGTTTGTCAGCTGCCCAAAGTCATCCTTGCCTTGGAAAGGGGAAGCTATACCAGTCTTTTAAATAAATCAATTAAACCAGTCACTATCTCTAAAGGAATCCGAGATCTTTTATCTTTGCTGCAAAAAGTTAAGGTAAAGGTAAAGGTGTTCCCCTCGCACATATGTGCTAGTCGTTCCCAACTCTAGGGGGCAGTGCTCATCTCCGTTTCTAAGCCAAAGACCCAGCGCTGTCCGAAGACATCTCCATGGTCATGTGGCCGGTATGACTAAACGCCAAAGGCGCACGGAACGCTGTTACCTTCCCACCAAAGGTGGTCCCTATTTTTCTACTTGCATTTTTTATGTACTTTCGAACTGCTAGGTTGGCAGAAGCTGGGACAAGTAACGGGAGCTCACTCCGTTACGTGGCGCTAGGGATTCAAACCGCTGAACTGCCGACCTTTCGATTGACAAGCTCAGTGTCTTAGCCGCTGAGCCACCACGTCCCTTGCAAAAAGTTACTTCCAGGAAACTCTGGTTACTGAGGTCAAAATTGTTCTAACAAGTCCCAAATGGACATGGTTTTGGAATTGGAGACCATTAGGAAACCTCAGGGTTATAGGCTGGGCTGGGAAATCCAAAATATATCCTGGAAGATTTTATAATTTGTTTTATAAGTCAGCTGGAGCTCTCTTTGCTTTTCCCTTTACATTTCAAATAAAGCTGATACCAAAGCTGAAACAGGTTGTGTTTGTACAATATGCATGCATGGGTAACGGCCTTCTGCTCAAATTGTTTGCAACCTATTTCAAAATGATCAGGTGGATTGACTTCCTGTTCCGCAACCAGGAAAGAACTATAAAAATGAATGAGCTTCCATCAGGAGAGCAAAGAGGGAATCAGAGCTGGTAAAAAAAAGAAAAAAATTAGCAGCACAGAAAACTAAGGAACTCCATCTTTCTCTTAAACACAAGGGGTTGGGGGCTCAGTCAGGCATAAACCAGTAGGTCCAATGAACAGATTCTGGAAGACCCTTTGGGATCCAGAACAAAGATGGTTAAAGAGCCAGTTTGGTGTAGTGGTTAAGGTGCTGACCTAGAAACCAGGAAACTGTGAGTTCTGAGAGCCAGCTGAGTGACTTTGGGCCAATTACCAGGAAACTGAGTGAGTTCTAGTCCCACCTTATGCAAGAATGGAATGGAATGGAATGGAAAAGAGGAATGAAGAATGGAATAGAATAGAATAGAATAGAATAGAATAGAATAGAATAGAATAGAATAGAATAGAATAGAATAGAATAGAATAGAATAGAATAGAATAGAATGGAATAGGATAGAATAGAATAGAATAGAATAGAATAGAATTCTTTATTGGCAAAGTGTGATTGGACACACAAGGAATTGATCTTTGGTGCATATGCTCTCAGTGTACATACAGAAAACAAAGTGAAATATAGTCAAATATCATAAATCATAAAATGCAATCATAAATCATAAGATACAAACAACAAGTGATAAGAAGTACAAATGATAGACTCAATAATTCCTCTGTAGAACTGTATAAGCAGCTCCATGGGCAGTCTGAGCTAGTAGAATAGTAGAGCTTCTCCTAAAAT
>QLTV01000774.1:1917245-1928111 GCA_003457575.1 Thermophis baileyi | reverse complement strand
GAAAAACTGTTCTTGTGTCTAGTTGTCTTGGTGTGCAGTGCTCTATAGCGTCGTTTTGAGGGTAGGACTTGAAACAATTTATGTCAAGGATGCGAGGGGTCTGTAAATATTTTCACAGCCCTCTTTTTGACTCGGGCAGTATACAGGTCCTCAAGTGAAGGCAGGTTGGCAGTAATTATTTTTTCTGCAGTTCTGATTATCCTCTGAAGTCTGTGTCTGTCTTGTTGGGTTGCAGAACCAAACCAGACAGTTATGGAGGTGCAGATGACAGACTCAATAATTCCTCTGTAGAACTGTATCAGCAGCTCCTTGGGCAGTTTGAGCTTTCTGAGTTGGCGCAGAAAGAACATTCTTTGTTGTGCTTTTTTGATGACATTTTTGATGTTAGGTGACCATTTTAGGTCTTGAGATATGACAGAACCTAGAAATTTGAAGGTCTCTACTGTTGATACTGTGTTGTCTAGTATTGTAAGAGGTGGTAGTATGGGAGGGTTTCTCCTAAAGTCTACCACCATTTCTACGGTTTTGAGTGTGTTCAGTTCCAGATTGTAGAATATTTGCAGCTCAGGGTGGACATGAGGGGTCCTTGGTGCTCTCTGAGCTTGCTTGTTTTCTTGCAGACGTTTCATTACCCAAACTAGGTAACATCATCAGCGCTAGAAGGGAGGAGGGTTTGCTCTCAGTTTATATTGTAGGGGCTTCCCTGTCAGTGTCGATGGGGATGATGGTCTTGGAGGACCTTTGGTTGGGCTGTTTGCTGATGGCTTCTTTGGCAGTTCCTTGATTGGGGCAGTTGTTGACTTGATTGTTGGTCTGCTGTGAATCCAGTCTAATCAGCACCCAGATCAGCAGAGATCAACTCCAAGGTTAACATCAGACCAAGCAACCAAGTCAACCACACACCCCATCAAGGAACCGCCAAAGCAGCCAACAGCCCAACCAAAGGACCACCAAGACCATCATCCCCACACAAACCCTGGCCTGGAAAGAGCCCCGAAGAGATGCGGAGAGCAAACCCCCTTCCTTCCCAGCACTGATGAGGTTACCTAGTCCGGCAGTGAGACGTCTGCCAGGAAACCAGCCCGCCCAGCGAGCGCAGCCCCTCCGTTCCCTGCTGTCCTTCCCGGCCTCCCTTCCAGCCCACCAAAAACAGACTTCGGGATCTGACAAATCATTTGATTTCGGAGAGCAAAAGCCAGTTTTGGAAACTCTGCTCTGCCAATCGCCTCCCTCCTCATATTTAAAATGGGATGTTTCCTCTTTCCAGAAACAAGTTTTAAACTCTCCAGAGAACAAGATGCCAACGGAGATCACTCGGCATTACTGCGATGGTGTTTGGGGATGGGGAGGCTTTTGCAGGCGGGCCAAGCTGCCGGAGAGGCTTGCCGGCTAGCAAACCCGGATTGCAACCGTCCGGACGGCTCCCCTTTTTCACGCGTCTCCCCCGCAGCGCAGGGTAGCACAGCGGAGCCTTTGCTACTTCCCGGCGGCCGCCACTAGGGGTCAGGCGCGGACGCTCTGGGACGCCGCACGGCCCTCCGGGCGCCGTCTGGCTGGCGGAGCGCAGGAACCGGAAGCGGAAAGAAGCGGACTTCCGTTTCCGGTTCATACCGGGTAGAAATGGCGCCTCTCAGGCGCTACGTCCTGGTCTTCGGCGGCTTCGCTGCTGCGGTGGGCCTGACCCTTTACCCCATCTTCTTTTACCCCATGAGCCACCTGGGGGACTACAGTAAGGGAGGGCACGCGGCCTTCTTCGCCGGCTCCGGCCTTTCCTTGGGGGGCGGGAGGGGAGGGGAGGCTGAGGTTGAGGGGGGGGTCGAGGCCTTGAGGGAGGTCAGAGCTGGCCTGCTGGGCTTAGTTGTGGGCAATGGGACGCCTTTCAGTGGAATAAACAATTATCATAGCCATCCCATAACTCCCCTCATTTAAAATCTGTTTGAAAAACGCAGCTAACTGGCAGTGCCTCCCGGCTGCAATAAGAATGGCGGTTGGGGACTAGTCCTCCCCCCCCCCCGCCGCCCCATTGCAGAGCTCCTCTAAAGTCGGTTGAGAGGGCAGCCTCTATACACGGTCCTCTCCTTTTAAAAAAAACAAACTATTATTAGAGTATTATTAGGTATTTTATTGATTTATTTAGAGTATGGCATCTATAGGGGTGATGCACTAAATAAATAAAAGTTTATTATTAATTTATCATTTTATTATAATTATTATAAATACCGGTAACAACAACCCATAGCAACCATTAGTGCCAGTCAGTGGTATTTGTGATACATTTTTAAATGTTCAATTGACTGAGTTCCATGTTTAATGAATAAAAGTTGTTGTTATTATTATTATTATTATTTATTAAATTTGTATGCAGCCCAACTCCCAAGGGACTCTGGGCGGCTCACAACAATATAAAAAAACTATTAAAAGAAAACATAATAAAAACAGTTAAGAACAGTTAAAAACTCATACACACTATTATTATTATTATTACTATTATTACTATTACTATTATTATTATTATTATTATTATTATTATTATTATTATTATTGTTTGTCAGCCAGATGTTCGACTGGATTTGGCATGTTTGTCTACCTATCAAGGACCTGGGATAGGCGGATGTGGATATTATTATTATTATAGATTTAATCTTCAATTCGATATACAGTCTGGGACTGGTAAAAATTATTTTTGTATTATTATTATAAACTTTATTCATTAAACATGAAACTCGGTCAACTGAACATTTAAAAATGTATCACAAATATCATTGACTGGCTCTGATGGTTGATACGGGTTGCTGCCAGCATCCTAGGTATCAACCAAGTATCTTCTTAAAATGTATCTTGTTCCGAGTAGCGCAGTCTTTTGCAGTTCCGCTGGTGTTATAGCAGGGAGCTGCTATATTATTGATTTAATCTTCAGTTTGATTCACGGTCTGGGACTGGTAAAAAAAAGTCCTAACCAAGAACCTAAGAGCTGTTAAGGTAACGTCTGAGTATATAGGCAGTTCCGAGTAAGGTGGTATTATTATTATTATTATTATTATTATTATTATTATTATTATTATTATTTATTATTATTATTATTATTATTATTATTATTATTATTATTATTATTATTATTATTATTATTATTATTATTATTATGAGTACTATGCTATTAGGTGAATATATAGGGACATGGGGTTGTGTGTATATAAGTTTGCATAAGTAAAATCTTAGCTTGGTCAGTAATGAAGTCTGATGGGAGATAAGAGCCAGATGCAATGTAGGAAAGATGGAAGAACAAAGTAAAAGTGTACAGGAGTAAATTCAAGAAATTAAGAAAATTGCATAGAGTGGTATTGGGGTTTTGGTCTGAGAGCTGGGAACAGATACAGAAGGGTAAGAAATAGCTGTTGTGAGACTTAGCCTTAAATGCCACATTTAACATATTCAAGAATATTGAGCTGTAAGTCAACTAAGTGTACATTTTACCTACTTATCTATTTTATATTTATTAGAAAAGGCACAAAGTATAAATCGAGCCGGCATTATCCAAGAAGATGTACAGCCTCCAGGTATATCTCTAAATTACTAATTGAGGTGTGTCTGTTCAGGAATATTATGGTTTAAATAATTATCCCAAAATTGATAAGCAGTGGAATGTAATTTGGATGCCAGCCTGAAGATATGAGATACATTTTTAAGTTGATAGTTTCTACTTGGTTGAGTCATTCTTCTACTGCTTAGAAGATTGTTCCCGAGTGTGCACTATTTGTCACCTCCATATATTTTACTCCTGCTCAATTTTGGAAATATAAATTGGAAAATAGATGCAGATTGGTCCTTAGTTTATGCCTCTTTTGTTGAAAAGAAGGAAAACATGTAAATACTCCTCTGCTCTATATTAAGATACCTCCTTTGAGACACGGCTGTTTTGTTTCCCTCAAAAGCTCTACCAGAAGCACATAGTATTTCTTCATATTGTTCAAGGGACAGATTGTCTCAAGCTGTTGATCAGCTGCAGTGGCTGTTCTCTACAAAAGCAACACTCACTCTCACACTACCATCACTATTTTGTGAGTACATCATTTGGAGACAAAGTCCTCAAACAGGTGGCAGCTGTTTAACTTCAGGTTCTCTTAGGTGGCACAGATCAATTGTATTCTCACAAAATATTTGCCCATAATTAATTCAATTTCTTTATTCAATCCAATTTTCTGGTTTTGCGGAATACGTTGCACTTTAACAATTAGCTTTGTACAGCACATTAGCCTAAAACATGGCTAGTTTATAGTCAAGCACACTCCAAAGTCACAATTGTTATTTGAATTGTTTTTGATTGGTAAACTAGTAAATTATAAAAACACATTTTAGCATGGATCAGAGTCTGATTTTGGTGCATAAAACACACAGCTTTTTAAAATAACAAAGAGTTGACTGCAGCTATCAGAATGAGTTCTCTAATGGAGTCTTGCCGACGAAGATGCCCATGAGTGAGATGTCAATCATGCTTTTTACTACCTACTTTTGTTTCTAAATACAGGTAGTCCTCAACATGACCACAATTGAGCCCAAAATTTCTATTGTTAATTGAAATATTTGTTGAGTTTTGCCCTATTTTACGCCCTTTCTTGCCACATTTGTTAAGTTGGTAACATGGTTGTTAAGTGAATTTGGCTTCCCATTGACTTTGCTTGTCAGAAGGTCGGAAAAGGGAATCACATGATCATAATGGTCATAAATCTGAATCAGTTGCCAAGTGTCTGAATTTTGGGACCATGGGGATGCCACCGTGGTCGTCAGTGTGAAAAATGGTCATAAGTCACTTTTTCCAGTGCCGTCGTAACTTTGAACGTTCACTAAGCGAACTGTTAAGTCGAAGACTACCTGTATGATATATAAATAAACTAAAGGTTTTTGGGGAACTTGGAAGAAAATACACCTCAAGGGTGATTATCAGTACGCTGCATACTTTCTCTGGAAGATGGGATGCAGAAAATGCTGTACAGGTAGCAAACATCCCCAGGGTCATGTGATCAAAGTTCAGGTGCTCAGCGGTTGGCATGTATTTAGGATGGCTGTGTGATCCACTGAACAACTGTGGCAAAAAAAGCTCATAAAATCAGTTGCAACTACCTTAACCGCCTTGCTTAGGAAAGGAATTCTGATCCCAATTCTGATTGTAAGTCGAGGCCTACCTGTAGCAAGAGTGAATGTAAAAGCAACAGGAGGTTTAGTTACTTAACGATGTGTCCAAAAGAGGTGACAGTGACTATATTAGGAGAAATGCAGTATGGAAATCCAGATTTTTGTCGTACGATTGAATCAGCGCAAAGATGTGCCTTTTTTTACTGGGTCACTTATTTCTGTATTTAGGGTACGGTCATTGAGATTTTAGTTTGCAGAAGTTTGATTATATGGGAAGAGTGGGGAATGAATTATAAAATAATTGTATGAAGAAAGAAGAGTGAATAGGTGGAGAGGAGGTACAAGACAGGAAGTCATGGTTGGTGGAATTGACAAAATCTTCAAATGAAACAAGTGAGAAGCTTAAAGAACAAAATAATGTGGATATAGCCAAAGCAAGGATGATTTGCAAGATAGAAAGATATGGAAAGGAGCTGCAAGTTATGTTAATAACTAGATTTAATTGTCTTTTCTCTTTAATGCTTTTTAGTTCCTTCTGTTTGCAGTTTCTTATTCCCTTTCTGTAATTCTGTAGGGTATGTTTGTGAAATCCTGCCACTATGTGATGTTATCCACCTCTTTTTCTGGTCAGTTAAATTACTGAAATTGTGTTTTCACAAATTAGCCAACCACATTTTTCTTGGTTCCTTGTGCAAGGTCAGCCTATCTGATTAGTTTTGTGGCTTACGAGGCCATGCAAATCCAGAAGATTTGGGTTAATGCAGGAAAGTTATTAAATTACCCATTGGTGAGGATGATTAGTGAACTCAGCTGTATGAAATCTATTTTTAGTGGGTTGGATGATGGCCAGTAAGTAAAATATTCCAAGAAATAGAAGTGCTATGCTTAACTGATTTCCCCTGTTTGAAGAATTAGGATCCATCCAGCCACACAGTGGTTTGTACTAATCTACAAAGCAGATTTTAATTTTGTTTTACCTCTTGCATTTAACTTTGACATAGACTCCCAAGTGTAGTTGGAGTAGACAAACAATACTGGCTTGTCAATATTCCTAGGCAGGGAAAACCTGGTCAGAGTTATCCATGCTCTAGTTATGTCCTGATTCAATTGCTTCAAAGTGTTATAAAGCAACTGGCTTCGTAAGTTGTTTGGCACTCAAATGATGAGCACAACATATTTGCATTTGTGCAATATATTATTGTATTGCCATTTTTAGATCTACTGGCTACCTATTTGTTTCTGAGTGTTTAAAGTGCTAATTTAGATGCTTACAAAAGTACCGTATTTTTTGCACTATAAGACGCACTCCCACCCCCCAAAAAAAGTGGATGGAAATGTCTGTGCGTCTTATAGAACGAATATTGCGGTGGGGGGAGGGGCGCCGCCACCTGTCACCACTGCCGCTGGGGAACGCTGGAGCCTTTGCTGCCAAGCAGCTAAACAAAATGAAATTCAATGGTGAAAAAAGTAAGGTTCTACATTTAGGCAAGAAAAACAAAATGCACAGGTACAGTATATGTGGTACCTCGCTCAACAGTAGTAACTGTGAGAGGGATCTTGGAGTCCTAGTGGACAACCATTTAAATATGAGCCAGCCGTGTGCAGCAGCTGCTGCAAAAAAAGCCAACACAGTTCTAGGCTGCATTAACAGAGGGATAGAATCAAGATCACGTGAAGTGTTAATACCACTTTATAATGCCTTGGTAAGGCCACACTTGGAATACTGCATTCAGTTTTGGTTGCCACAATGTAAAAAGGATGTTGAGACTCTAGAAAGAGTGCAGAGAAGAGCAACAAAGATGATTAGGAGACTGGAGGCTAAAACATATGAAGAAAGGTGGCAGGAATTGGGTATGTCTAGTTTAATGAAAAGAAGGACTAGGGGTGACATGATAGCAATGTTCCAATATCTCAGAGGTTGCCACAAAGAAGGAGTCAAACCAATGTTACAAGGAGAGAAGCAATTTAGAACTAAGGAGAAATTTCCTGACAGTTAGAACAATTAATCAGTGGAACAACTTGCCTCCAGAAGTTGTGAATGCTCCAAAACTGGAAGTTTTTAAGAAGATGTTGGATAACCATTTGTCTGAAGTGGTGTAGGGTTTCCTGCCTAAGCAGGGGGTTGGACTAGAAGACCTCCAAGGTCCCTTCCAACTCTGTTATTCTATTCTATTCTAATTGGCGGTTGGATCGGCCTCCCGGAATACCGCCGATCAGCTGTTCTAGGCGGCGGGGATCGCCTATCGCCACCAATCGCTGCTGCCGATCGTTGCCACCGTCGTTCGCCACCGCCTATCACCACCATTTGGCGGCGGTGATCGGCAGTGATCCCCGCCGCCTAGAACAGCTGATCAGCGGTATTCCGGGAGGCCGATCCAACCGCCAATTAGCTGCTCGGCAGCAAAGGCTCCAGCGTTCCCCGGCAGCTGCAACAGCTCAGCTCAGTTGACTGGTGGTGGGCGCAACGGGGCGGAGTCCTGACGAGCCACGTACTGGGGCTGCGATAACATGCTGAAACTTACCAGGCTGTTTGCTGTTTGCTGCAAGGACGCTAGCCAGATGAATGCCGGATGGATGCTGGGAGGCAGAGGCAGATTTTTTTTTTCTTGTTTTCCTCCTCTAAAGATAATGTGCATCTTATGATCCAGTGCGTCTTATAGTGCGAAAAATACAGTATGTACTCCTTTGCCAAAATACCTTCTACTGATACTCAATTACCGTATTTTTCGGAGTATAAGACACACCTTAGTTTTGGGGGAGGAAAACAAGAAAAAAAAATCTGACTCTGCCTCCCAGCAATTTGCCTCCCAGCAAACAGCAAACAGTACAGATGATATACAGTGTTTGCTGTGTATTTCTGTGCATGTGTGCCTGACCCATAGAAATAGCAAAGAATTGGAGAAATGTACATTATGGCAGTATATTAATGCCAGAAAGTTTTCTTAAATGTAGTCACACTAACTCCTCCCAATTATTTAAATAGATCTACTCCAAACGCAACGATCTGCTCATGGAAACTACTTAAAACCCCATTTTCGAAAAGGGGAGAACAACATACTTACCATCCGCTGTGTTTTTGTTTCATTGCCCAGAATACCGAGTGGTCTAATTGAAGGGGAGGGGGGGGAGAGAGAACCTCTTGTGACAATAATTTGCATTCATCTGGGCATAAATTAACGGTGATTCATTTATAAAGTGGATTAAAAAGCTTCTTCATTTTGTTAAGTTGTCTAGAACAATAATAAAGCAGTCTTTAAAAAATAAGTCTAATAATTTGAACATTCTATAGACATTTATAGTTATTGACTTACCTCCTTGCATCTAGTTTCAGCAGTCTGATTTGCACAAGAAAATGAAATTCTGCCTCTGCCTCCCAGCAAGTTGCCTCCTTGCAGTTCTAGTTTCACTTTCATTTTAGCAGTGGGCCTGCCTGCAGCCTCTCAGCTGATGGTCGAGAGGCGATAATCACTTGCTTCTGCTAATCAGGCTCTGCACTGTTTGCTGCAAGGAGGTAAATTGCTGGGAAGCAGAGGCCAAAGGGTGGGGGTGGCTGGGTGGGGCTACATTCAGTATATAAGATGCACCCAAGTTTTCACCCTCTTTTTGGGAGTAAAAAGGTGCGTCTTTACGGTACTTCCCCTTTTGAGATGAAATAGAAGAGGGGGAAAAAGGATTTTAGTTACTATAGCCTAGTTAGGAAATATCACGTTAACGAAGTTTAATCAGTATTGTTACTGATTGGACTCATTGTCTGCAAACCAACATTTGTGAGGATTCAGATCTATTAAATAAAACTAAAAAGTAGGACTCTTTGTAGGTTAACCAAGTTCCCCTGAAGTTTCTTTTTAGCCATATTTTGTCCCTCACTCATTTATTAAGCAACTATTTGAGAAACTGGTATGTGCATTAGTGTTCCAAGTTATTCATTATTGCTGGCTAATTTTTTTCCTGCTACAATCCTAAACATGTTTATTGGATAATGAAATTATTGATATGTTTATTTATTGGGGAATGTCATTTTATATTTTAGCTTTGGTATTTATATTTATATATTGTTTGTTGTTAGTTCTTTAAATCATTGTACATTGTACATCCTCCCAGAATCACATTTTCAGAGTTGGGCAGCCTTTAAATCTCGAAATAAGTGAGTTAGATTTAAGAGTGGAATTTCTTAAAACCTGCTTAAATTAGTCAAGTGAATAGTTGTTATTTCTTCTACTGTTCTTTTCCCACGGTATTTTGTCTCGGAGCCAGTTTTGTTCCCCAACCCTCCTCCTGTATTTGATGCTCATTTCTCAAAACAGTTAAATCTATCCTGAGTTGTTATACAGTGTGTCATTCAGCAAGAACTGTGGACAGTCTTACCTGATCAGTTGATGAAAATTTCACAAAGAGGAAGGCTAACCAGAGTCTTAGATTAGGAAAACTACATATTCTAATGTACACACGTAGGAACGTCATTTCTGAGTCACTCTCGCCTCAGACTAATTTTCCAATTTTAAACAAGAGATCTGACTGCTTTTTTTGGGGGGGGGGGAGTGCTTGTTTTATTATTTAAATTATATGGGTTATGGAAGTTTTCCGTTTGGTGTGTGCATGTTTACAACTATCTCCTTGCACCGATACTGATATTAAAAGGAATAATTCTAAACGCTCTAATCGTATGTTTTACCTGTAGGATTAAAAGTGTGGTCTGATCCATTTGGAAGAAAATAATAACCCCTCCCTGGGTGAGAGCTTGAAGAAGTGTGGATTTCCCTTTTTGCCATCCATGATACTCCCAAGACCTTTCTGACAACTGAAATAATGTGGGAAAAGGGTTTGGCATGTTGGCTTGCATTCATGCAAATAGACTCGTAGTGGTTGCTAATTTTCAAACATTAAGATTGTCTCTGATTTTGATATAGCAAAGAGAACTGTACGGAATGTTTTCTGTTAAGAAAATGGAATAATTGTGTTTTCCTTTATTGAAAGAATAAATGTAATTTTGATCTGTACAGATGATGCAGCTGATGTCTGTATAAAATATGCTAATAATAAAATAAATTATAAAAAAACACATGGTTTTAAAATTGTGAGAAATAGAGCCTTTTTATAATCTACGGGATACGCTGCTCAGTGTTTTAGCTGTTCTTTAAATGAAAAGGTGAACTGAGAATAACTAGTTATTTCTGAAAAAGATATCCCAGATTAAACACATTATAATTTCAGGCTTCAAGAAGAGATGATTTTGTAAACGGATTTAATTTCTAATTAAAACTCTACCATTTTGAGGTCAGGGCTTTTAAAGTTAATTTTTAAAATAAGAGAAACTACCGTGTTTCCCCAAAAATAAGACAGGGGCTTATATTTTTTTGACCCCCCAAATATGGCCTCGGCCTTATTATCGGGGGGGGGCTTATTATTTTGGGGGTGCAGTAGGCGGCGAGCGTGGGTCTGCATGTCCCATCGCCGCTGCCTCGCCTCCCCTCCCTGCCGCCACCGCCTCGCGGAGCAGGACTCAGCAAGGGTTGTTGTGCCGTTGCATGCACGAACTGCAGGACTGCCGCAAACTTCATCATACTGGCACAGCTGGGGTCCTTCTGCCGTTGGTGCATGCAACGGCACAACAGGCCTTGCAGAGTCCTGCTCCACGAGGCAGCGGCGGTGGCGGGACGAGTCTCACAGAGACTCATTTCTGGCAGGTGGAACATGTTGGGCCGCGAGATGCACGTCCTACCTGGGACTTGTAGCTCCGTC
>QLTV01000774.1:1904764-1914821 GCA_003457575.1 Thermophis baileyi | reverse complement strand
TGAAAACGCTGGCAGAGGCAGAGCCCAGAGGAGCCGAGCAGTCTCGTGGGGTGTGCGTGCCCTCGACTCTCACTTGCTCTCGCTCTCCCGGCCAAAAAAGTGCCCGCAGCAAAAAGAGCGCCTCCCGGCATGCCCCCCCTTTCCCCCCGGAAAGTAATGGGGGGGCTTATTTTCGGGGGGTGGCTTATTTCAACGCATGTCCCGAAAAGCCCTGTTGGGCTTGAAAACGCTGGCAGAGGCAGAGCCCAGAGGAGCCGAGCAGTCTCGTGGGGTGTGCGTGCCCTCGACTCTCACTTGCTCTCGCTCTCCCGGCCAAAAAAGTGCCCGCAGCAAAAAGAGCGCCTCCCGGCATGCCCCCCCTTTCCCCCCGGAAAGTAATGGGGGGGCTTATTTTCGGGGGGTGGCTTATTTCAACGCATGTCCCGAAAAGCCCTGTTGGGCTTATTATCGGGACATGTCTTATTTTCGGGGAAACACGGTATATTTGTCATTTTCCCATTAAAATAAAAAAAAATGTGTATGACTCATTTTTAAATCTTTTTTCGTAAAGTTATATACTGTTTTTTCTTTATTTGAAACGTCTGAGTACCGTATTTTTCGGAGTATAAGACGCACCTTCCCCCCCCCCCAAAAGTGGGTGGAAATGTTGGTGCATCTTATACACCGAATGCAGCCATTTTTGGCCTCCCGAATACACCCATGTATTCTGTCAGGTCCTTTCTAGCATCCAGATGGTAATTCCTAGTCTTGATCTCCTGCACAGATATTGATCAGATAGAACCAGGCAGCTATATATAGCAATAACACTTCGATATAGCACCCCATCCATGCATCGGATGATGACATAATTAGGAAAATTTGGGATTGTACAGAAATGGACAGATTAACTTTAAAGAATAAAGATAAAGAAGACTTGAAATATTACAGGACATGGAATAAATTTTATGAATGGATAGAGACAAGAGGTAGAAATGAGAGGGAAGTTTATGAATGTAAGTACAACAAAGATGTATAAAAATATGGATATAAATATGGACAAAATTGTAAATAAGTTAATGTAAGTAGAAACTTAGTTGAAGTTTTCTTTTATTGTCTTTCTTTTTTTGGTTGTATTGCTGTAATTACTGTTAACATAGTACAGTTATAGTTATTAGCTTGTATGTTAAGATTTACCATTGATCACTCTCTGGCTCTGCTTTATTTGCATTGTTATCCGGACATGGCACTGTCTTTTCAATAGATATTGCACCCCATAGTGCTTTTACAGCCTTTTCTAAGCGGTTTACAGAGTTCGCACACTGCCCCCAACAATCTGGGTCCTCATTTTACCCACCTCGGAAGGATGGAAGTCTGAATCAACCTGGAGCCACTCGGAATCGAACTCCTGGCAGTGGGCAGAGTCCGCCTGCCAATACTGCTCCATATCCATTGTGACACTTTTTTTCCCCCTTCAAATATCACAGGCATATAAAATGTGTACAGCAGTGATTCACAGACATTATGTAGTATCAAAGTATAGATATCATTGTTTGCTTAAGGGTGTGAAATTGCCTAAATGTCAAAATAATAGGCTGCTTTTCCCACCTGGAATTGCTGTGAAGGATACACTCATTATGTTTAAACAGTGTTACAAGTAATGATACTTAACCGATGTATAAAATTGAACAAGATGATTGTTGGTCCAGTCAACTTGAAGCCAAGTGAAGCCACATTTGTGTAGAACCGCTATATGAGATACCATTCTTGATGTTTTTCAGAATTCTGTGCGAGTCTGAAAAAAATGTTTTTTTTAAAAAAAATCACATTACCTTTAATGAATCCTCTCATTAATGCAGCTGCAACTTTGTTCATATATTGAGGCAGGAAAAGCAACAGGATCCTAGAGAGATGCTGCTGTTATCTAAGATAGAGAGCATGCTTGAAAACATGCAGCACTCTTAGACATTTCTTCTTCCCAGTCAGAATATTACCCTTTCAAATGAGCTTAATAAAATAAAACTGCAGTAACTCGGAGTGCTAAATTAGTAATACTGGACCCAGGAAGCAATAAAAGATAAATTATTCACTGTAGTCATCCCAATTATCCATAGGTCTTCCAACCCAGGTTGGTTTTTAACAGCTGCTGTTTTTGCAGTTTTCATTACCCAAATAGTTGAAGATATGGAAAGGAAAAAAATTGGAACAATCACCATGCAGGCTTTTTTAAAAGTTGTGTTCAGGGATGTAAATATAATCGTGTTTTTCAGGGACTCATTTTAAAACAAATCTTTTGACATAGGAATAGAAGAAGCTTGCTTACAAATGCCATTTATGTCTCAGGTTATTCGTCCAATTTTTTTCTCGGTGATGATAAAACATACTAAGTGTTGAACATCTGAGAAAAAATAGAAAAATCACAACTGCTCTGTAGAATTATCTACCATATCTTCTGAACTTGAAAGATGGACACGTTGACTTGCTGGAGATGAAAGCTAATAAAAGATGTTTGTGTTTTACAATTCAAATAAAAAGGTGTCACTTAAGTTTTGTATCCTTTTCTTGATAGAAAGGAGTTTACTAATAAAGGAGAATATTTGCAGCTCAGGGTTGACATGAGAGGCCCTTGGTGTTCTCTAAGCTTGCTTGTTTCCTTGCACACGTTTCATTACCCAAACTAGGTAACCTCATCAGTGCTAGTCACATCATCAGGACTAGCACTGATGATGTTACCTAGTTTGGGTAATGAAACATCTGCAGGAAAACAAGCAAGCTCAGAGAGCACCAAGGACCCCTCAGGAAAGGAGTTTAACATAAGTTGATAGCATCCAACAAAATTCACAGGCAGGATCTTTGCTGAGATATAGCAAGCAGCTTTTATTTCCATACGTCTGAGTCTTCAGCAACATCACAAGAATATAGAAATGATCCAGATAACCTTTCATTAATAAAGTTTCAGAGGAAATAACAATTTGCTGGAGAGATGCAATTGAGACCGTTTATAAAAAGTCAGTCTTCAGTTGCTGAGTCAAGAAAGAATCATTTCCTAGTTCTCTGTCCAAGGGATAAAACAAACATGTTTTTGCCTCTTATCTATTCGGTTTAACAGAAAATGAACTTGTCTTTTGTTTGCTTTGATCCCTGAAATTGCTTGTAGGTTTTTTTTCTCCAGTTGTACTCCGGCAATGATTAACCACCTAATCTTCCGGATTCAGGCAGACATCAGTTATCCCAGTATATAGGCCATGTCAAATGTGCCTCCATTCAAAACCCAAGAAAGAAAAACCCCAACTCCATGTTTTTAGAGAAAGGTACTTTTACTGGATAAGAACTGATAGCAACAAGCTGAAAGCAAGATCTGAGGCTAAAGGCGCGAAAATTACATATTGAAAGCATTCCCCCCAAGAATCCGGGCTGACCATCCAATGCCCATTCCCCCAGGATGTCATGTCAGCCACATCTTCGGGTGGAGCCATCGCATCTGGTACGGTTAACGCCGGGACGGTTAACCTTGAGCTGGTTGTAAACAATTCCATTCAGCAGCACAGTAGATGATGAGAACTTCCCTCCCTTTCTCTTCCTAATCAGACACATACAGAGACTGTTTTCCCCCCTCCCAAATACCTAAGCCTCCCCCCACCTCCTTTTCTATGGCAGCCGATACCAAGCAAGCAGCATGGAGTCTGACAGGCAGATGTAAAGGAGAAGAAACTGATTTCAGCCTCTCCTGTGCCGTGCAATGACTTTTGAGATACAATAAAGTAACAATTCATTAGGCTGCTGCTCTTGTGTTTTTTTTAAGGAACTAAAACAGACTATGAATAACAGAGTTGGAAGGGACCTTGGAAGTCGTCTAGTCCGACTGCCTGCACAAGCAGGAGACCCTATACCGTTCTGGACAAATACTGTGTTTTCCCGAAAATAAGACCCAACCGGAAAATAAACCCTAGCATGATTTTTTTCAGGATGCTCGTAACATAAGCACTACCCCAAAAATAAGCCACAGTTAAGATTGTGCCAGGCGGACACATTTAGCACCGTATTTCCCTGAAAATAAGACCTAACCGGAAAATAAGCCCTAATGCGTCTTTTGGAGCAAAAATTAATATAGCAATAGCAATAGCAATAGCACTTAGACTTATATACCGCTTCATAGTGCTTTACAGCCCTCTCTAAGTGGTTCACAGAGTCAGCATATTGCCCCCCAACAATCTGGGTCCTCATTTTACCCACCTCAGAAGGATGGAAGGCTGAGTCAACCTTGAGTCGGTGAGACTTGAACTGCCGAACTGCAGCTAGCAGTCAGCTGAAGTAGCCTGCAGTGCTGCACTCTAACCACTGCGCCACCTCGGCTCTTAATATAAAACCTGGTCTTGTTTTTGGGGAAACACGGGTAGCTGTCCAGTCCCTTCTTAAAAACTTCCAATGTTGGAGCATTCACAACTTCTGAAGGCAACCACTGGTTAATTGTTCTAACTATCAGGAAATTTCTCCTTAGTTCTAGGTTGCTTCTTTCCTCGATTAGTTTCCACCCATTGCTTCTTGTCCTGCCTTCGGGTGCTTTGGAGAATAGCTTGACTCCCTCTTCTTTGTGGCAGCCCCTGAGATATTGGAACACTGCTATCATGTCTCCCCTAGTCCTTCTTTTCATTAAACTAGACATACCCAGTTCCTGCAACCGTTCTTCATATGTTTTAGCCTCCAGTCCTCTAATCATATTTGTTGCTCTTCTTTCCAGAGTCTCAACATCTTTTTTATATTGTGGCAACCAAAACTGGATGCAATATTCCAGGTGTGGTCTTACCAAGGCATTATAATGTATTAACACTTCACATGATCTTGAGTCTATCCTATGATACATGATACCATCACACACACATATACATATGATAAGTAGGTATAACATGATATATCATATAGGGCAGATATGGATAGATATATGGTATATCATATATGAGTTCTTTCAGGGCTTGAGGCATGTTAAGGATTCTTTGCTTTGACTGGTTAAGTTTCAGACCGACAGAATAACAGAGTTGGAAGGGACCTTGTAGGTCATCTAGTCCAACCCCCCGCCCAAGCAGGAGACCCTACACCATTTCTGACAGATGGCAGTCCAATCTCTTCTTGAAGGCCTCCAGTGATGAGGCTCCCACGACTTCCGAAGGCAACTTCTGTTCCATTGGTTGATTGTTCTCACTGTCAGAAAATTTCTCCTTATTTCCAGGTTGAATTTCTCCTTGTTCTGTTTCCATCCATTATTCTTTGTCTAGCCTTCAGGTGCCTTGGAAAATAGGTTGACCTCCCTCCTCTCTGTGGCAGCCCCTCAAGTATGGGAACACTGCTATCATGTCTCCCCTGGTCCTTCTCTTCACTAGACTAGTAACTGATAACCTCCACAGTAGACTGTAGCAGTACATATAAACATCTGTATCTGATAAAACCTTTGCACATCTGTTTCAGGGCTCTCCAAAATTATCAGATTTAAATAAACGAAGGAGTCTCTTGTTACTAACCAAAAGTACACATATAGACTGGGTGAAACCAGGCTTAATAGCAGTAACTGTGAGAGGGATCTTGGAGTCTTAATGGACAACCAGTTAAATATGAGCCAGTAGTGTGCGGCAGCAGCCAAAAAAGCCAATGCAATCCTAAGTTGCATTAACAGAGAGATACAATCAAGATCATGTGAGGTACTAATACCACTCTAAAAAGCCTTAGTAAAACCACACCTAGAATACTGCATCCAGTTTTGGTCACCACCGTATAAAAAAGATGTTGAGACTCTGGAAAGAGTGCAGAGAAGAGCAACCAAGATGATTAGGGGACTGGAGGTTAAAACATATGAAGAACGCTTGCAAGAATTGGGTATATCTAGTTTAATGAAGAGAAGGACCAGGGGAGACATGATAGCAGTCTTCCAATATTTGAGGGGCTGCCACAGAGAGAAGGGGGTCAACCTATTTTCCAAAGCACCTGAAAAGGCCAGAGAAGGAATAATGGATAGAAACTGATCAAGGAGAGATTCAACCTGGAAATAAGGAGACATTTTCTGACAGAACATTCAACCAATGGAACAGCTTGTGTTGGGAAGTTGTGGGAACTTCATCATCACTGGGAGCTTTCAAGAAGAGACTGGACTGCCATCTGTCAGAAATGATGTAGGGTCTCCTGCTTGGGTGTGGGGGTTGGACTGGATTACCTACAAGGTTCCTTTCAAGTCTGTTATTCTGTAAACTACATTCCCTGCAGTAGTATTTTGATCACAGCACACAGAGTCTTTACCTATTGTCAACAGTACATTTGCCTCAATTATTGTAATGGCCCAAAGGATGTTGAATTCCCTTATGTCTTCAGAAAGCTGAATGCCCTTCATACTGGAAATTTAGTACAGGTAATCCTCGATTTAACCACAATTGAGCCCAAAATATATGTTGTTAAGTGAGACGTGTTAAGTGAATTTTGTCCCATTTTACGACCTTTCTTGCCTCAGTTGTTAAGTGAATCACTGCAGTTGATAAGTTAGCAACCCGGTTGTTAAGTGAAGCTGGCTTCCCCGTGGATTTTGCTTGTCCAAAGGTCACAAGAGGGGGATCCCATGACCTTGGGACACAGCAAGGGTCAGAAATATGAATCAGTTGCCAAGCATCTGAATTTTGAGATCACGTGATCATGGGGATGCTGGAAAAGTTGTAGCTGTGAAAAACGGTCACTTTTTCCAGTGCTGTTGTAACTTTGAATGGTCACTAAACGAAATGTAAGTTGAGAATTACCTATATAATATTCAGATGGCAGTGCAGTAGTGTCGTTACTATTGAGTGCTATTCTTTTTTTGTCCACTAGATAGAGCACTCCAGCCTTTTCTCAGAACAGAAAATAGAATAGAATGGAATGGAATGGAATAGAATAGAATAGAATAGAATAGAATAGAATAGAATAGAATAGAATAGAAGCTGGAAGGGACCTTGGAGGTCTTCTAGTCCAGCCCCCTGCTCAAGCAGGAGAACCTATATCATTTCAGATAAGTGACTGTCTAGACTCTTCTTAAAAACCTCCAGTGATGGAGCGCCCATGATTTCTGGAGGCAAGCTGTTCCACTGGTTAATTGTCCTCACTGTTAGGAAGTTTCTCCTTAATTCCAGGTTGCTTCTCTCTTTGATCAGTTTCCAACCATTATTTCTTGTCCTGCCCTCTGGTGCTTTGGAGAATAATTTGAGCCCCTCTTCTTTGTGGCAGCCCCTCAAATACTGAAATACTGCTATCATGTCACCCCTAATTCTTCTTTTCTTTAGACTAGCCAAACCCAAAGCCTGCAGCTGTTCTCCATATGGTTTAGTCTCCTGTCCTTTGATTAATTTTATTCAAAGATGGGTATCAAAATATAATGTATTTCTGCTGTGCCAGGTTGCAGGGATTTTTTCTCTTGGGCACAAAGCTACTCCTCATCTAGGCTGGCTGAGTGCCCCAGCAGCTTTCTAAATAAAGGGTCAGAAATGTAATCTATGTCCCTAAAGCAGCAAACCAGGTTTCCTCTATTAATTGAGATGGCACTTTTATTTGTCCTCTTAATTGCTTTTAGGACAGAAAAAATAAACAAATCCCCTACTAAGGCAAAAATGCATGCATTGTCAAAGAAAAGGTGGGGAAAGGCAATAAAAAGTTTTTTTAAAAAAATATATATGAAAAAATTCAACAACAAAAAAAAAAGATATAGAGGGTTCCAGAACCAATGAAATAAAACTCCAAGGCTAGAAGTTCCTCAAAGTTCCACTTTATTAGAGATGTCATGTTGGCAACATCTGGGGAAACCCGAATCTGAAAGCTTCCAGGGTTTCCCCACCCAGTTGAAAGTTCACAACCCTGCCCCACAACCACAAGCTCATCACATGGTCCAATCAAATCTTCAGATTCAACTGGATACAGTCTCCATGCAGGTGCAGGCATTTGACCTTGAGTAAAGAATTTTGTTATGACTAAGTTTCTACCGCTCCAACAAAACAAAACAAAAACAAAAAAACCTCCCAATTTTACCCAGGCTAAAATATGTGGCAGTTGAAGCAAACAGAAATAATGGCTTCCGGAACTGACAGGTAGTCCTCGATGTACGGCCACAATTGGGCCCAGAATTTATCGTTGCTAAATGAAACATTTGTGAAGCGAGTTTGCCCCCGTTTTACTACTTTTCTTGCCACAGTTGGGAAGTGAATCTTTGCATTTGTTGTTCAGTGAATCTGGATTTCCCATTGACTTTGCTTGTCAGAAGGTCGCAAAAGGGGATCACATGACCCTGGGCCACTGCGACCGTCATAAATGTGAGTCAGTTGTCAAGCATCCAAATGTAAATCACATGACCATGGAAATGGTCATAAGTGTGAAAAACGGTCATAAGTCACTTTTTTCAGTGCTGTTGTAACTTCGAACGGTCACTAAATGAACTGTTGTAAGTCGAGGACTATCTCTTAAAAAAAAAATTAAAGTGAAAAAATTCAACCAAAAAAGGCTGTAAAAAGTGATGCCCCTAAACAGTTCAAATTTGGATGCAACTTCCCTTCGGATTAAGCATTGAAATAATTCTTGTTTCCTTCCACCTTCAGCCCTTGTTTGCCTTTCTATTTTCTGGCTAGCTAAAGTGATACTTGCAGTTGCCTTACACAAGCACAAGGGTGTGTGTAACCTCCTACTCACCTTTCCTCCCACCCAGTGCAAACAAAACAAGCTCATGTTTGAAGGACGGATGCTTCCCCCACCCTTTTATCATCAAGGGCCAATTGTTATCCCAGATTTGGCTTGTTAGATTTGGCCATGCAGGTTGGTGATAATGCTCCTTCTTTTATGGCTTGATGAAAACTATTGTAGGTTTTTTGTGTGACTTGGATGTCCGGAGACGTCCAAATTGCTTTAAACACATGCCCTAACGCTGCCCTTGATCTTGGTAGCAATCCATAGGGCACAGAGAGGGCCAGCATTACCATTTCAACCTCATGGGCCGTTTTTCGATTTTGAGCGAATATTTGTACTTAATTGAATTTGCACAGCTAGGTAAATTAAGCCTTGATTCGTTAAAAGGATACACTTGCCGTGCTGTGAAGTTTATGCTTGATATAAATTAATTATACTGGCTGTGTTAACAATCCATTTGCACTGTCATTTGATATCTGGATCACAAACTAGCTAATCCCAAAAGTGTGGGTTTCCCCCCCCCCCAAAAAAAAGGCAACTGGGCTTTTTTTGTTTTTCTTTGAAAACGTTTCGTTCTTCATCCAAGAAGCTTTGTGGGTTCACTTGGATGAAAAGTGAAACGTTTTCAAAGGAAGAAAAATCCAGTTGCCTTTTGGAAAAAGCATCTTTGGGATAACTATGACCTGGATGACTGAGAAACTCCGTAAATGAAATTAGAAACTAATCCTAAATCTATGAATGTACACAGAATGCTAAACTGTATACATTTATAATAACAAAATCTATCTCAATATGCATAGAGTGATTCCTTCACTTAGTCTTTGTAACTGGCACTCCCAATCTGCCTTTGATTTCATCTGGGGAAGGGGAAAAAAAGAAACAGGGCATATTTCTGAATTCTCTGAAAAACATGAGAAAAACGGGGAAGATAGTGAAATGGTGAATATCTTGTCAAAACACAGAGCTTAAGAGCCTTAGGTGATCAGAGTTGAGTGCTCTAAAGCCTTTCTCCCCATATATCATTATTCTACACTTTTCATACAGTAGAGGGCAGGCTGTTAAATCTTGTAATGGATATGCTCTGTGGACAGAGGATTTTAAAGTATAAAACTGTTTAGCTGATTAAATGCACCGTTTGTTCTATTCAGATTGTAAAAGCATGGAACTCAAAGACACATCTGTTTGGGGATCTATATCCCTAAGGCTTGCTTGCTTGCTTGCTTGCTTGCTTGCTTGCTTGCTTGCTTGCTTGCTTGCTTGCTTGCTTGCTTGCTTGCTTGCTTTCTCTCTCTCTCTCTCTCTCTCCCTCCCCCTTCCTTCTTTCTTTCTTTCTTTCTTTCTTTATTTCTTTCTTTCTTTCTTTCTTTCCTTCTTTTCATATTCTCTTCTCCCCTCTCCTCTTCTA